>JAQPPZ010000045.1:0-600000 GCA_028583015.1 Wollemia nobilis
ACCCAATGTGGGCTACCTCCATAGATAAAATATTTTTTCTAAATATTTCTCAAATAATATTTTGGGAATCCTTCCCAATTATAATATTTATGGACCTTTGTTCAAAGGAGATTTTGATCCCCTAAATCTGGTTTGTGGATCTCTATTCATAAGAGAACTCCTTCTCCTATGCTCTAGATGGTGATCCTCCAAAAAATTGCCTCCACTACACTAACTATGGATCTCTCTCCATTTGAAGACTCTTGTCCTCACTCAGAATACCTATCCTCAATGTATTGGTTGATGTATCTCTATCCACTAGGGTCTTTGTCCTCTCTGCTCTGTCACCTCCAACTCTCTGCTCAATAGGTTCACTCAAAACCTTCTCAAATCTACTCAATAGGTTCACTCAAAACCTAATCAAATCTGCTCAAGTCCACTTAAAACCTGCTCAAATCTACTCAATAGGTCCACTCAGAACCTGCTCAAATCTACTCAATAGGTCCACTTAGAACCTACTCAAATTTCTCAACAAGCTCACTCAGAACTTGTCTAAACTTGCTCAACAAGCTCACTCAAAACTTGTCTAAATATACTCAACAAGCTCACTCAGAACTTGTCCAAATATGCTCAATAAGTCCTCGTTAGGACTTGCTCAAATATGCATTGCAAGCTTCCACAAAATCTCACACAAAATTAGTCCACAAGCCTTCTCAAAGACTTACCTCAAATCAGCTTAACAAGTCCACACAAAACTTGTTCAATATCATAGAATCATAAAGAGAATTGTTAGAGACTCAGTATATCCTATACTCAATGCTCAATAAATTTCTCCACTCAATCTCATAGAAGCATAAAGAGAATTGTTAGAGACTCAATATGTTCTATTATAAAATCTTAATTTCAACTCAAATCAATCTCATAGAAGCATAAAGAGAATTTTAGAGACCCAATATGTTCTATACTCAATGCTTAATCTCAAATCAATCTCATAGAAGCATAAAGATAGTTTTTAGAGACTCAATATGTTTTATACTCAATGCTCAATATCAACTCAATCTCATAGAATCATAAAGAGAATTGTTAGAGACTCAATATGTTATATTCTCAAGGCTCAATCTCAACTCAATCATAATATAGAATAGTTTGTTTCATGGAACTTGAACAACCACTTCATGCATCCACTTGACTAGGATTAATAAACTCTACTCAACCAATCATCTCAAGGAACAACCCTTTCTCACAAACCCTAGTCCAAGCATGTATCAACCAACTCAAAATGTTTCCAACAATTCTCAACAACAAATATCACATAACAATGATACTCATGTTTTTTCTAACTCAAGTGCAAGTTCTTTGCATAACCAATTGGATTCAACAATAGTGCTAATAAAACAAGGTTTTAATCACAACTCTCAATTCAAAAAAATATTGAAGCATAAACTCAAATTACTTCACTCAACCAATGGTCTAAACAATAATGCTTATCAAACAAGGTTTAATCACAACTCACAATCCAGAAAACCTTGAAGCATTAACTCAACCACTTTCTAAAAGGAAACCCTAATCAAATCTTTTTCACTCCAAACTTAATTTTCAATCAATCCAACCGTCTAACTCAAACAAGAAGAATTTTACCCATACCTTTTATTTAAGAGTAGTTATCCTTACAAATCTACCACACTCACAAATACTTCTTTGAGAAACTTAATAAGGGTTAGAGGATAATTTTTATATCATAAAAATAATATCACAATTACACCTTATCACTCCAACTTAAACAATAAGCAATATCCTCACAATAATCACAAAACCCTTTATTGAAAATAACACACAACTCACAAAGTCTTAACCTTTCAAAATTCCACTATAGCAAAATTTAAGACTTGAAAATAAAACCAGAATTCTCCTTATACCTCCTAATAATATTTCTCAACTATCAACCTTTATCACAATGCAAAGACTTCAACCACCAAAAACCTTATACCTCCAACTTGTTAGAATATTATTATTGTTATAATGTGCACTATGCCTATAATTGACAGGTTGACATTTGTCTTCTATCACTTGGTTGACATTTGTCTTCTGCCACTTGTCCCTGTATTCAGTTTGAGTTGGAGTGGTGTCTTTTGAAAGATACTTGGAGTGGAGCTTATGACACTTGTCATATATCCCTCCTAAGCTTGATGCTTATATATTGTAAGATAACTTGTAAATAAAGTGTGCCTTATTTTTCAGTCCCAACATTTGATATCAGAGAGGTGAGATCCGCCTAAGGGGACTCTTAGGGTTTGTGAATTTCATTTTGGCATTGAATTTTTTCTTCCCCATTATCCTCTTCACTTGCTAAGTAGATCCTATGAATGAGAAAAGGAAGAAAAAAATTACCATTTGAAAGCTCTGCAATTAGTGTGAATCTATTAATTTTTTTTAGATTTGTGTGGTTATTTTATATAAAAAAAAATTGTTGTAGCTCTTGTTTGTAGAGGAGGTCATTTCCATTTGAGCGGCCATGACCTCAAGCAGGTCTTCAGGGGACACAGGAACCAGCTCCTGTTCTGGCCTGGGGACTCTCTTCGTCCTCAAGCTGGTGGCCTCAATCGGAGGCCTCGCCGCCCGAACCCTTTTCTGCTCTATTTTTCTCTGGTCAAACACACCATTTCTTCTGTGCTTGAAGCCCTGCGCGCTACAGCACATGACGGATCCACTGATCGCCGCCATTTCTTTCTGCACAGAATTAGAATTCTAACACTGGAGTCCTCAAGTCGAAGAAGGGCGTATCAGTGCATCTGCCTAAGTGATTATTGTCATAAATTTTGGAGGAAACCTTCGACGATGATATTTTCAAGTGCGTGCGGATTCCACGAAGTTATTTTCAACTTGGGTTAACAACAACTCATGCTCACATATGAATGATATCACATCACTGCATAACTTGTTAATTTTTTTTTGTGAAATGCTTTGGCCTTGACATGAAGGAAAGGACTGCTACATTTTGTCGAGAAATAAGAGCTGGTGATATTGCAGGACGTGGCGCTATCCACTTAGATGTTTTCAAGGTTGAATCTGGCCATTTTGTTCAATTTCTAGTTTGGCAAGAATTTTAGACATTGTGCAATGTATTTGCATACGATGAAGCCAGGGCAGGCAAGTATTTCTTAATGAACGGTTGGATCCACAAAAAATTGAACTGTTGCTAGTATGGAGATGTTGCTTCCGTAATGTTGCTAATATTTTTTGACCAATATATTTTTGAACCCTATTGTTTCCACGGAGGGAGCCATTGGAGATCTGTGGTGTAGAAACATCATACTAAGCTACGTCATCGCCATCACATTTCTATTTGTTTAATGCATGTTTTTTGTTCAAATAGTGCTCAATAAGAAAGTATATGCAAAAAGTAAAGGAATCCAAATATTTATGGAGATACACCTAACTACCACTGTAGATTTCAGTTCAAATTTTGAGTAATGAGAAGCCAGAGGAGGCACAATCATGAGGACGACGATGAATCCTACCTGTGAAGGATACCCGAAGCATTTTTTTTGAAGCACTATTTACGGAGCAAATATCTAGCTGCACTGTGCATCATGATGTTACTACATATTTAGATCAGCAAAGATTAATTTTTTGCATCGGCTGTGTGCATGTGGAGTTCATAATTTTTCATGACAATTGGGGCCTTCCATTTCCACTAATAATCCGGTGGGTGTAACGTCCAGTTGAAGATATTCCCGTAGTGGAGGTATTAGCAACGCAACCGACAATTGTATTTTTTGAAGATCATTTGAACATTTGGCTTGAAACTGCTTCGGTGGGAAAATTTTGAAATGACCGAGCGAGAAATTTGTAGAGGGCAATCTGTCATGTTTTTTGCCTCTAAGAAGTCTTGTTGTATTTTCTTAAAATCAAGGGTCAAATTGTATCCGACTATAGGCTTATATATAGTCGTTGGAAAGGATTTTTTGAGGGGAATCCATTGGTGCAATTTATTTTCAGTTTTGAGATCATTTACTCAGCTGAAATTTTAAGCTTGAAGTTGAGATTGTAAATTGGAGTGCATTTTCGGTAGCATCCGACACTCCTTGATAAAATATTTGGCAAACTTGTGGGAAGCTCAATTTTAAGTCTTTGGGGGGACATTATGCCAAGTCATTCATTGAATTTGGCAAGTTTGGAGGTAATCTTGTAAAAGGAGGCATTGATCTTGTCTCATATTTTGGAGGCACATTTGGGGCTAATTTGTTTTTAGCCAAGTTTTCAATACAAATCATCAACTTAAGGGGTGATTTAGGGCCCCTTGTCCCTTGTCGGTGGATTCATTTTGTGGCACTCTCTTGGCCACTAGGTGTTTGTTGCTTGCATCTTCTATTTGGGCTTTGTCTACATTTTATGCTTGCTATTACCCTTGCATGACTTTGGGTTTTATAATTGTAATCAAGTGTAGTTCCATTTCATACACACTTGACACTAAGCCATATACAAGCAAGCAAACACATACAGGCAAATTCTTATAAAGCAATAATACATTGGCACATCTATTGTAACAATTCTACAAAAAGCAAGCATCACATTTTTATAACCGCCTATGTTCCACGTATCAACTGCTCAAATACTTATAGTCTCCCTCACGTAAGGGCGGGTATATTGAGTAGTTTGGTATAAAGGTCTGGCAGGTTATTCCCTTTTAGAATCGCCTATGTTCCACGTATCAACTGCTCAAATGCTTATAGTCTCCCTCACGTAAGGGTGGGTATATTGAGAAGTTTGGTATAAAGGTCTGGAAAAATTCTAATTCTTACTCTCTTTGGATAGAAAAAGGCACTTATGTTCAACTTAACCCTCCCACTATTGGAATCACTTGAAGATTCAGAGTGGAAAAACTAGGCGAACCCTCCTCTGGATCTTCAATGGTGTACCCTAGATTTTTTTGAGGGCTCTAATTTGGCATTTGTCATTCTTACTTCATCCTTTGTTGAGCTCCCTTTTCTTTTGATCCTTTTCTAAATCATGGCTACTACAAATCTATTAAGTGGACTTACAAAGAAACTTGAAGGAGCACAAACTTTTGCAAATTGGAAGTATGAGATGGAATCAATATTAATGATGAATGACATGTGGGACTTTGTGAAAGATAGGCAGGCTAATGAAGACCCACTCACTGCACCTACAGACCCTAAAGAAAAAGCACAATTTGAGAAGAATTCCAATATAGCTTTAAGTCTAATCAAGCTAGCTACAGGAATTCAATGCAGAGAAACTGTAAGGGCTGCAAAAACACCTAAACAAGCATGGGATGCTCTCAATAGATTGTTTGATAGGCCAAGTCAAGATAATATTTTGTATCTCAAACAAAAATTGCACAATCTATGTATGAAAGGCTCACTTACCGATTATCTTATGGAAGTGAAGTCTATTAAGAATGATTTCTTAGCTGTTGGTAAAACCCTAGATGATAATGAGTTAATTCCAATAATGTTGCATGGTCTTCCTTCAAAGTTTCACTCCTATGCTACCATGTTAGACTTGAGTGGTAAAACAATGAATTCCACACTTGAGGATATTGAGATCCTACTTAAGAAACATGAGCAAGCCCTAATCAAAGATGAAGAAATTGAAGCCACATCAGCAACTTTTGCCACCAAGGCAACTTTACAGCCTAAACAAAACAAGGGTCAAAATCAGCATAATCAGAATCAAAGGGGTAGACAACATCAGAGATACACACAGTACCAATAGCAGCCAAATCAATAGTACCAGCAACAACCAAATCAGCAGTACCATCAACAACCACATCAGCAGTACCAACAGCAACCAAGATGGCAAACAAGACCTCAAGGGGGTCAAAACAACAATCAACAAGGGTGTGAATATTGTGGAAAATGGAATCATAATGTTGCTAATTGCTATAAAAGGCAAAGAGAACAGGGAGAACCACAAAATAATAATCTGAACACATTGTATGCAGCCAACCAAGTTAATGTTGAAGATAAAGAATGTTGGTATATTGATTCTGGAGCAGCAAAGCACATGACAGGAAGGCAAGATTGGTTGACCAAGGTTCAGCCTACATCAAATCAATTCATTACTTTTGGTGATGAAAGTGCTCTACCCATTGAAGGTGTTGGGGAGGCACCACTTACTTTGCATGATGGTAATAATGTTCCTGCAATAGATGTTTTGTATGTGCCTGGTCTTAAAAGGAGTCTTCTTTCTATTGGACAACTTACAGATAAGGGCTATAATGTCTATTTTGAAAAATACAAATGCTACATTAAGGAACCCAATGGCAATGTCAAGGCCATGGGAGTGAAAAAGGATGGTGTTTACTACCTCCTTACAAAATCTGTAACACAAACATCTTTGCATACAACAACTACTTTCTCTTTGGAGTACATGTGGCATGAAATATTGGGACATTTAAATTTTAATAATCTTCAAATGATGGCTACAAAAGGATTAGTTAAAGGACTTCCACATCTTAAGGAGTCAAAATGTTTTTGTGAGCCATGTGTAATAGCCAAACACCATAGGCAACCATTTGAAATAGGAAAGGCATGGAGAGCCAATAGACCTTTGCAATTGGTTCATTCAGACATTTGTGGGCCAATGTCTGTTCAATATTATACTAGGGCTAAATACTACATCACTTTCATTGATGATTACAGCAGAAAGGTATGGATCTACCTAATTCAATATAAGTGGCAAGCCCTTGATAAGTTCAAAGAATTCATCGCACTTGTTGAAAGAGAAAGTGGCTATCAAATCTCCACCTTAAGATCAGATAATGGTGGAGAATATGTCTCCAATGAATTCTTTAATTTTTGTAAGTATCATGGGATAAGGAGGCAATTCACAACCCCTTATACCCCGCAACAAAATGGAGTTGCTTGAGAGGATGAATCAAACAATCACAAATAGGGCAAAATCAATGTTACATGCTGCTATATTACCTAACTCATTTTGGGGAGAAGTTGTTCTTACTGCTGCATACTTGACTAATAGGTCATACACAAAGGCCTTACATGAAAGAACACCTGAAGAAGCATGGAGTGGAAGGACGCCCTATGTGGGCCATTTGAGAATCTTTGGATGTGATGCCTATGCTCATATTCCTCATAAGAAAAGGAAGAAGTTTGATGATAAGAGCCAAAAATGCATCTTTGTTGGCTATAGTGATAGTGCCAATGCATATAAATTATATGAACCTATTTCCAAGAAAATCATTTTATCTAGGGATGTTACCTTTCATGAGTATCCCCCATCTAATCCTCCTAAGGCCCCCACTTTAGAAATAACTAATGAAATAGTTGCTCCATTCATGCATACAATATCATCTAGTCCTTCTCCTTCACTCATAAATCAAGAAATTCATCCACAAGAAGAACTTCCTACAAATGATCCATGTCCTCCATCTCCTCCTCCTAATGATCAAGTAACATCATCCAATCCTTTACCCAAGTGGGTTCAAGCCACAATAGATGAAGCCCAAAATCATTTGCCCACCTATACAGGTAAAAGGCCTTCAGCCCTAAGACACCAAGTGAATTATGCCCTAATGGCCAAAGTCCTTAGCCAACCTGAACCTTCTAATGTCAAAGAAGCACTTGGTGATCCTAAATGGGTTCATGCCATGGATCAAGAATTAGATTCCATTGAAAGGAATCACACTTGGGAGTTAGTTGATTTACCCAAAGGAAAATATACCATTGGCACAAAATGGGTATACAAAGCAAAATATAAAGCAGATGGCTCACTAGATCGCTACAAGGCTCGCCTAGTAGCTCAAGGCTATAAGCAACAAGAGGGAATTGATTATGAGGAGACCTTTGCTCCTGTGGCTAAGATGACTACAATCAGGACAGTTATTGCTATGGCAGCTCAAAAACATTGGCCAATATATCAAATGGATGTCAAAAGTGCATTTCTCAATGGTCATTTGAAGGAGGAAGTGTATGTGAAACAACCACCAGGGTACACAGTTGAAGGCCAAAACAACAAAGTCCTCAGATTAAAGAAAGCTCTATATGGGTTGAAGCAAGCACCCCGAGCTTGGTATGCAAAGATTGACTCCTATTTTCTCAACCTTGGTTTCACTAGATCTACAGTAGAATCTACTCTCTATGTGAAACATTGGAGGAACCGCATCATTTTGGTTACATTGTATGTGGATGATCTTCTCATTACAGGTGATGACATAGAAGGAATAAGGTTGCTCAAGGAGGACTTATGCAAGAACTTTGAGATGACAGATTTAGGCCTCCTCCACTATTGCTTAGGAATAGAGGTATGGCAACAACCTGGTAAGATTTTTATCTCACAGGCTAAGTACATTCAGTCTATTTTGGAGAGGTTTCGCATGGAGGAGTGTAAGCCCTCTCTAACTCCCATGGAAACTAGATTGAAATTGGTAAATAATGATGAAGAAGAAAGGGTTGATGGTACACTTTACAGGCAACTAGTTGGAAGTTTGATCTACTTAACTTCAACTAGACCAGATATTTGCTATTCAGTTGGCCTTATTTCCAGATTCATGCAGGATCCTAAGAAGAGCCATTGGATAGCAGCTAAGAGGATTGTGAGATTCCTAAAGGCCACACCTCATCATGGCCTTATGTATAAATCAAGTGATAATTTTTCTTTGATTGGATACACAGATTCAGATTGGGCCAGTTGTCCTGAAACTAGAAGATCTACATCAGGTTATTGCTTTCAATTAGGCCAAGGCTCTATTTCATGGAGCACAAAGAAGCAGAACACAGTTTCACTATCTTCAGCAGAAGCAGAATATAGAGCAGCAGTTGAGGCAACTAAGGAGGCAATATGGTTGAGGCAATTAATTCAGGATATTGGGCTATTCATACATGGTCCAACATATATATATTGTGACAATCAAAGTACCATCAAGATGACCAAGAATCCAGTTTTCCATGCTAGAACAAAGCACATTGAGATCCATCATCACTTCATTAGAGAAATGGTCCAAGAAGACATTATACACATGGAGTATGTACCAACTCAATATCAAGTAGCAGACATCTTCACCAAGTCACTTGGGAAAGACAAGTTTTCTCAGTTTAGCAATTTGCTATATCTATGTAAAAGAAGTCAACATTAAGGGGGAATGTTATCTAATGTTGACTTATCTTTTTAGGATAGTGCACATTAAGGGGGAATGTTAGAATATTATTATTGTTATAATGTGCACTATGCCTATAATTGACAGGTTGACATTTGTCTTCTACCACTTGTCCCTGTCTTCAGTTTGAGTTGGAGTGGTGTCTTCTGAAAGACACTTGGAGTGGAGCTTATGACACTTGTCATATCTCCCTCCTAAGCTTGATGCTTATATATTGTAAGATAACTTGTAAATAAAGTGTGCCTTATTTTTCAGTCCCAACACAAATTAGGCATTAATAAAATAAAATATAAAAAATGTACCTTTGCCTTTGGAGATTTTCAACTATCAACGTAGCCCTCACAACGTCTTTGCCCATGGCACAAACACCACATGAGATTACAAGCTCATTTGGAAGAAAGAAGCACCACGTTCTTCAAGACTCTTTCCTAGCCTTGCAAAAATGTATGTGCCTATTGATTGGCACCTTCAACGCGTCCACCAAAAGCTTTTGTAGGAGTCGAACATTAACCACCATGAACACCAAAATGTACGCTTGCAGCCCACTTGCCACTAGGCCAAAGTGCCTTGTTGGCTTCCAAAAAATCAATGCACTTAATTTTGTCCCTTTCACCATCAAGTCAAACCATGAAATTCACACAACACTATCACGAGCTCTGCATTAAATTCGATGTGCTTCTTTTTCAAATCGAGCAAGGGTAATTTGAAACTTAACTTTGGCATGGTATTAATATGCATTCCCATTATATTAAAAACATCAACGCTTCCCTTATCTTCTAGACATCGGCAAAAATAAGCTTTGCCTTGTTTAAATCCAACCTTTGGATTTATTTAAAATATGCTTTGGTCTTCAACCTTCAACCCAACCTTTGGGTTTATTAAAATATTTTTAGACTTTGTAAACCCACTTTTGCAATATAAAATATTGTAATGAAAATTACAAATATTTTATTTGGTTTTTCACCATGGCACTTCTAACCATTATAATATTTCACCTTTGATAAAGTTCCTTTTAATATTTATTTATAAAATTTAAATTCATCCCGAATTTAAATAATTTATAAAATAAATATTATCACTCCTTTTTAACTTTTGTATTTTGCACTGTTTCACTTGAACTTCTACCTTCTTACTGAATATCAAATGACCATCTTTGTTGCCTTTATTTCTTGGTGAAATCTTTGGAATTAATGATGACTCCTTCTGGTGGCATCAATGATGACATCAATGACAACTTCAACTTAGGGACTCAAAATGTCCAACACAGGGACATTCTTCCTAGCCTCTAAAAAGATACCATATGTACCCAACCCAATTTTTGATAGGCTATAATCATCTTTGAAAGGTAAATCATCTTCTATTTCTAAATATTCCAAGATTTCTACTAACTCTGGTTCTTCCATCATTGAATGATTGTACAAGTCTTCTTCAAATTTTCTAATGTGGAAGGACATAGGATTTTTTGGATTTATTCTTATCATTTTACCTTTTTCAGGAACTATCATAGCGGAGTAGTCTAGATACATATGTCCTCCCATGTTGACCATGAATTCTCTTGAAATGCAAATACCAAAATATGGCTCCAAGTCTACTACCACAATTTTCTAAACAATGGTAATTTCTAGGGCTCTATGCAACCTCATTAATACATCCTTTATGAATCCCATAGTCTTAACCAGGGTACCATCAAGTTTTAAAATTCCCTAACAGGACCTTGTGTATTCCATATCCATATCATCACATACAACTTTTGGCATAACAATTATTGAGCCACCTGAGTCTATCATACAATTTTGAACTATCCATCCTTCCATTCTAAGATAAATGTACAACGAGGTAGTCTTGTTCTTCGGGGTGGTAGGAGACATATTTCCCTTATATTATGCCACATTGTAAACAATAGCAGTTTCTTTTGCTTGAGATTTTTTGTGCAGAGAGACTTTCAACAATTCTATTTGGCCAGGGAGAAAAAGTGTATCATACAGGATTGCTCTAGATGGAACTCTTTTAAACTCATCCACAATGTTATATTCCACCTGAACTAGTGGGGGTATTTCATACCTTTTTTTTGGTTCTGCATAATTCATTCTATACTACTAAGTAGCCTTAATTCTTTGGCTTTTTGTTAGGGAAGGGAAACTTAGCTTTTTTGGGCCCCCCTCTTAGCACTATTTTAATATTTCTTTTTTTCCTTTTCACTTTCTCTAAGAGCGTTTATATCCCTCTCTTGTTTCTTGGGAACTACATTACTCTTGTTAACAACTTAAAAAATAGGAAATTTATCATTCTCTTGTAGCAGTTGTTCCCTTTTATTTTGAGAAGGTACTTGGAAAATACCCATCTTCTACAGGTCTACTTGCAATGGTTTCTTTCCGAACTTGGTCATGAAAGAGACCTGCTCTTCTTTAGGAAAATCTTAGCCAGTCATAACTTGATCATACTATCGCAACATATTAAATCTTCCCTTTTGATTTATTTTCATATTTTCTATGGTCTATTGCACATGGCATTGGTACATAGTGCAAGATTACGAATCATGAGGATCATTGCACACAAGACACCATACATTAACAAGACTAGTTTTAGGAGTATATTCTTTATCTTCTTGATTCGCATTAACTCTAATCCCTATACTATTGTTATTACCAAGATTTTTATCTCGATTAACATAGGGGAATCTCCTTGGTTGAGACCTTTCTATCTCTCTCTTTTCCATTGCATTCATCTTGTTACTGAGTGTTTTCAAAGTACTCTGAATATCAAGTAGCATGGTGGATTCCTAAGGTGTTTGATATGGAAGTGGCAAAAAGGGTATTGAAGTAGATGGTATTTTAGGGGGTAAAATTGGAGCCATTTTAGGGAGCAGTGATGACAAAGGAGGAGGATCCATGTAGGAATATGTAGTTGGTTGATGTTAGGGGTGAGGAATTTTAGAACAATATGGCATGATAGTATTTGAATGTAATATTCCTACATTGATGAGGATATTCTCAGCCTACAAAATTGCATTGTAAACCTGTGGAAGGTGTATAATCTAGACTGTTGATTTTGTAATCATATTTTTGACCCTAGACCTTCGATATAAAATATAAAATCAAGAGGGGCAGTAGGCCTAGCTTGATGTGGAATGCTTTTCTAGTTCCTACTGAATCTTAGATTAAAATATGAGACTGGATCATTTTGATGCTTTTGCATAGATGTGAACTAGTTTAGGAGAGAAAATAATCAACAAACTCATTGAATATTTCTACAAAAGGCTTGGCTAATGCATCCCATGAAGTGATGCTATTTTCCTCTAAGGTCCTAAACCAATGTAATATTTTTCCTCTAAAATATAGGGCTAATATTCTGACAATCACATCTTTATTTTTGATATTATGGATTACTACTAGATTTAGGATATCTTGGCAATGCTCGTACATAATTTTACCTAATACATCATAAGTGGGTATAGCTTTGGATACATATTGAGGGATATCATGCATGTGGACAAGTCTCAAGGGACCAACTGTATTCCAACTGGGATATTTCTACAGAGGCTAGTTTGGAACCACATTCATTTGTCCAACCATATTTCTAGGTATTGTTCTTGTTGGAGGTGATCTTGTTGGTGCTTCAAGGGTGGTTCAGCTAGATATTCTCTTGATTGTAAATATGATGAAAAAATTCTTATAATATTGGATCCTCTTACAGGAAGCTCATAAAAGATAAAATAATTTGGATTGTTCTTTGCAAATGACCTAATATTCATGAAAAATTATGAGCAAATAGAATGGATTTTTTGATTTATTGCATTCAGGGAGTCACCAAGTGAATTTAATGATCACTAATTAACAAGGTCAAGATAATTCATTGAATATTGATTCCTCTAGGAGAGATAAAATAAATGAAACTTTGTGGGTTAGCTAGTGTTCTTGTAAACAGGGTCCCATTAGGCACGCTAGAACTATTGGGGTCTGAATTGACATAAAGGAAAACTTGAAATATGACTATAAATATATGAATTCTAGGAGGCACACACCTACTAATCATAGCTCAAACCCCAAAATTTTATGGATTAAATATTACTTCAATCCAACCTCTAGAGTAGGTTGGTATATCTTGTCAACTAATTCATGTGTTGACTCAATTTAGCTCTGATAAAAGCGTAAGTTTAGGGATAGAAATGTGATAAGGGTTAGAAAATATTTGAATGAATGATGGTCAGATAAAACTAACAATATTGATCAATATTAAGAATCTGATGATCAATCACATTTCCAGTATGCCACACTTAAGACTAACAACATTCAAAACTTATCATCCTCACCATTAAAGAATAATGAAACACTTAGAGAACTATTTCAAACATAAAAAATGCTAATAATACAAATAGTAGAATTAGATCAACATTTAGACTAACAAAAATAGAAGTCCTCTATAGTATTTGTTTAGGCATGAACCATTCCAAGTTGCTCCAAATTAGCAATCCAATATCAACATAATTGACTAATCATAATAGTAGTAGCAGAAATGCATTCATAGAATAAACTCACAATTGATGAAGATAAAAGTTTGAGGTAAACATCTAAGTAATGCTCCTTCTATTTATTTCTCAGTAAATTATAGTAATATATCAGGCAAACACTCCAAATATGACCCTTAAAAATGAGGGTTCAACCTTTTTATATAGAGTTTACAATAATTGTAAAACAAGGAAATATTACAAGGATTTTTTTGCTAGATCAGTAGGATGCTGAGGTGGTGGCCTCTAATTGGATTTTAGAAAAGTAAAGCTACACTCCATGAACACTAAAATTTTGATTTTTGCAAGTTATTCAACCCTCAACTGTATCTGATAGCTAAAATTGTTGTAGGTTGATTTGGATCCATAACTAAAAACATAGACTAATATTTATTTCGATGATGTTTCATTTCTTTGCTCAGGTTTTATTGCATTCTTTTCATCTTTAAAATTTGTTGCTCCAAATTCCATTGGGTTAGGTTTGATTGGTTTGACCATGGAATGGGAGTTCTGGTGTAACGATGTTGTCCTTCAAGATATGCTACTTTGTTTTTCGTCGGGTCAAGTTTGACCATTTTGACTATGAAATAAGGGATATGTAGTGATCAACATCCTTTTATGGAATCCACTACTTCCTTTTTTGCTAGGTTGGGTTTGATTGAGTTGATCACATAATTTTCAATTCGCATCATCCTCGAGCAAATTTTAACACTGCTTTACCTTCTAACATAAAATCTACAACTTCATTATATACTAAGCCTTGTTTGACTGTGTTGATTATGGATTTCACATTCTGGTAGATTTTAACCTTGTTCATGGCCTTGTGTTGTGAAAATTTTAACTTTGTGCTAAAGTCACTCTTTTATATTCCGCAACTTCATTTTTCACAGAGCACTTTTTGACTATGCTAACCGTAGATTTTGCACCTTAGTGGAGTTTTATATTTCTCTTGAAGTTCTTCTTGGACACTTAGAATAAAATTTTGCTAAGTATGTAGCCTTTTGGGCCTATAGGACCCTAGCATTGAGCATCTTTGTGGAACTGTCAGTCTTCATTTAGATCTTTAGAAGGTAGTGGGCTTATGATGTGTGCCACAATGAGCTACACTGATCCATAAAAATTACGTAACCCTATAAAAAAAATTAGATCATTTTGAGGCTTATCTCAACTAGACCTCTTGTAAAAATATATATTGTGACTCAAAATCAAACAAAAATACCTCAAGGGAGTACAAAAATGAGCTAAAAATGATGTGGAAGGGGTTAACTAGTACGCTGGCTTGGAAACCTAAAAATGGAAATCATACTTGTCTGTACATTTTTTGGGTAGTCATATGGTTCCATATTATTTCTAGTTTCTTGATTGAATTGGTCTACCCTTCAGCCATAGATTCCATCGTTGTATTTTGAAGTTAATCCAAAAATTATTGCTACTTGTTCTACCCCTGGAATCACATAAACCTACAAAGAAAAATTTGTGCGAGGAGTTTTGAGTGCTCAATATGTTTGAGAATATTTCAGTCTCTATTTAGGAAGCATAACGGTGCATCAAATCCTCTTAAAATCATAGGCAACATGGATTGGAATTGATCTAAAAATTGTTGATGCCTATTCTACCCCTAGAATCATAGAAACCTCTAAATAAAACTTGATGGGAGGGGTGTTATATGTTTATAATATTTGATAATATATTGGGGTGCAATTTGGTAGCATAATGATACTTAGAATCTCCTCCTAAAACCATAGGTAGCATGGTATAACCTTCTTGAGAAGGAAAACGGGTATGCGACATGGTGGGAGAAAAGGGAGGAGAGAGAAAGCTTCTTTAATGTGTTAGGTGGATGGGTAAGGCTTTCCTCCTATGGGTTTGAAGTTAGGTATGGGTGTTTCATGCTTATTAATCACCTAGGGAAGATAAAAGGGCCTAGGGAAGTGAAAAAACCCTTTTTGATTAATTTTCATTAAATGCCTTAAAGGAGGAAAGGTGTGGATGCTATGTGAAGAGGGATGGGTGCTTAGGGAAGTGTGTATAGGGGTGTGAGATGGGTATGAGGTGGACCTTATCTATGTTTTTAGAGTAACCTAGGGTTTAGGCTAGCTTAGGGTTAGCTTCACCTAGGGTTTAGGGTAATCAAACTGATTTACGATTATTTCATTATTTAACTCTTAATTGTTGTTGCACAAGGTTGAGTGTGATATTTTTAGGTGTCTACATAAAAAAAAATAGAATGAGAAAGAAATCAATTAGTCATAACCTCTAGTATACACAAATAAACACACATACATACAAGAAATAAAACATAAAGAACCAAATAGTCATAGCCTTAAGCATATATATATGAATATAAAAAATTATAGATAATGCCAAAAGTGGGGGCTCAAAATATTACTCACAAGACCACTTAGGGTTTAGGTACTACTATATAGAAGAAAATGAAGGGAAAATTATACAACTCATCAATCCTTTATAATGCTAAAATAACTACTATTTATAGATACAAATGGGATATTTTCATTCATTAATGAAAATGAAACATGGGTAGCAATACTCAAAAAAATGCAAACTAGTTTTTGATTCACCAGATCACTTACACGCAAGTGAAGAGCATACTACTAGTGTTGGAGGCTTTCTGGTTCACCAGATTGTGTTACACGACAAGTGAAGAGCATAATACCAATAGAAAAAGCATGGCATAAAATAGAAGGAAAATATTAAACTTTATAAAAAACATGAGTTAGGAAAGGAACAAAATACATGAGATTGAATTTTATTTTGATAAAAATAAGTAATACAACATCAAAATCCAAATGTGTTTCGACCTACAGGCCTCATAAATGGAGTCATTGGAATTTATTTAATGAAAAATAAAACATGGCATAGTAGTACTCAAAAATGTTCAAACTAGTTTCTAATTCACCAAATCACTTATACACAAGTGAAGAACATACTACTAATGCTAGAGGCTTTTTGGTTCACTAGATCACATTATGCGATAAATGAAGAGCATAATACCAAAAACAAAAGTGTGGCAGATAACATAAGGAAAATATTTAACTTTATAAAAACATGAGTTAGGAAAGGAAAAAAAGACATGATATTGAATTTTACTTTGATAAAAATAAGTAATTCAAAATTAAAACTCCAAACGTGTTTTGACCTACAGGTCTTACAACGGAGTGAGCTTGAAAGAGGTACAACTTCTCTTTATAAAGACCTAAATCTAGAGAGGGATCTAAAGAGTAATGCATATGGGATAAAAACACCCAAACATTATTACAAACCACAGGTTTATAGACCAAAATGGTGAAAAGAGGATAAATCCCAAGCTCAACCCCTAAAAAAACACCCACCTAGAAAATAGAAGAAACACATTAAAAAATGTAAAAATGCAAGGTGGGAAAAAGTCCCTTAAATAATTTTATTTTTACAAAGATAAGATCGAAGAGGTTTTTGGTTCCTCCAATAAATAATACCTTGAGCAATGTGCTTGAGATATCTATATTTTCTCCATTTTTCAAACATTAGAGAAATAATATATGTGTCGGGTCGAAGATCTTAAACAAAATTGTAGTTGTCCAGTTTCAAAATAAGAGGGATTGTTTTTATTTCGGATCCATGTATTCATGCTACTCGCTCCAAAAATCTGGCCAAAAGTGAAGGTCTTCCATCAAATTTAACTTTCTTAAACAAAGGTAGGAGAAAATTAATTTGATATCCCCTAGCTCTGAGTCTATTAAAATTTTTATTTTTAACATAAATAAATCCATCCCTGGAGCTTTCTCTAACCATAAATATATTGAGTTCACTCATGATAAAGGTATTTTTTGATGAAATGGATGATGGTAGGAAGCATGGATGTATTGATGCATTCATCGACTTCTGAAATAATTTGATGCAAATAATTCTAGTCTGAGCAAAATCAGGCCCCTTAAAAAACATAGTATCAAAAAGTGTTACTTCACAATCAGAAACAAAGGAAGTAATTTTAATACCATCATAGAAGGCATCGTAGGTAGTAATAAAATCATTAAGATCCTCATTAGGGCCATGCCAAACTCCAATGTCATCATCAATGTATCTTTTATAAAATAAAAGATTTTCCAAAGCATCATTATTAAATACATGTTCCTCTAGATGACATAGAAATAAACAAGCATAAATTATAGCAAAATTACTTTCCATTGTTGTTCCTCTTATCTGCATGTATATTTTTCTTTGAATTCTAAGTAATATTGTGTTAACACTATCTCTACAAGCCATACTAAAATTTTTGTCTTGGTCAGATCAAAATCATTCCTCAAAAAATTACGGAGGGTTGCCAATCCTTGAGAGGTGGAGATGCTAGGATAGAGGCTCTCAAAATAAAAAGAGAAAATAATTATGTCCTGAGGAAAATTATGGCCATGCATATTTTTAATTAGAGATAAGGAATCCAAGAGATGATTTTTTGTTTCAAAAAATTTGGCAAGAGTACATGATGAAGCCATTTGGAGGCAGGTTCAAGCATGAAACCACAATAGGAATAGATGGGTCCATCGAAAATCTTGGGCTTGTAGATTTTAGAGAGTAGGTAAAATACACACATTCTAGTAGAGGATTATTTTACCTAGAGCATAAATTTCCTATGGTTTTTTGAAAGAAAAATCCTCCTAAAAGCCCAATCAAGCAAGTCTTGGAGCTGATAAAAAATATCCTGCCAAGGAACTTTGTTCACTTTAGAGTAAACATTTTGATCTAAAAGTTGGGAAAAGCCTTCTAAAATATACCAGTCCATGGATAAAATACAAAAACCCAAGTTTTTATCTATGGGCCTAATGACAATGGAATTTTCATTAGCAAGGGAACAAATGGCAGACCATATGTGGGGTGGAAAGGCAATTTGGAGGGTGGGATTGGTAGCAGATGATTTATTATTGAGGATTTTTTTACCCATGCCAATAATTTCTTCCAAAGGCCTATAAAACTACGAGGGATTAAAACTTGGGTTGGAAACATGGAAAGGATCAATGGGCTTAAGCAGTTTTGGAGGGCCACCTCTCATTCCAAAGAACCATTCGAGACAAAGATATCTACAAAAGGTTGAAAACTCCTATTTTAGAACCTATTTGAGAATAACATGCCAGATGTTTAGATTTATTGTTTCTACATGTTGGGTCACTTCATGTAATTCATTGATTTCTTTGATATCTTTCGGTTCAATCTCATTAATACCAAATGTTTCTAGGTCTTTGGATGTGTAAATCCTACCATTATTTCCATCTAAATTTTCTAGGATATCCCAAAGTCTAAGCATGTAAAATATATGCAATCCATGCTCTAGGTTTGGGGTTTTTCTTGTTGCGACTCCCATACTACTATATTTAAAGCATCAACCACTTCCTTGTACTATAAGTTATAAGTGGTGTAGGTAGGTGGACTTTAAATATTTTTTCCACTATTGCATTTATGAGCTCAATCTCCATATTTAGGAGATGTGTCGTTTTCTTTGTATGAAATGACTATATACCTCAGGAGACTTGTGATTTTGTAACTTTTCTTTAGTCAGATGACTTATTCTTTATATCTTCCATTGTTGAACCCTTTTTAAAACCTTCATGACTTGGCTATAATTTGGTCAAATGGTCCACTAAACTATTTTTTTGGACTCTTCTATATGGTCCTTAAATATTTTTACTTCATTCATCCTTCAAAGTTTCCTTAAAAATATTTTACATTTCCCTTGCTCAAAACTATTTATAAATTTGGAACTTCATAAATTTTGTTCTACTCACACATTCTTTCAACATTTTAAACTTTATATGCTTCACAAACCATCAGACCTTTTGTATTCCACCTTTGATCAACACTTTTATTAAGTGGTACTAGCCTTTGATTGTAACTTTTATTTATCTGAGAAGACTCGTCACTCAAAAAATTTATTGTATTTTGAATTTCAAAAAATTTAATCAAGACATTCACCCACACTTGTCCAACACTTCATTCTCTTCTTCCTACATTTTTTACCTCTGCTAATGTTGCCTTGTGAAAATTTTGCTAAGGTTTTATCCTTTCAAGTGTAGTGAGAATTCACAAAAAATACCACTTGGTGGTTTAGGGTTATTTCATGTTGCAATATCTATATATTGTATTGTAAACTACTTATTTAAACAATAATTTAAAGGAAGACGTGTGGATCTAAATTTTTTGCTAGTTTTCTAGGGTAAATCATGGTATTTTTTATGGGTGTATGTCATTGTTTCCTTTTGTTTTATAACTTTATTTGTATTATCTTTCTAGAATAGGTTTATCAAACTCTTTATTATCAGATCCAAATTATTGGCTTTAGGGGATGCCTTTGTTACTTGTTTTAGCTCTATTTGACAAAAGCAAGGCATCTTGGGTCTATGATAAACCTATTTTTTGAGTGAGAGATTTGTGCAAGAGAATCCTATGTAAATAAAAATAGGTAGTAGTTCAAGATATAGATAGAAAAGTATAATGATAAGAGCCTTCAATTATGGAATCTAAATATGGAAGACCTCATTATGGATAGAGATCAATAAGTTGTGTCAATAAAACAACCCATGGGTATGATGCAATAACATTAGAAGAATTTTAAAAGGACAGTGAAGAGTATTATTTAGTTGTGCCATAGAAATTTAGTTTTGATTAATGTATATAGATAGAACAATGCTAAGGATATATAGGAGAAGTTAGGGGATTTATATAAGTCAAAGTTTCTTGTAAAAAAATTATTTCTTCGAAAGAATTTGTATCTCCTTGAGGTGAATGATGATAATTTTATGGTAGAACATCCTAATGCATTTACCACTAGTAAGTTAGTTAGCCTCTATGTCTAAAAAAATAAGTGTATCCCTTTGTTATGTTCTTTATCAAATTCATGGGATAATTTGGTTGTGCCCATTGGTAGTACTACTACAATTATTTTAAAGTTTAAGGATATGGTCATGTCCTTGTTATAAGAAGAAATGAGGTAAAAATCCATTGAGGGATCATCCAAATATGCCTTGTTTCTAAGATGGTAGTTTTTAATATCAAAATAAGAATAACTCTAGGAAGAGGTCAAAGTCAAGGGGGATGTCTAAATATTCTTGAAAATTTATAATAAAATGCTAGAAATATGGTAAAGTTAGGAATTTGAAGGACTACAAATTTAAAAATATTTATGAAAATAAGGGATTTTATGGTGCTCGTTTAACAAAATAAAAAGCCTCCACAAAAGAAGGAGGTGATGTATACTTGGTTTGTTCAAGTACATACTTGGATTATAAGGCATGATTGATCAACTCAAGGGCTTATTTTCATATGACTCCTCATAGGGAATGGTTTTGTGAATATGAAAAGTATAATGAAGGTGATGTCTTCCTAGGAGATGACTTGACAATCATAATATTAGGATGTGGAAGGGTCAATTGTTTTCTCAAATATGCAAGGGTTAAAACCCTCCCTAATGTCATAAGGTTGGATAAAAACTTGATATCTATGAGTAAAATGAGTGATGTAGATGTGTAGAAAGTATTTAAAAAGGATACCTATAGGATGGTTTGAGGAGCAATGGTGTTGGCAAGAGGAGTTTGGATTGGAACACTATACAAGCTATTGAGAAGCACTATGACTGATGGGTATAATAATTTTGTTGTTTCTAAAAATAAAATAAAAAAAACCCCTACTCTTCTTGTAGAGAAGACAATGCTTTGGTATCAAAT
Organism: Wollemia nobilis; assembly: GCA_028583015.1. Taxonomy (NCBI): domain Eukaryota; kingdom Viridiplantae; phylum Streptophyta; class Pinopsida; order Araucariales; family Araucariaceae; genus Wollemia; species Wollemia nobilis. The sequence continues at coordinate 21,329 of JAQPPZ010000045.1, forward strand.
AATGGGACATATTAGAGAAATGGGCCATTGAGCTTTGTACGCTAAAGGTATGGCTAAAGGTACTCCTAAATACTCAGTTTTTTATTTATTTGAACATTTTTTATATGGTAAACATAATTGTGTAAAGTTTTAATCTAGTGCTATAAGACTTGTGCGTATTCCATCACTTGGAAAATAAGTGTACTATGTTTTAATTATAGAATTCTCAAAGTGCACATGGATATTTTTAATTTGAAAAACTTAGGAGTTATGTGAAAATTTTAAATAGTTTAAGGATTTTGTAGAAAATTAGATAGAGAAGAATAAAAAGGTGTTGTAGACATATAATGGTATTGTGTACATAGTGTGTATAATATGCTAAAAAGAGACCATACACATTAAATGAAATAAAGAACAAACTGGATTGAAAATTATGTAACCATAATGACAAAATGAGATATGCAATAATGGTGCCCTTTCATTAGTATCAATTATATACTTTGAGGGGGTTAAAATGGGATCCCGTTGAGGGATTTACTATCACTTTGATATAAATTTACAATAATAAAAGTAATCGAAAAGGTGAAAAACTTAGGAGTTATGTGAAAATTTTAAATAGTTTAAGGATTTTGTAGAAAATTAGATAGAGAAGAATAAAAAGGTGTTGTAGACATATAATGGTATTGTGTACATAGTGTGTATAATATGCTAAAAAGAGACCATACACATTAAATGAAATAAAGAACAAACTGGATTGAAAATTATGTAACCATAATGACAAAATGAGATATGCAATAATGGTGCCCTTTCATTAGTATCAATTATATACTTTGAGGGGGTTAAAATGGGATCCCGTTGAGGGATTTACTATCACTTTGATATAAATTTACAATAATAAAAGTAATCGAAGGTGCATCTCACAGTATCTCTCTTGCAACTCAAAAACTGGTAATTGATCGATTTTTGGGACTATTGCAATGTATGATGGTGAGGTGTGAATATTTATGCCATTTGCTCCATTGTAAAGACCTATAATTTGCACACAAAGAAATATAAAGAGCATCAAAAGCATATGAAGAGCCTTCCAAGATAAGGCCCATAATGATGATAAAGAAAGCAATAAAGAAGCTGAAATATGACAAATAAATGCATGAAAATGAAATCTAACTATGCTAGAAAGTAATTAAAATACTGCTAAATCTAATGAAAGCAAGAAAATAGGAAAAAATGATATCTATCGGGAGGTCATCTCTATGTGGGATGGTCTTGTCTATTGGCCATCTCGGGGTGAGATGATCATGCCTATGGGAAGTCTCGAGGTGAGACGACCACTAAACTATGAGTGAATTGCTTGTGGACGATGCAAGGTGATATCGGGTTTGATTTGTGGATGAGTTGGCATTCTTGGTACACTTGTGAGGAATGACTTAGGTGTGGGATTTACATTGAAGTAAGGGCGTTGGATGGTGAAATTAGTATAAATTCAATATTCAACCTTTAAGATGGTCCATTGGCATGCTTGGAAGCTTCATGGTTGAATTTTGATAGCACTTCATTGCTTTGAGAATATGAGCTCTTTGATTATTTAGTTTGACAATATTTTGATGCATAAAACTTGGATATCTTCAATGAAAGCTAGGCACCTTTAATAGATTTTCCAATGGGAGTCTAAAGCTTTCTAGAGAAGCCAAGAAGCCATTAGGATAAGAAAAGGTAACCAATCATTTCTTGAAAATAATTGTGCAACTAACTTTGTTATACCATTATGCCCAACCGACACGTAATTGCTTGAACTATAGCACAAGGTCTATTGGCCTTCACGTTTCAAGAATACCAAGTATTTTTTTGGTTAATTATTTTTTGATTGTTGTCTTCCCCAAGAAGAAAATGTATGATTTTATTTGGAAATGATTCTTGGATGAATGCAACTTACATAATTGAGTGTTTGATTGTTGATTTTTATTATGAATTTTGTGATTTATGACTACCCCTTCAAGCGATGAGTTGATGAGGAGATGGAAAGTGATGAAAGTGATGATTCGCTTGACCAAGATGACTTTTTTGGGGTTTTGTAGGACTTTAGCAAAAATGAAAGTGGGAAAATATTGTTACAACTATGATTTGACCATTATTGGTAATTTTACATCTCTATCCCTTGGAGAAATCCAATCGCATGGATTTCTTAGGGAATTGAGATTATAGCAATTTGATTTGCACTAGAGGTAAATCACTGTATACAAGGATCAATTGACCTTGAGTGGAAGAAAGAAATGTACATCTCTATCCCTTAGAACAGTCCAACAACATGGTCTTATTAGGCATTTGGAATAACACTTCACTTCATTTGGAATCTATTTTTGTTCAAGTGGCCTTATAGTAACCAACCCATTTGAACAGATTGCATGGATAAATAGTCACTGCAATTGCTTGCTATATAGGGTAAATTACTAGGTATGAGAAATACTTGAGAATTTTTTTGACCAAGAGGTTATTGGTATATTATTTTTATAAATTTTATAATTTTTGCAAATTCTGAGATCGTCTCATGGTAGGACAGTCACATTACATGCGACTTTTTGACCTTGAGATGGTCGTGGAGTTTGCAAAAATATAAAAACAAAATTTCTTAAATTTTGATGTCATTTTCATAGTTGTTAGTTGGATAAAAGGAGAGGTGAGGAGGATGAGAGCAAATTCTAAAGTGAAGCACTACCAAATTTACAATCCATTGTCATCATGGATCATCCCTAGACTTCTATGAGTAGAGGAGTCAGAGCGAGAAAGGTAGTCTCTTTGTTTTATTCTTTTTTATTTTTCAAAGTAAAATGAACCTCACTAATTAACGTGGAAAATGAAACTCACCTAAAATTTAAGGTAAGGAACACACATTAGATTAGGAAATGTAGTGTAGGTTATTTACTAATGTGCTTGTTTTTTTTTGGGCATGCACGTGCCCCAATTCCAAAGTCATATCACAGGGAGCCGGTCCCTTTTGTGGTGTTGGGAGGCCATATTAGGGTGGGACAACCAAGTTTGAATGGTTTTTGACCATTGCAGCCATCATATCATCGTAGGACGACTAAGAGGAGAGACCATATCACTCTAGGATGATTGCAAGAGAGACCATCTCGGATTGAGATGACCTTGTTGGAAATGTATTATACCTTAATTTTTATTGATTTTTGAATTTTTTTCTATTTTTGGTTTTGATCTAATTGTTGAATTTTACAAAATTATATACATGTCTTGAGGGCTAGACATAGGTATCCTATTGTCTATAAGACAATGCATGGTGCACTTACTATAGTTGATTATGATTGGATTGGGATCATTGGACTTAAGTAGGTAGTGAGGTTAGATGCAGTGATGACAGATTAGGATTACTTGACTACCTTAGCAGATCGTTGGGACAGTCAAACCAACACCTTCCACCTTTTGACTGGTGAGATGATAATCATGCTGGAGGATGTGTATAGGATTTTGTTAATTTCGATTGAGGAGCATCCCATTGCTTCTACCCACATTCATTAATAAGAGAGAGTTACCTAAAGATTCTTTCATGATGATTGGGAGGTAGCTCAATATAGCTTGTCTAGTGGTGGCGTATTGGTCAAGTTGTGGTATGAGGTAAAGGTGTTTTCTAGGAGACATGCAGTTCTTATGTCACTCATGTCAAACATTCTCTTGCCTAACTCTTTAGGAGTAAGGTTCCCATGGAACCTTCTTGAGCTTTTACAAGATTTAGTGGAGTGTACTATAGATGCTCCTATGATCATGGGTTGGAGTACAACACTTCTAGATCATCTCTATGATGAGTTGAATGAGATATGCCATAGGGGGTGAACATGGATCAGTTGCAACTTCCTTATTTAGATCTAGGGGTGGGAGCACATCCGAGTAGACAGGACAAAAGTACTTCCTTGGGTGTCACGAGCTTATATGGTAGACCACAATATTGGTTATGCATCTCAATGGTACCAAGATCAAGATCGAGATCAGATTCATCCTTATTTAGACTAGTTGGAGTATTATATTATGACATTTTCTGGTTTGAGGCCTATGCAGGTTGTGTGGTGGTCATATAGAGATTGTTCATTGTGGGAATATGTAGTAGTCTATATGATTTGGGTGAGATATAAGTGGTGGGTAGCTAGATGGCATAGAACAAAGTGAGAGTATATACAATATTATTACATTACTAATTTAGGGTTCATAAGGATGTACTTGGTGAGCCTATCATTTACCATCATCAAGTATATGAGGGACAACTAGAGTGGCCATTCATTGTACCCATGGGTGATGAGGTAGATCCATCAATGGTAGATACATATATAGAGGATATTGGTACCGCCATAGAGTATGATAGCTAGTGGGTTACTCAATTGTGGCATGGTGGTGGATTGATGAGCAGGCTAGCTAAGGCTATGATAGAGGGGGGTACAATATAGGAGGCTATGATAGAGGAGGCCTCAAGAGAGGAGGCAAGAAAGGGAGAGTTATGAGTGCATAATTATATGGAGTGAGAGTGGGAGGAGGCCTCTAGAATATGTGAGCCATAGGATGGTGAGGGCACAAGTGGTGATGAGGAGGATCCTCAAGGGTAGGAGGCCACTTTGAGAGCTGATATTTTGAGTCTTCATAGATAGATTCTTGCTTGAGATACTTCATTGGCATTAGTTTAGAGTCAGCTAGATAGTGGTAGACAATAGTGGAGAGGATTTTATAAGGAAAAAGACCTTCTTAAATCCAAGGTAGATAGATCCTAGGTAATTATTAATAGAGTTATAAAAGAGTAGGGTGCTCTACATACACAGATGTCAATCAGGACAATAGAGCAAGATGCTCTACATGGTCAACTAACTATCAATATAGAATAGCAATATGCTCTATAGGCTCACGTGGTGACCTTGACCATATATTAAAGGCAATACGGGTTGTATGTAGCTAGGCCATAGGTGATGTGGTGACATTGCAAGCATAGGTAGCTCGGTATTCCTCTCTTTTATGGTCCAATCGAGTGTACATCATCAACTTGGAGGATGAGGTAGAGTGATGTGGAGGCATATTACCTACATGATCATCATCAAGGATATTACATCAGAGATGATGCACTAAGTCAAGACAACCATTAATGAGGTAGTAGGTACCTAGATTCTAATACCCTCCTCATAGGTTAGAGGCCAGTGGTTCTTCTTAGCCTCGTTAGGGAAAAGCTAAGGGTGGAGGTGATATCAGTGGTGTAGGGGTAACCTAACTAATGTATGCTCCTATTTTGAGAGTGAGTTTCAAGGATGCACTCTATTGTATCCTGAAGGTATTTTTTTATCATTATGTACCCGACTTATATATTTATATGATATTTTGATTATGGCCTATCATGTGTTTGTGTTATGTTTTTGTTTTATGTATGGATGCAATGATGGATGTATACTTAGATTATGTAATGTATGGATGTGATACCTAGACATTGTAGCATAGATGCATAGATGTATGCCTATATATATATATGTATGTATGGATGTGTTGTGGCTACTCCACAACGTGCCCCAAAATTTGGGACCCACCTTTTTTGCATGTTTTCCAAGAAGACCGAAGTGGCCCATATGCTAAAGATCAAAGAAAAAGCAAAACACCGCAAGGAGGAAAAAGTGTCGCGATATCACGACATGTTGCATTGTCGCAGCCAAAAGAGAAAAAGTGTCACGATATCGCGACATGTTGCATTGTCGCGGCCAAAAGATAAAAAGTGTCGCGATATCGCGACATGTTGCATTGTCACGGCCAAGAGATAAAAAGTGTCACGATATCGCGACATGTTGCATTGTCGTGGCCAAAAGAGAAAAGTGTCACAATATCATGACATGTTGCATTGTCGCGGCCAAAAGAGAAAAAGTGTCACGATATCGCGACATGTTGCATTTTTGCGGCCAAAAGAGAGAAAGTGTCACGATATCGCGACATGTTGCATTGTCACGGCCAAAAGAGAAAAAGTGTCGCGATATCACGACATGTTGCATTATCGCAGCCAAAAGAGAAAAAGTGTCACGATATCGTGACATGTTGCATTTTTGTGGCCAAAAGAGAAAAAGTGTCGTGATATCGCGACATGTTGCATTTTCATGGCCAAAAGAGAAGAAAGAAAAGTGTTGCGATATCACGACATGTTGCATTTTCATGGCTAAAAGCAACAAAAGAGAGAAAGGAGGCAAAAGTGTCACGATATCGTGACATGTTGCATTTTCACCAAGGGAACAGAGTAGTTGATAGTGCCTCTGATATTAGTGATGAACACCAAGACAGTGAAATTGAAGACTGCATAGTGACATGGACATAAGGACAAAATCTAGTGAATAAGACAAAATGTTACATAAGGAATATTTAATGATTTGAAATCATTTAAGATGGTCGTTACACATAGAAGGAAATGGATGCAAGCCCATGTGGAGAAAATGAAACGAAGGGCCACAAAATAGAAACAAAAAGTTTTTTTTGGAAATCAAAACACATGCATGCACAAGGGAAGGAGAAAACAAATAGTCATGGAGGGAGAAACAAATTTTTTTTAGAAGTTTTAAATACGCCATTCAAAGAAGTGGAGAGGGGTTGGAAACTACTGCAAGCAGAGTTGCAGATTTGAAGGCAAGAGGGCCATTATGGACCTGTTTGAGTTGTTTTCTTCCATGGACTGGTTTGGGAAAACCAAAAAATTTTGTTATTGTAAAATGACAAATTTTTAATACAGAAAATTTCAGAAAGTTGCATCTTATGGACAATAAAGGAGGAGCCATTTTTTGCATGCAAGATTAAATGTTCATTTTTTCCCCTTTTCAGATTTTAGGCTTGTAAATGGAGTTTATGCAAAAAATTTTGGTTGCTTCATGCAAATTTTTAAATCTGAAAACCTCATTTAAAACCCTAGGAGCTAGCACTTAGCTTATCCGGATTGTGCTTGTTTTGCAAGTCCAATAGGTTAGGTTGCATGAATGGAAACCTCACATCTTTGATTTTTCCGAAATAGGATAGCATCATACTAAATGCATTTTATTTTCATTTTCTACAATTTCAATTTTCATTTTTTTTTTGCATTTTATTTTTAGAAATTTTAACTTTTTTTTTTTAATTGTCAGGCATTAAAATAAATATTTAAAAAAATATCAAAATCCAAAAATAATTTCACCATTGCATAGGTTATATTTCATACTTCCAATACGCACTTTGAAATTTTATTTTTGGAGTTGTTTAGTATTTTTTCATTGAAGTTGTTTTATTACAGATTTTGAAAATTTCGAAAATAGAAAATTTCCATTTTTGAGTCCGAATTTCATTTTTTCAGTTTAATGTTTCATTCATGAGCCTATGATGACATTCCATTTATGAAAATTCCAATTTCTTTGAAGGAGTTATGTTTTATGGCATTTCACAAATTTCCATTTTTGAGCCTAAAATTACCCTCTTCATAAAAATTCTAATTTTACGAAAGAGGGGTAATTTGAGCATCACATTGAAGGTCATTGATTCAAAGCACTTAATTGTTCATCTTTATGAAAATTTGATTTCATTTAAGAGGGATAAATTGAGGTGACATTTAAAGCCCTTACTTTAAGGCCATAAAGTATTGCTTCTTTGTGAAAATCAATTTCACAAAAGAGGGATAGTTTATCTATCACATTGAAAGCTATCTTCATCTTCATGATAAGAAGCCATATTTGGACTTAATAAACAAGATAAGAATCTATTTTAAAACCCTCAAGATAAAATGAATTAAGGCACTACATCGTGGTCATATGAGGGCCAACCCACATTTGCTTTATTTTGGTTCAATGAACAATCACTAAAGTTTCATGTAAAATAAACCAGCATTGCCCCTTGTTTACAGTTACTTGCAATCAATAAGGTGTTCCAAGCATTTAAATTGAATATCTTTATTTGAGGTTACTAATACACATATGCAAATGCTAATATAATGGAGACCTTGGAGAAGTTGTTTGTTTAACTTCTTTGCAAGAGGGGATTTGGAACCCCAAATCCTAAGGGAGAGTGTACTTTCACAATTGGGTGAAAATACCACTCAAAATTTTGGCGCTAGGAGGGCTTGATTTGGTTTATTTCAGTGTGATTTAAATGCTATAGGGATTTAAATTTTGAATATTTCATGCCCTATTGATTATTATCTTTAGCCCTCTTTTAAACAATACAAACTTGTAGTGTTAAAAGGAGGACATGAATTGCTATGCATTGTTCTAAGGCTTTTGATTGTTCATACAGGAATAATGTGTTTTGATTTGATTTTGAAAAGTTTTGGGTCTTGACTAACAAGGTTGTCTCCATGCAATTACTTTCATTAGATTTTAATGGATACATCTCTTGGTTGATGCTAACATGATTATTCATATGTTACATGTTTGATATTTACGATTCATTTCATGCTTATTTGTAAGGAATTATTTTGTCTAAAATGTATTTGTTTTTGATATTATGCTCTTCACTTGCGTTTAATGCGATCTTGTGAATCATAAAGCCTACAACACTAGGAGTATGCTCTTCACCTGCGCATATGCGATCTGGTGAATCAGAAACTAATTTACATTTTTAGAATATTGCTTTGTCATGGTTCCTTCTTTTAGTCATGATTAACAAATTGGTTTTGAAGTTATTATTTGAGTTTCACTAATGGCAACATCTGAGGAGCAAATTGTATCCCTAAGAGAAGAAATGATTTCCCTAAGAGAAATGATGGTATCTGCATTAGGAAAGTATTATGAATGTCATTCTTGTAGAACACAAGCTTATACTGAGAGGGGGGTGAACAGTATAAGACCACTTTTAACTTTATCTATCAATACAACTTTCAAACCATTAACATGCAGAATAAGATAGCAGTAATAACAACAGTAAAACAATGCACAAAATGCAATCCACAAAGAGACACAACAATTTACGTGGTTCACCCAAGGTGGGCTACTCCACGGATAAAACTTTTCTTCTAAAAGTTGTATCAAAGTCCTCTCGGGAATCCTTCCCGATTACAATGTTTATGAGCCTCGGCTCAAAGGAGACACCTTCCCCTAATTCTGCTTTGCTGGTGATCCTCTAGAAGACCTCTATCTCCTTTGCCCTTAGCAAGTGGAACTCTATCCATAGAAGACACCTGTCTTCCCTGCTCTGGCTGGAGATCTCTGTCCTCAACTCTGTCACTGCAAAGCTGGTCCTCTTATCTGCACCAAACACAGTCCTTCGATCTGGCACAATTGTCCTCTTCCTCTGTTCTTTTCTGCACTTGGTTGAAAACAACTTTTCACTATCTGTGCAACTACAGCAGCACAGTCTTCTCAAATTACAGCAGCACTATCTTCTCAACTTCTATGCAAACACAGTAGTGCAATCTTTGCAAAATGCAGTAGCACTATCTTCTCAACTTAGCTTCTGCTCCGTTGCACATCCACCATAGCGCAGTCTTCGCACACTCTGCTTTCTTTACACAGTCTATGTAAATACTGCAGCACTCGATCGCACAACAACTTATGCGCCTATGTGCAGCCACTACAACACCCTCTTCGCACCATCTGCTTCTCCTCGATCGAACTTCTTCCTCCACTCTACTTCTATGAAAGTCGCACTTCGAACGCACACTTCGATCGATTCGATACGATTGCTCTTTGCACACAACAGACTTCACTTGCGCAAATTCGACACACACATTCGATACATGAAACTCGAAAATAGTCCTCCTTTTATAGCAATAATTCATGATTAAATTCTTGATCTTAGTCGGCTGTATATCCTTAAAACAATCGTCGGTTGCACAACCTTACACTTCATCGACAAAGGTTAACTCCATCGGCTTCAACCGCCTCTGCTGTTCTATAGCTTTTCTAGCATGAAACTCAAACATGTCACGATATCGCTACGCCTTTGTCTGTCATACACCTTGTATTACTTGTTGTCATAAAATCGTGACACTACTACCTGTCGTGCGCCTTCTTTGGTTTGTTGTCATGAAATCGTGACACTACAGCCTGTCGTACACTTTCGCTAGCTTGTTGTCATGAAATCGTGACACTACAGTCTGCCTTACACCTTGCTTTAGCTTGTTGTCATGAAATCATGACACTCCCTGACTTTGCTGATGTCATCATGATTCTTGTCATGAAATCATGATGCTTTAGTCTGCAAGGCCTTCCTCTCTGCTCTTGTCATGAAATCATGACACATTTGCTTTTGCTGACGTCATCAGCAACTCTATCACGAAATCATGACACTTCTTGCTTCTTCAACCTTTCCTCGATTTGCACTAGCAAAAATGGAACATGTCACGAAATCATGATGCTTTCTACCTTAACACTTTTTCACACTCACGAAACATGTCACAAAATCGTGACGCTTTCGCTGCCTTAAGCTCTTTTCTACCAATTGCTCATGAAACTGGAACATGTCACGAAATCGTGACGCTTTCGCTGCCTTAAGCACTTTTCTACCAACTACTCATGAAACTGGAACATGTCACGAAATCATGACGCTTTCGCTGCCTTAAGCACTTTTACCAACTCTCACGGAACATGTCACGAAATCGTGACACTTTCTGCCTTAAGCACTTTTCTACCAACTACTCGTGAAACTAGAACATGTCACGAAATCGTGACGCTTTCGCCACCTGCAAGCTACCAACTCAACCTATCATGAAATCGTGACACTTTCTGCATCCGTACAACTTCATTGAAACTTGTCATGAAATCGTGACACTTCCTGCAACTCAACTCTGCCAACTCAACTTGTCACAAAATCGTGACACTTCCTGCAACTCAACTCTGCCAACTCAACTTGTCGCGAAATCATGACAGTTTTGCCTAAACTTTCTCTCTCCTCAAACATGTCACGAAATCATGACAGTTTTGCTGGCTTTGCCTCTGCCTTCCAGCATGTCACAAAATCATGACAGTTTTGCTAGAGCTTTCTCTCTCCTAAAACATGTCGCGAAATCATGACAGTTTTGCCAATCGCCTGCATACTTCTTCTAACTTATCTTTTTCTTGATCTTTTTGCAACTGGGCTACATAGAAACTTACTGATCATATTGAAACCTTCATCAAAACACATACTTGGACAACTAATCAAATTGCTTCAAGAACTCCTTGACATCAAAGACAACAACTACCAAGAGCTCCTTTGACATCAATGACAACAACTATACTTGAGCAAAGGCAATGTACTCAAGGTACCCAAAATTGCCAACAATCTCCCCCTTTGTCATTGATGGCAACCTTTAACTTAAAACATATCTCAAGAGCCAAAAACTGAACCAACTGATCCATCAAGCGAGAATTCTGCAATTGAAGTTTTTGCTCCCCCTGACTTGAAGCTCTTCTCTTCACTTGAAGCACTCTCCCTTACTCATATCTCTCCCCCTTACTCAAATCTCTCCCCCTTTGTCATCAATGGCAAAGGGTCACCTTTGGGGTTTGGGACTAAGAATGAGTCTCTTAGCTTAGTCCCTCCCCCACCTTCTATTAAGGTGATTTAAAACAGGGTTGGGAGTGAAACTCCCATTAGACACTCATCATCATTAATGTCTACAATTTCTTTGTCGGGCCTTCTCTTGAATTCTTTTTCCACATTGTTGTTCTTGTTACTGTTTTGATCCTCGGACCTGTTCATATCACTTTTCCTATTTCTTTTGTCATTCCTGTTCTTATCCATGCTTTGATCCTTGGACTTGTTCATATCACTTTTCCTATTTTTGTTGTCATTCCTGTTCTTATCCATGCTTTGATCCTTGGACTTGTTCATACTGTTGTTTCTGTTCCCGTATCTCGGAAGATCAGCTCTACACTGTCTAGCTAGGTGACCTTCATTGTTGCACTTATAGCAAGTAACAATATTATTTCTTTCAGGCATGGCTGTTCTTTGAATCCGCCTGTTCTGACTAACCCAGTTCCTGTTATTTGCCTTGCAAAAAATTGCCTTGTGCCCGAATTGTTGACAAGAGTAGCAATACCCTTGAAAGAAATTACGTCTCCTGAAACTGTTATTTACTTTCTTCACTTGAGTCATGCAATGTACAGCCATGTGACCAAATCTGTGACACGCAAAACATGTGCCGTGAAATTTTCTTTTATTCGACTTCATGGGTCCCAAAAACTTCTTCTTCTCAATCTGAATATCGTTTTCTATTTCTGTGTATCTATCACTTACGGACTCATGATCTGAAATACTTTCTTCAACAGAACTCTCTTTCTTTTGAAATCTCTTGCTAGATTCCCCAACTTTGTTCCTTGTGCGGCTCAACAAAACCGAGACCTGTTTTATCTGTTGGTTTTCTTTGTCCTTTGATGAGAAATTTAACCTTCTTGGAGCTATCCTGAAATCTGTATAGCTTATCCTTGTACTCTTTATTTTCTTCTTTCAAAGAAGCCATTTCTTGTTCTAACTCACTATACTCCAGAATTTTAGAATCTAACTCATTCTTGAGTTCTTGTGACTTAGCCATAGAGACTTCAAGATTTTCTATAAGTTCATCTCTCTCCATACAACATTCATCTAATTTAATCTTGAGTCTCTCATTCTTCTTTCTTTCCTTTTTCAAAACACTAAGAGCATTATTGAGTTCACATTCAAGATCCTCTATTTGATGGCACTTTGAATTATCACGGCCTTTTTCAGATTTCTTATCACTAGAGGTGCTACCTTTTTCAAAAACCATACATGCATCTTCATTGTAGTTTTCTGAAGCATCCTCATACATACTAGCTACCAAATCATTATTTTTGCAATCATCCTCAAGGTGCCCAAAATTTCCACATCTAAAACATTTCATGATAATGAATTTATGTTTCGGTTCTTCCTCTTTTTCTGAAATGAACAGACATCTCATTTTCATCATCACTAGAAGAACTGTCACTATCACTGCTAGAACACTTACTTGCTTTGTCTAAGTAGAAGCTCTTCTTATTCTTGTGAGAATGCCTCTTTCCATGATTGTTGTACTCATCTTTGCTTTTCTTGTAATACCTGTACTTTTTAGAATCCTTGCTCTTAACATCCTGTATATCTTCATCACTTTCATTTTTGGAAACAGTACAGTCAGTAGCATAATGACCAAATTTCCCACAATTGAAACATCTTATATTTTTCTTGCTTTTGTGCTTTCTGGAAAACTTGCCTTTCTTGTTGTAATATGCCTCTTCCTCACTAGAAGACTCATCACTTTCTTGAATCTGTTTGCCTTTTGATTTCTTGGTAGCTTTGAAAGCTGCCTCTTTCTTTACATCAACTTTCACTTGAGTTCTCAACTCAAATGCTGCAAGAATACTATGGAGCTCATCCTTTTTCAATTTATCTAAATCTTTAGCTTCCTCAATAGCAGAAATATTTTCACTAAATCTATTAGGAAGGGATCTTAAAATCTTATCACACACATCATTTTCAGCAAGTTCAAGACCTAAGTCTTTCATAGAATTAACAACTTCATCCATCCGGAGCATGTAGTCACTAATATTTTCATCATCATTCATCTTGAGTTGTTCAAACATACCTTTAAAATGTCTCAACTTGGCCTTTCGAACATTTGCATCACCTGTATGAACAACTTGCAATTGTTTCCACATTTCACTAGTTGTCTTGTAGTGAATAACTTTGGTGAGATCTGCCTTTTGTAAACCCTTCAAGATTGCATTCATGGCTTTTGAGTTGTTGTGATGTAGAAGCCTGTCTTCTTTAGTGTAAGGACCATTTGCGGGAATGGTGTACCCATCTTCAATAACTTCCCATACCTCATTACCAAGTGCCATTAGATAGACTTTCATTCTTGCACTCCACAGGCCAAAATCTGATCCGTCAAGAATAGGTGCTGCATTGCCACTCGAGTAGTCCATTGTGTTCTTTGCAAACTTTTCCTTCAAGTTGTTAAACTTTTCGAAGGCACTGGCTCTGATACCAATTGAAGAACACAAGCTTATACTGAGAGGGGGGTGAACAGTATAAGACCACTTTTAACTTTATCTATCAATACAGCTTTCAAACCATTAACATGCAGAATAAGATAGCAATAATAACAACAGTAAAACAATGCACAAAATGCAATCCACAAAGAGACACAACAATTTACGTGGTTCACCCAAGGTGGGCTACTCCACGGATAAAACTTTTCTTCTAAAAGTTGTATCAAAGTCCTCTGGGAATCCTTCCCGATTACAATGTTTATGAGCCTCGGCTCAAAGGAGACACCTTCCCCTAATTCTGCTTTGTTGGTGATCCTCTAGAAGACCTCTATCTCCTTTGCCCTTAGCAAGTGGAACTCTATCCACAGAAGACACCTGTCTTCCCTACTCTGGCTGGAGATCTCTGTCCTCAACTCTGTCACTGCAAAGCTGGTCCTCTTATCTGCACCAAACACAGTCCTTCGGTCTAGCACAATTGTCCTCTTCCTCTGTTCTTTTCTGCACTTGGTTGAAAACAACTTTTCACTATCTGCAACTATAGCACAGTCTTCTCAAATTACAGTAGCACTATCTTCTCAACTTCTATGCAAACACAGTAGTGCAATCTTCGCAAAATGCAGCAACACTATCTTCTCAACTTAGCTTCTACTCCGTTGCACATCCACCATAGTGCAGTCTTCGCACACTCTGCTTTCTTTACATAGTCTATGTAAATACTGCAACACTCGATCGCACAACAACTTATGCGCCTATGTGCAGCCACTACAACACCCTCTTCGCACAGTCTGCTTCTCCTCGATCGAACTTCTTCCTCCACTCTGCTTCTACGAAAGTCGCACTTCGAACGCACACTTCGATCGATTCGATATGACTGCTCTTTGCGCACAGCAGACTTCACTTGCGCAAATTCGACACACACATTCGATACCTGAAACTCAAAAATAGTCCTCCTTTTATAGCAATAATTCATGATTAAATTCTTGATCTTAGTCGGCTGTATATCCTTAAAACAATCATCGGTTGCACAACCTTACACTTCATCGACAAAGGTTAACTCCATCGGCTTCAACCGCCTCTGTTGTTCTATAGCTTTTCTAGCATGAAACTCAAACATGTCATGATATCGCTATGCCTTTGTCTATCGTACACCTTGTATTACTTGCTATCATGAAATCGTGACACTACTACCTATCGTGCGCCTTCTTTGGTTTGTTGTCACGAAATCGTGACACTACAGCCTGTCGTACACTTTCGCTAGCTTGTTGTCACGAAATCTGCACTGCCCTTACGCCTTGCTTTAGCCTGTTGTCATGAAATCGTGACACTCCCTGACTTTGCTGACGTCATCATGATTCTTGTCATGAAATCATGATGCTTTAGTCTACAAGGCCTTCCTCTCTACTCTTGTCATGAAATCGTGACACATTTGCTTTTGCTGACGTCATCAGCAACTCTGTCATGAAATCGTGACACTTCTTGCTTCTTCAACCTTTTCTCGGTTTGCACTAGCAAAAATGGAACATGTCATGAAATCGTGATGCTTTCGCTGCCTTAAGCTCTTTTCTGCCAACTGCTCGTAAGCTGGAACATGTCGCGAAATCGTGACGCTTTCCTGCCTTAAGCACTTTTACTCACTACTCGAAAACTGGAACATGTCACGAAATCGTGCGCTTTCGCTACCTTAAGCACTTTTTCCTCTTGAACATGTCACAAATCACTTTCCTTCTTTTAATCTAGAACATGTCGTCAAATCGTCGACGCTTTTCTCCTTAAGCACTTTTCTGCCAACTACTCATGAAACTGGAACATGTCACGAAATCGTGATGCTTTCGCCACTCACAAGCTGCCAACTCAACTTTATCATGAAATCGTGACACTTTCTGCATCCGTACAACTTCATTGAAACTTGTCACGAAATCGTGACACTTCTCAACTCAACTCTGCCAACTCAACTTGTCCAAATCGTGACACTTCCTGCAACTCAACTCTGCCAACTCAACTTGTCGCGAAATCATGACAGTTTTGCCTAAACTTTCTCTCTCCTCAAACATGTCACGAAATCATGACAGTTTTTCCAGCTTTGCCTCTGCCTTCCAGCATGTCACGAAATCGTGACAGTTTTGCCAGAACTTTCTCTCTCCTAAAACATGTCGCGAAATCGTGACAGTTTTGCCAGCCGCCTGCATACTTCTTCTTACTTGTCTTTTTCTTGATCTTTTTGCAACTGGGCTACATAGAAACTTACTGATCATATTGAAACCTTCATCAAAACACATGCTTTGGACAACTAATCAAATTGCTTCAAGAACTCCTTGACATCAAAGACAACAACTACCAAGAGCTCCTTTGACATCAATGACAACAACTATACTTGAGCAAAGGCAATGTACTCAAGGTACCCAAAATTGCCAACAATTCTATCTTTGGAACACCTTATCAAATTCATGAAATGTTATTGGAGTTTCTACGACTTTTTAATCAAGAGGTGGCATCGGGATACCTACAAAATCTACATATCTATAAGTTCACATTATGTCAATTTCAAATATTTTGTGAGCCTATTGCTTGTAGGTTCTTCCCATACATTGTGGGTGATAGATCATTCTCGTGGTATTGCCATCTACCCATGGAGGTTAAGACTTCTTGGAGCCAATTAGAAGCAGCCTATCTTTATCACTTTGGTAATCAAGTTGACTTGGATAGGTTGCAAAATCAATTCACCTCTATGTGTAAAGAGCCTAATGAGTCCATGAGTCAATTCAGTGTGAGGTTTCGTGAATTGTACTCTCAAATGTGGGAAAGTTTGGGTACATCGAAAGAGGAAGCTATTGAAGTATACCTGAGAGCCATACCCCCCACACTTGCTACACTCATTAAGGAAAACTTGGATGACCTGTCTCTAGAGATGATCTATGAGATCTTTGAAAAGGTAGAACAAGTTTTGGAAGAAGAAAAGGCACAACATGCTCCCATGAAAGATTGTTCTTTTGGGGTTAGTGATACCAACCTACATCAACCATTGAATATAGCACCCTCCAATCCAAAAATACCTAAGGTGAATGATCAAGGGGACGAATTTGAGTGTCCAAATGTTACAACCGCCTTAGATGTAGTCCAAGAGGAGGTGCAAGTTACCAATCCAACATCCACTAATGAGGATCATGCTGAGATGATTTCATTCATAGAGATGCATGATTATTCACATAATGGTGTCCTAAAGTCAACTCGGTTTGAGATATGTGATAGGACAAAAACTGCCATAGAATTGAATGAAGTGGTTGAAAGCGAAATCGAAAGAAAATCAATAAATGAATTTGAAGATATGATAGAATTGCACCACTTGTTCTTGGAAGACACACTCGATGAAATGATTGAAAATAATGATCAAGAAATTCTTCACCCTCCAAATTGTGATAAAATTGAATCATGGGTTACTAATTTGGACTATGATAGCCTTACCAATTTGAATTCAAGAAATAGCCCACTTTTGGAAATAATTGAACCATCTAAGGAAGGTGAAGGTGAATTTGATGAGATACACTTTGATCAATTTGAGGATGTTTTGGAAGGGGGTTTCAAATCTCATCAAGTTTTGGAAGATTATAATGATCCTACTACAAAGGACAAAGAAGAAAAAGAATTGGCAAATGAATCAAAAGATCATGTCACAAATACTATGGAATTTCATTCCATGAATTTGGATGACAATTTTTACAATGGTTGGGGGAGATATGATGATGTGTTATTTTCTCACACCCCTATTGATGAAATTCCTATTCCACTGGATATACAAGATGTTGAAACTTCTATCTCACATGAAGAGATGCCATGGATGGTGAATAAGGAATTGGAACCAAATGACAAAGAGATTGATCAATTGGAAGCAACTCAAATGAGTGATCATCAAGATAGATTACTTGACATACACTTTGACCAACAAAATTTGAGGATTGAGAAAGATGAACATGTTTTCGATTGGGTGTCATATTTTGGTATGTTTGATGAACAGGTAATAAATGAAGAAATTGCGATTTCTCACCAAGTGTTGGTAAATGAAAATGTGCAAAAGGTAGAATCTAACCTTTTGTGTTCAAACACCCAAGCTATAGGTGAAGATTTGCATGAACATGTTTTGAATTTGAAGGATGTTTATGATGAAATGCCGTTGAAGGTGAATGAAAAACAAGGATTGACTTCTAATCACACCTTTAATAAAATCACTTGCATGAATGAAAAAGAGGTTGAGGCACATGAATTGTTAAATCAAATTCATCAACAATTGATAATGGAGTCTAGGGTAAAAACTTTTATTGATCCTCATTTAGTAAATATCCTAGATTCTTGCAAATTGTTGCACAAGTTTGATTGGCCTAAGAACATGGAAAATGAATTGGCTTTAAAATTTTTGGAAATAGGCTCTTGCTTACAAAGTTTCATTTTTGATAAAGAAAGCCTAATTCTAAATCATGAATGGAAATATGAAATTTATACCTTAAAGAATAGGCGAAATGAAATTGAAGATCAAATATTGTCTAATCAATTTGATGATTTGAATCTCACCTATGAGAGTACTAATGACACTAAATCAAATTGGTGGGGAGAGCGAGGCAAGTTGAAATTTTTTGCATTGCTTGGTTTGATTTTATTGTTGTTGGATTCCTACAACATTTGGCATACATATTGTGTCATATGTCTTTTGAAATGTTCTAATCA
Source organism: Wollemia nobilis (assembly GCA_028583015.1). Taxonomy (NCBI): domain Eukaryota; kingdom Viridiplantae; phylum Streptophyta; class Pinopsida; order Araucariales; family Araucariaceae; genus Wollemia; species Wollemia nobilis. Next base: position 39,955 of record JAQPPZ010000045.1, read on the forward strand.
TGTTTGGGATCCGAGAAAGTGATAGTCCAAGCTTTGCATCATCTTGTACCATATTGTACATTTGTATATAATTTTTTGGTTTGTGATGTTGGGTTTGCATTTCAGTTTTGGTTTTAAGTTTTGTGGGTTGGTCCTTTGGACATTTTTGGTTTGTTTTGAAAAAAAAAAAAAAAAAGTGAGATGTCAGCTTATGTCCTTATCAATGTTCTAAAACTAGAAGTATATGAAACAACAGAATTGTATTACAGAAAGCTCCACGAGCACTGCAAACACATTAAAGAATATCGTTTGAAATTTGGGATACATGAAAGTTGTCAATTTTGCAAGATAGGGTGAAGCATTTTTGTATAATCCATCTTACCCATTTGTGTTCAGGATGCATTGCATAATAGCCTCGAGTCTCATTCCATTCCATATTTCAAAGACAACCACCAAAAGCATGTCAGACCCTCTTAGGATCATTACACAATAAACATTAAGTAAGGTCTTGGGGTTGGAAACTGATGCCGCATTGTCTTGAATTAGACACGTTCTACACATATAAAGAACATCTTGGGCAAAATGGTTGAAACCTTACTTGGAAGAAAAGTGAGGCGAAAAGAATTTTTCTTGTCTGTCCCATCATGCAAAACATAGTCCATGAAACAGTGGTTTTCACCACTCCACCTCCATAACATCACTTGGATTGAAAGGATCGTACTACATGTCCCTCATAAGGATGAGTAGTCATCCCTAAGATTCAAGGAAGCCATTATTACTCCACCTCCATCACATCATTTGGATTGAAAGGATCGTACTACATGTCCCTTGCAAGGATGAGTAGTCATCCCTAAGATTCAAGGAATCCATCATTAATCCACCTCCATCACATCATTTGAGTTGGAAGGATCGTACTACGTGTCCCTCACAAGGATGGGTAGTCATCCCTAAAATTCAAGAAATCCATCATTAATCCACCTCCATCACATCATTTGAGTTGGAAGGATCGTACTACGTGTCCCTCACAAGGATGGGTAGTCATCCCTAAAATTCAAGAAAGCCAAAGCCAAAGCCTGGACTATGGGGTTGATCTCCATCGGGGCTATAGATGCCTGACTGGCAGTGGAGTAGGCTCATGCGTGGCGACATGTCTCATTTAAAAGCAAGACCTCTGACCGCTCACACGGACAGGCTAGCCTGGAAGTTATCCATAATAGGTTTAATAATTTTGCTTAAGATGAGGTAATGAACTCAAATCAGAGTAGTAAGGATAGGGTTAAATTCTCATCACGCTTAGGTTGAGAATCTGATTCCCCAAAGCTCTGATTTCACTTACACATGCACATTGATTCAATATGGCAGTGGCGCATAACCAACCTTGAGATTGGGTATATGAACTCAATTCATGCATGATTGGTCCTAAGAGGGTTTGATAGTTTTAATGTTTGTGCTCGTGCTACTAAAAGTTAAGAGTCCTGGTAAAGCAGGTCAGCCATAGTTCATTATGCTGGCAATACATTCGATCTTGCATAGACCCTCCATGATTCATTATATGCATTCATGTGAAATTGGCAATAGAATGGGGAACTATTTCAAACGATAAAGAATGAATCACTATGCACACATTGAGCGGATGCTGAATAATTCTAATGTTTCATGTATTTCTGGTTTATTTACATTCTTTGGATATTTGCTAACGCTTGCAGTTGAGTTGTAGGTTTTCGGGTTGGGTTTCTCACCGAAATGCTCAGGAGCATTTCCTAAGTAGAGTCGCCATTTGTTGTGGCTGCTCCACAACGTGCCCCAAAATTGGGGACCCACATTTTTTGCATGTTTTCCAAGAAGACCGAAGTGGCCCATATGCTAAAGATCAAAGAAAAAGCAAAACACCGCAAGGAGGAAAAAGTGTCGCGATATCGCGACATGTTGCATTGTCGCGGCCAAAAGAGAAAAAGTGTCGCGATATCGTGACATGTTGCATTGTCGCGGCAAAAAGAGAAAAAGTGTCGCGATATCGTGACATGTTGCATTGTCGCGGCCAAAAGAGAAAAAGTGTCGCGATATCGCGACATGTTGCATTTTCGTAGGCAACAAAAGAGAACAAGGAGGCAAAAGTGTCGCGATATCGCGACATGTTGCATTTTCGCCAAGGGAACAGAGTAGGAGACAGTGCGTCTGATATTAGTGATGAACACCAGGATAGTGAAACTGAAGACTGCATAGTGACGTGGACATAAGGACAAAATCCAATGAATAAGACAAAACGTTACATAAGGAATCTTTAATGATTTGAAATCATTTAAGATGGTCGTTACACACGGAAGGAAACGGACGCAAGCCCATGTGGAGAAAATGAAACGAAGGGCCACAAAATAGAAACGAAAAGTTTTTTTTTGGAAATCAAAACACATGCATGCACAAGGGAAGGAGAAAACGAACAGTCATGGAGGGAGAAACAAATTTTTTTCAAAAGTTTTAAATACGCCATTCAAAGAAGTGGAGAGGGGTTGGAAACTGCTGCAAGCAGAGTTGCAGATTTGAAGGCAAGAGGGCCATTCTGGACCTGTTTGAGTCGTTTTTCTTCCATGGACTGGTTTGGGAAAACCAGAAATTTTTGTTATTGTAAAATGACAAATTTTTAATATAGAAAATTTCATAAAGTTGCATCTTATGGACAAGAAAGGAGGAGTCATTTTCTGCATGCAAGATTAAATGTCTATTTTTCCCCTTTTCAGATTTTAGGCTTGTAAATGGAGTTTATGCAAGTTTTCTTGGTTGCTTCATGCAAATGTTTAAATCTGAAAAACCTCATTTAAAACCCTAGGAGCCAGCACTTAGCTTATCCGGATTGTGCTTGTTTTGTAAGTCCAATAGGTTAGGTTGCATGCATGAAAACCTCACATCTTCGGTTTTGTCGGAATAGGATAGCATCATACTGAATGCATCTTATGTTCCATTTTTCTGCAATTTCATTTTTTCAACTTTTTTGCATTTTATTTTCCAGAAATTTTAACTTTTTTTTATAATTTTCAGGCATTAAAATAAACATTTAAAAATGTCAAAATCCAAAAATAATTTCACCATTGCGTAGGTTATACTTCATACTTCCAATACGCACTTTGAAATTTCATTTTTGGAGTTGTTTAGTATTTTTAAAAATTCATCGAAGTTGTTGTTTTATTACAGATTTTAAAAAATCCGAAAATAGAAAATTTCCATTTTTGGGGCCGAATTTCATTTTTTTTAGTTTCATGTTTCATTCATGAGCCTATGATGACATTCCCTTCATGAAAATTCCAATTTCATTGAAGGAGTTATGTTTTATGGCATTTCACAAATTTCCATTTTTTGAGCCTAAAATTACCCTCTCTTCATAAAAATTCTAATTTTACGAAAGAGGGGTAATTTGAATAAGCACTACATCGTGGTCATATGAGGGCCAACTCACATTTGCTTTATTTTGGTTCAATGAACAATCACTAAAGTTTCATGGTAAAATAAACCAACATTGCCCCTTGTTTATAGTTACTTGCAATCACTAAGGTGTTCCAAGCATTTAAATTGAATATCTTTATTTGAGATTACTAATACACATATGCAAATGCTAATATAGCGGAGACCTTGGAGAAGTTGTTTGTTTAACTTCTTTGCAAGAGGGGATTTGGAACCCAAATCCTAAGGGAGAGTGTACTTTCACAATTGGGTGAAAATACCACTCAATAGGATGCAATATCTAATATTATATGTATTATTTATAGTTGTTTACTTTATTATGAATGTGAATTCATGTTTTTGTTATGAAAAATCCAGTGTGTATGAGATGCATTAATTTTTATATGGATGTTTTAATGCAAATTGTGGATGTATGTTTTAATTGTTTAAAATATAATAAATGAATCTAAATGTGTTTAAAAAACTAATGGTAGACACCACATAATGTATAAAAATCATGAATTAAAATGTTAACCTTATCACAAAAGTTATACATTTGGATGTGAATGTGTGAGATGAGACATGTGTGGGATGTGGGGGTTTTCCCTATGATATTTTGCAAACTAAAAGAAGTCGGTAAAATAGTTAGTTACCATCTAAATATAATTTTTTATATTCATATGGTATCTTTCCTATATTACGAGGACCCCTTAATAGGTAAAATTTCATAATGAAAACTATATATGATAATGAGATAGGTGTTGTGTAGAAATTTAAGATTTTCCATGAGACTCAAACACCCTAGTTGATTGATCAAAATTTATATACTAGCTACACAATAATTTGAAAGTTAAAAATCCGATAGGAAGCCCTAGATACTCAATATCCCTGTGTGTGCATGTGTTGTTCATTATGACACATAAGACTACCTCATTGTTAGGTAGGTTTCATTCAATCCATTGTTGTAATGAGGATCATCCTATGGTCATCATTATCCCAATTTTTGATGTAGTTGGACTAGACTACTAGGCAATACAAGCCATTAAAAGCTAGCTCATTTGCAATTCGACATTGGTCTGTATAAAAAAATATCGCTAATATGACAGACATATCACCATGCACAAGGCTACTCCATTGTCAAGCGAGTTTCATTCAACCCATTGTTGTAGTGGAGATCTTCCCATGATTTTTGAATAACTAAGGATTCTAGGGATTAAAGCTCATTACCCCTTTTTTTCTTTTGATTTCTTGGGATACTTGCTCATTTTTTTACCTTAGTGGTGAAAACCACTATTTCATTTTTTTAAAACTTGCTCATTTTGTGGAAGAGAAAGGGGATTTCTTGGGTAGGGAGGAGCTTGTCCTTTTATCAATTCTCAACATCCTATACCATGCACATAATATGATGAGCAAGGAAAATTTTTCACTAAAGGTGGAAAGGACTACGTTGTACTGTAATCCTTCCTTGTTCAAACATGAATTTTAATATGTTAAATTGTTTTGGGGTTTGACATATGCAAGGTACTATCAAAGCAATAGCTTACCTTCTAAAAGCCAAGAAATATTTCTAGCAAATATGAAAAGAAAGCTAGTAATGGCTAAATAACTAGAAACCCTAGTGAACACCCTATAGCAACTAATTTATTGTGTTGAAAAATACAGTTACTCACAAAGAGGAATATATATGGTAGTAATATGTGTTATGTTGGGGTTTTCCCTATGCTCTTTTGCAAATAAAATGTGTGCATAAAATAATCAGTGGTCATCTAAATATCATTTATAATATTCATCCGGTATATAACTTATCTTATGAGGACCCCTTAATAAGCAAAAGCTCATAAGGAAAAGTGCAATTGATGATGATGGATAAGGTTGATTTAAGACTCATGACCGGCATACAAACATGGTGTCATTTGTAAGAATGCAAACACAACTTGTCCTAATGCAAGTGCAATGGATGAATATGCCTAATGCAACTAATCAATGATTGCAATGATGTGAAATGTAATATGATGTAATGCAAATATTTTTGTATGTTTTTGATGTTTTGTGGTTTTTATGTTTTATAATTTTTTTGAAAATTTTAATGATAATTTATTTTATGCATTATGTGTTATGCATGAAATTCTCGTAGATGGAGAATGTTAAGAGGTTCGGTTCCCTCAACACCCTGTGAATCATTATTCGCATTAAATTAAAAATAAATAAATTACAAGTTTATATAGTTACCCCTAAGTTTGTTGGATAAATAGACGGGCTACAAACAAAATTCTAATCAAACCACTATTCTACTATGCCGACCACTTGTCGACATCCTTGCTTGTCGTCCACCCTAGCCGCCTGTCGTCCAAGGTGAACTATGTGGGGTAAAAAGTAACAGTTATTATTTTTAAATTCCAAAATTCTCCCCCTTGATGTTGATGTGACTTTTGCAAAAAGTTTCATCAGCATCACAACATTGGAAGAAACTCAATCTTTTTCGTCTCCTCCAGTTTTGTAACAAGAAATCAAAAATTGTAAAATTTTGTCTTGGGCACTCCTTCCATTGTTTGTGTGTGATCTCCTCCATATTTGTTATTGCTCCTTCTTGCAAGTAACCGAGTGCCTCCTTTTTATGAGCTACTCCCCCTTCATCAAAAACTCCTTCAAATGATGGCATTCCCAGAATGCCACAAGTATTGGTTCTCATTAACCAATCCAGCACATTTCTTTTATCATTCATTCTATGGTCTTCAAACCATATTTCAGCTCCTAATACTCCTCCCGAGTATGTACAATGCATCATCTTATGTAGATGGTTTTGCCATATTACAATTTCACATACCTCTACATAGATCTTCAAACAAAATATAGCTATGCAATAGCTAATTACATATGCAACAAAATGTTGCTCCTCACACAAAGTTCCACTCAACACAATGACTTTACAATATTCCTTCTTCCAAGGAATTTTTAACACTTCATTTGGATCCATGTGACCCAAGCTCTCCATCATTGTCTTCTCTCCAAGAAGACTCTTCATCAAAGTTGTCTCTATGAGACAATCTCTTCTTAATAATGCCTTTGGAAAACATTCTCCTTTCTTTTCATTCCTGCTCACAAAAAACAAATCATTAATCATAAAAACTTTACCTTTAGTATGAGTAGATTTGGTGCTTCCCATAAAGCTATTTTGTAGCAGTTCTCCTTCATTGTATGTTGCTTCAAGATCAACCATCAACTCTTCACTAAGAGTTCTCCTCCTTTGTTCAATCCATGTTGGTGTGTTGAAACACCATTCATTCAAGCAATCATACATTGTTGCCTTTTCAAGACAACTCTCTTTCTGCAATGTAGTCACTCCAAGTGAGTGATCTTCATCCACAATTGCCTCTTCAAGACAATTCTCAATCTCCTTTGATGATGCCTCCAATACATCATGAAGTCCATTAATGACTATCTCACTATTTTCTATCTCCTCCTTGAGATAGTCTTTCTCATAATGTGTTTTTCCTTTTATTATCTCAGCCTTGAGATAATATTCATTATGGAGCATGAAACTTATGCCCTTCATTTCTTCTTCCATTGATGTTTCCATAACATGGAACCCATTAATCTCTTTTTCTATTACACCAAATGAGTAATCTTCCTCTTGCTTTGTAATTGCCTATACAAGACAATTCCTGGGTTCAAGCATTGATGTTCTCATAGTCATCACAACATGAAAACTATCAATCTCTCCTTCTTTTTCATGTTTTACTTCTTGGGCTGATGAACAAGAAGCATCTCTATTTGTCACCCCTGATGAGTGATATCCTCCATTGAGCATGAAGCCTATGGCTTTCATCTCCTCTTCAATTACAAATTCTTGTGGATCAAAATCCCACATAACTTGAACATTACAATCAACATTCACTCCATATGAGTGAGCTTCCATATTTACATATTCATTTGCTCTTTCAAGAGAGCACTCATCCATTCCAAGTGAATGGTCTTCAAGATAAGGGAGCCAATGGTCTTCCATGAACATTGCTTCTCCATCATCATCCCACAAAACTTCTTTATTCTCCTCCATGAGAATTGTAGGTGCATTCTCCAAAATACACTCTTCATTTGTCTCCTCCATGAGACATTATTCATCATACATTTCACTTTGATGGTCTTCAAGCAAGGAACACTCCAATGTGAGTGTTTCTCTTCCTTCATCTTCAAGGTCTTCTTCCACTTTTGAGTGGTCTTCACTACAAGGTCCTTGAGCAATTGTCTCTCCATTGAGACATCCATCCTCTTTGCTATCAATGTGAATGCTTTCCAAGCATGCCATTCCTGCAAAAAATTCATTAGTACAATTTTTCTTTTCATCTTTTTCTCCTCCTAAAAGAAATAATTGACTATTACAATTTTCCATGCCTTTACAAGACATGTCTGCAACTATGGGTGTCTCACAATAACTCTCTCCAATGAGAGCTATACAAGGCTCCTTCGCCTTCTCATCCTCTTCGCCATGAAGGGATTCCTCATCTTCGTCTCTCTTCTCTTCATATGAGCCTTCACAAGAGTCTTCAAAAGCTCCTTCAAAAGGATCTAATTCAGAAATTTCTTCAAGGAAGCAAGGCTCCTCCTTGCTTAAACAATCTTCATGATTGTCACACATGGCTTTATGGGTGTCCGCATCAAACCCATAAGTATCCTTCAATACTTGCCATGCCATTGTAGCTGTTCTACAATTAGCTATGAGAGGGAAAACACTCTTTTCCATTCCTCTCCTCAAATCCATAAGGGCTAAGCAATTTTCATATTGCTTCCCTTTCATCTCTTTTCTCCCCTCGTCTTGTAGCTTGTTCCAAGTGGGTTCATCATATCCTTCTTCTACAATGCTCCAGAGGTCTTTGGCCATCAAGAAGGTCTTCATCATTATGCTCCAAATAGCATAATTATCTCCATTGAAACTTGGCACCTTCATGTTTTCCATCACAATACTTAACCCTTGAACGGGGTTCCAAGGGGCAAACTAGCGCTCCAGAAGGCTTCCCGTCACTTTTCTAACCTCACTTTTATGCTTCCCCTTTTTACAAAGATTGCCTCTTAGGCAATAACAAAAATTTACACTCTTAAAGCCTCTTAGGCTTTTTACAAAATATTTCCTCTTAGGAAATCTCTATTTGCCTTTTTATAAAAGTTTGCAATTTTTTTTTTATAAAAACCTTATTAAAATATTAATTAATAATTAAGCAAATATTTAATTAAAACATTAAAAAATATTTTAATAAAATATTAAGCTAAATTATTAAAAAATTTAATAAGTTATATAAAAAATTTAATACAAAAAAAATTAAAATGGGCTTTTAGAAAAATTTTGGGATCTGACGGGACTCGAACCCGTGATCTCTTCCTTGCAGAAACAACTCCTCACCACCTCGGCAACCTCGACCGATGGAACCAAAGACAGTACAATCAAATTTTATTGGTATCATACATCGAGTCTAGAACTCATGCTCCTCCTCGAGATGCGGTCCCTACTGCTCCTCCTCGAGATGTGGGTCTTACTGCTCCACCTCGTAGCTCCTATGACCTCGATGTTACTCGCTCCCTGCAATATCTGATACCAAATGTGAATCGTTATTCGCATTAACTTAAAAATAAATAAATTACAAGTTTATATAGTTACCCCTAAGTCTGTTGGAGAAATAGATGGGCTACAAACAAAATTCTAATCAAACCACTATTCTACTATGTCGACCACTTGCCGACATCCTTGCTTGTTGTCCACCCTAGTCGCCTGCCATCCAAGGTGAACTATGTGGGGTAAAAAGTAACAGTTATTAATTTTAACTGCCAACACACCCTCAAGAGAAGCAAGATGGTAAGTCCTTGGCCCTATCTTCTGCATGATGATAAAAATGCCTAACCAATTTGCTATGAATTTATCTTGCAAGTGTAGTAGTAAGTTGGATTTTTTTTTTTTTTTATTTAAGCATAATGTCTCCAGCCTTGAAATCCCTTATGTGGACTTTCATATTGTAATCTCATTTAAGGTGATCTTGATAAATGTAAAGTTTATTGAGAGCATTAACTCAATGTTCATCAAGAAGGGTCTATTGGTCAAGGTGAGATTTTTGCACAATATCATCATCTATGAACTCTTGCAATGCTATGTGCTATGAAGGGATTTCCAATTCTAAGGGCATAATAGCCTCAAAACCATATACTAGCAAAAATTGGGTTGCCCTAGTGGGTGTCCGAATGCTAGTGCAATAAGCCCATAATGCTAAAGGTAGTTGAATATGCCAATATCTGTGATTTTCTTTGATAATTTTCTTAAGGATGGCAACTATAGTTTTATTGGATGCCTCTTCTTGTCCATTGGCTTGCAGATAATAGGACATGGAAAAACTATGCTAAATCTTGTACTTGGAAGTTAAAGCATGCACATATTTGTTTTTAAATGGATTTCCATTATCCATAATGATCCTAGATGGAATACAAAAATGACATATGATATTATGGAGTATGAAATCCACAATGGTAGATCCAATCATAGTGGTAAGAGGTATAGCTTCCACCCACTTGGTGAAGTATTCTGTAGTTGTTAAGATAAATGTGTGATGGCCCACATATGGGGATGAGGTTTTCCCAATTAAAACAAATCCCCACTACAAAAAAAGAACATACCAATTGAATCATTTTTAAGGCTTGGAAGGGTAAGTACGAAATATTAGCATGATACTGGTATTTCACACACTTCCTAATATACACACAACAATATATATCCATAGTGGGCCAATAATAACCCATTGATGATCTACAATAATTTAAACTTTAATAAATATTTGACTTATAAACTCAAGGTCAAATTTGGTTAGTAGCATAATCCATTTTGAAGTATGGCTATTATGATACATGCAACTCATCATGTACCACAAAGTATTCTCTTTGGAAATGACATACATCGTATGATTCAACATGTAATATCAAAGTTTCTTGGTGGTGAATACCACTACTAAACAAAGCTTCTTGATATATGTGTACTTGAGATCATAGCTCACCAAGGTGTGACTGATGTAATAAATAGCATGTTCCTTATTTATCTCATTATTTTGGGCCAACATGGTCCCTAAGGAAAAATTGGTGGTTGAAATATATAGCAAAAATGATACACCTGGTTGGGGTAGAGCTAAAACTGGTGATGATTCCAAGTATTGTTTTATCTCATCCCAATGGAATGGGATCCCCTTTTGTAGCAGACGGTTCATGGGTTGATATTTATCCAAAAGTTACACTATGAAGCATCGGATAGATTCTACTTTCCCTTGTAAGTTATGAAGCTACTTAAGGTTGGTAGGAGGAAGCATTTCAAGTATTGCTTTGACCTTCATGGGATCAACTTTGATCCCTCACTTGGAGACTATAAAACCTAAAAAATATCTAGATGTGACTCCAAAGATACACTTTTTGGGATTAAGTCTAATGTTGTGCTCAATGAGGCGATCAAAGACCTTCCTTAGAACATCAACATGCTCATGACGTAATAGATATTTGGCTAGCAAATCATCTATATAATCCTTAAGGATTTTATGCATGTAGTCATGAAATATATACATCATGACCCACTGATATGTGACATCGATATTTTTAAGGCCAAATGGCATTATCTTGTAGTAAAAAATTCCCCAAGGGGTGGTAAAGGTTGTCTTTGGTTGATCTTCAGGTTTGACCCAAATTTCATTATAGCCTAAAAAACAATCCATGAGGGACAACATATGATGACCTACGATGGTGTTAACTATCATGTCAATTCTTGGAGTCACTTTGTTAAGATATTTAAAGCATGTACATATGGGAATCATCCCATTAGGGTTTCCTATGGGTACCATATTGGACACCCATTCAGGATAATCGATAGGTTGGATGAATCCAACATCCATTTTTTTTTGTAATTTGTCTTTCACCATTAAGGCTATTGTTGGATGCATTTTATGAAGCTTTTTCTTGACTAGTTTTATGTTTGGATCAAGTGTAAGGTTGTGCATGACCAATTTTGGGTCAAGATCCAACATGTCTTTGTATGACCAAGCAAAAGATTCTATATTTTATATCAATAGAGATGTGTAAATGGCTTGCTCTTCAAGGGAGAGACCCTTTCCTAATTTTACATATTTGGGAGCCTCAGGATCAGAGCCAATGTTAACATCAATTGTTTCCTCTATTGATGAAGAACACAAGCTTATATTGAGAGGGGGGGTGAATAGTATAAGACCTCTTTTTACTTTTTTCTTTATACTTCAAAATAGTAAAGCAATATACCCAAAGCAATATCAAAACAATGCACAATATCATCCACAAAGTGACACCAATTTTAACGTGGTTCACCCAAAATGGTTGGGCTATGTCCACAAAACTTTTTTCTAAAAGTTATCTCAAAGTTCTTTGGGAATCCTTCCCAATTACAATGTTTATGAGCCTCGGCCCAAAGGATATACCTTCCCCCAATCAAAATTTATGAGCCTCTGCTCAAAGGAGATACCTTCCCCTCTGCTTTGGAAATGATCCCTCGAATATCAACTGTATCTACCTCTTGCCAACGACGTGGAACTCCTTTCCACCGAAGACCTCCTATCCTCAATGCTTAGCCTAAGAGACCTCTACCTTCTATGATCACATCCACAACAGCTCAAGTAACTCTGTACCAAACACGGTCGATCAGTCTAGTACAAGTCTTCCTCTATCTCTCAGATCTGTCCAACACTTGAACAAATCAATCCTCTGCACACAAGCCTTCTCAAAGACTTGCCAAATCTGTCCTCAGGTTCTTCTCAAAGAACCAGTGCACCTCTATCCTCATACAGCAGCACTCCGAATTTTTCTTTGCCCTTTGTACTCTCTACTCCCTTTGTTCTTTCTACACACTCACAGCCACACTTGGTCAAACTTCAACCTTTGCACTACCTGCGCAATCACAGTGGCACTTAGAACAATTCGCCATGACTCTTTGCTCACTCTGCACACTTCGATCGAATTTTGCACTCTACACTCGACGATCAAACTTCTCACTCTGCGCTCTATCTACGAATGTCACAACTAACAACACCATGAACTCTGTAAAATAGTCTGCCTTTTATAATAACTCTTTCAAGATCAAAGCCTTAATATTAGTCGATTGTAACCTTGATCTTTAGTCGACTGCACAACCCTAAACTTTGTCGACTGCAAACCCTAATCTTCGTTGACTCACATTTAACTTTGTCGGCTTCAACTACCTCTGTAACTCTTCTATAGCTTTTGTCATGAAACTACATGTCACGATATTGTGACACATTTGCAACCGTACACTTTCTTTTGGCTTTTGTCATGATATCGTGACACTTCAGCCTTTGTCGACTTCAACTAAGCTCTTGTCACGATATTGCGACACTTCTATCTTTGTCAGCATCAACTTTGTTTTTGTCGCGATATCATGACACTTCTCCCTTCGTCGACCTCCTTTCTGCTTTTGTCACGAAGTCACGACACTTCTACCTCTACAGACTTCGTCTTCACTTCTATCATGATATCACGACACTTTTTTCTTCATAGCCTTCCTCTCTGCTTTTGTCACAAAATCATGACACTTCTCCTATAGAAGACCTGCTTTTAGTTTCTATCGTGAAATCATGACACTTCTGCCTCTGTCCGCTTTCTTTTCTGCCTATCGCAAAATTGTGACACTTTCTGCATCCCTACGCATTCTTTGCAACCCATCGCAAAATCGCGACGCTTTCATCTTTTGTACGCTTTCCTTGTAACTCATCGTGAAATCACGCTATCAACTTTTTGTACATTTTCTTTGCAACCTATCGCAAAATCATGACACTATAAACTTTTCGTATGCTTTCTTTGCAACTTGTCGTGAAATCGCGACATTTCTTATTTCGAACACTTTCATCTATAGCATGTTGCGAAATCATGAGAGTTCTCACTTCGAACTCTTTTTGTTGCTGTATGTCACAAAATTACGATAGTTCTCCCTTCGAGTTCTACAAAGCATGTTGTGAAATCATGACAGATCTCAATTTGACTTCTGCTGCATGTCGCAAAATCGCAACAATTCTCATTTTACTTTCTCTCTCTTCGAACTTGTCGTGAAATTGCGACAGTTCACACTTCAAACTCTAGCTCTTCTGCAGCACGTCATGAAATCGTGACACTTTACCTTGCTTTCATTTTCCTGCTTAAGTCGTGAAAATGTGACATGTCGCGATATCATGACACTTTTCCTCCTTAGCTCTTTTCTGTTCTTCGGGTCGCGAAAACCTGACATGTCGTGATATCACGACACTTTTTCTCCTTAGAACTTTTCTTTTCTTTGGGTCAAGAAAACTCGACATGTCGCGATATCGCGACACTTTTTATCCTTAGCACTTTTCTTTTCTTCAGGTTGCGAAAACCCGACATGTCACGATATCGCGACACTTTTTCACTACGAGCTCTTTCTCTCGAACCTGTCGGCTTGGGGTTTGTAAAAGACCTTTGAAACTGTCATGCCATAACCTTCATCAAAACAAATTATTTGACATCAAATAAAATTCCTTCAAAATCTTCTTGACATCAATGACAACTTATACACTTGAGCAAAGGCAATGTACCCAAAGTACCCAAAATTGCCAACAATTGACATGTGAGATCCCTTCTCTAGTTGATGAGGCATAGGGATAAAGTGTGTGTTGTCAATTATTAGACTTGATATCAACTTGATAGACATATTTGGATGGCCCTTGGGAGAAATTAAATGGTTGTAACAAAACTTTGTAAGGGAAGAACTCTTTCGATGATGACGATAATGCAGCATGATCAAAATCGATGACCTCATGGTTGAGACACAAAGGTTTTGAGGGGTCGCTAGGATTGTGGAGTGGTGCAATCAAGTCAATGGAAACCATGTTGATGGATGACATGTAGTTTCCATTCATGAGTGGAGAAAGCATGTCAAAAATGGGTGGTCCTTGGTATATCAAGACGACTAAGATTCAAATGGAATGAATGGATCAGGCCTAGGAGGAGCCAATATGATTGGTTCATCCAGATATAAGGTCCCTCTAAGTGGGTTGTCATGGAGTAAAATCCCTATGATAAAGTTCATCTAGGTTTATGAGGTCAAATTCTATTATTTCATTATTAGTTCACCAAAGGTGACGATGACCTAAATACGCTAGTTCAGTTTCATCCTCATATTCTATAGGTGCCTCACTGACTGGGTCAGGAGGTTATCACCTATGGTGAGGACCAAGGTCAGTTAGTTCTATCTTATCCTCATATTCATATAATGCTCCATTGATGCAATTAGGAGGTTGTCGATCATGGTAAGGATTGAGGTATGCTAGCTCTATCTCCTCCTCATGCTCTTTTGATGTCTCATTGAGGACATTAGAATGTTAAAAAAAAACCATCGCAATGGGGAGATGATCTATCAATATATGAAAATATATTGGGTCAATGTAATCATTCTCATCAATTTCTTCCTCAAATCCTATGGTCAGGTGTTGGAGGGAGTCTACGAGGAGTTCATCTGGCATACGTATGGAATACCCTAAGGTAAATTTATCTATTGGAAGCTAGTATTATGGATGGTAGGGTTTTTGGAGACCCTACTCATATCATCCTAAGCCATTACCATGCTAATGGCAATGGTAAAAGTATCATAAGGTAAAATTCGGTTTTGACATATACCTAATATTTCCTGATAAAAGTTTGTCATTGCATCTTATCATGGAAAACTGATCGGTAGAGTCATTGAAGCCCCCATAAATAAAGTGTGTTTGATTCGATGGGATCCCTAAGGTTATAATGGTATCTATGGTTAAATATGACACATGAGGTCTACCCATATTGTTAATGGACTCGATGAGTGGTGTGAATGTGAAATTTTGTACCAAGTACTCAATGAGGATGGGGTTAGCTAAGTGGATTGTGACTTGCAATGAAGATAATGAGGAGGATGGAGGTGAAGTAGGTGTGGTATGAGGTGGTTCATCTATCATAGAAAATAATTTTTCTTCCTCCATGGGAATTGGAATCTCTATTATGAATATAGTAAGGATTAACGAGTGGGTTTCCTCGATTGGCACTTTCAACTCCTCACTTAGATGACCCGATGATGAAGAAGGGATGTCAAATGAAGCCAATAATGAAGGTTGAGATGGAGATGATAATGTAGATGGATTAGTGTATGGGGGTGATGGTTTTGATGAGGGTTCTAGATGTTTGATAGGTCCATCATGATAAATTTATAAATGTGTGGATGGCAAGATGAACTCTTGCGGATTACTACTGATATTAACATATTTAAAAGGTTTAGAGTCTAAAGGGACTACATGAACTTATCCCTCATGGATATATTTGGTACACTAGTGTAGTATAGATGGGATGCACTTCATGTTTCTAATCCAAGGTCATCTAAGAAATATATTATATTGCATCACACCTTCGATGATGTGGTAAAATACTAGAATCATCTTTAGTCCAACCTGGATAGGAAGGACTATTGTGTCAATCGTAGAGCAAAGAGTATCATTGAATGATTTTAGAGTGAATGTGGACACCAAAATATGTGATGATGAAATACTGAGATGGTTTAGTTCATTTGTGTTGTTGATGTTTATGGAGTAACTCGTTTAAATCAACACTTGCTTATAATAAATCTTATTTATGCATGCAATGATGTGCAATGGAGGATCAACTATGTTGGAAAGTACTATATTGATATCATGATATTGGAAGAAAAGTATTAGGATCTTAGGGTTGTAATTTAATTGATCTTAAAATATCCTTTAGAGCTTCTCTATGTCTTGGTGATTACTGTATTAATTCATATATGGACATTTTAGATGATATTGTATGTAGGATTTGAGTAAGCCTACTTATGATTGTTACCACTAGTTGAGGTGGAGGATATTGGACATGATTTTGAGATGGTAAGGGTTGTGACATAGAAGGAATGTTAATAAGAGATATAGGTGGTGCAACTTGATCATATTTTTGGTTCCTCATCATAATATTGACCATCCCCACAAACCCCTACTTAAGTGGGTCTATATGGACTTCGTTTACCTATTTGATTTGATCCTCCTAACCTCATGAGTAGGCAAGGGGTCTTTGAAAATGCTAATTTGTTGGTTATTAGGTTAAAGAGGATTATCAATCTGTAATTGATTTTTATCAAGCATGTCTTGTACTACATTTTTGAATGCATAACAAGCCTAGATATCATGGCCATTTTTTCAATGATATATGTAGTACAAGTCCTCCCTATACCCCTTATATTTTGGACAATTTGGATCTAGTGCGTGAATATCTAGCAATGTGATAGCCTTCACTTTGCACAATCGATTAAAAAGCATTACCAAAGACTCAAGAAATGGTGTATAAGTGTGAGGTGGGTGGCATTATTGATTTTTTACCTAAGTTCACTGATATTGGTTGTTGTATTGTGCAGGATGAGGTGGAGCCTGATAATTAGGATGTTGGGGCACTGCTTGATATGCAAGCCTAGGAACACTTAGGACAACTTAGTTGATCGAATACAATTTTTTTTTTGTGTTTTTACCTCTAGTTTCAGATTTTAATGTCCTCCTCTTAGACTTTAATATCCTCTATGACTTTGGCCTATGCCAAAACCTCCTTGAATGTCTGATATTGTTGTAGTTGTAGGAGAAGTAAAATTTTCTTTGAAAAAATTCTCATGAAAATTTGAGTTAATTCTATTATAGGTAGAGTGAAAGGCAATTTGGACATCATCCATATCTACTTTTTTTCATAGTCTGTGACTGGCTCATCGTCAAACTATCTAATGTTAGACAAATTAGTCAGACTGGATTTCTTCTTAACATCGAATGAAAAATGTTCTAGGAAGGTATTTATGAGTTGATCAAAACTATAAATGATATGTTGTAGTAAATTGTTGTACCACTCTAAGGCTAGGCTAGAGAGTGTTATCAAGAAAGTTCTTATAAATAAGGTATTATCATATTGAAGCTAGAAATAAAGTTTCATGAAGCTAGTCACATGTTCTTGTGCATCCTCATCCCCTTTGAATTTATCCAAGTATTGGCATTTTGAAATGCTTAAGATATGGAGGACATGGTATTGAAGGATGGAGTGATTGGTTGCACAAATAACACAATGTAGGATTTTGATAACCCATACCTTATTTTTTAAATTATTTTATGCACTCTGTGAGCACCTTGTAGGCTTGAGATGATATTATTTCATTTTCTTGTATTAGTGCTCGTGTAGGGGGACATAAAAGGTTCCTATTATGATGGTATGTTTGGAAATAAACATCATCTATGCCCTAACAGAGTGTATTATGATACCCTTGGTCCTTATATTATGGTTCTAGGTCTCCATAGACCTCATTCTCAGGTTGATGATTTTGATAATGTTGAGAATGATGAGTTTGTGTAGGCACACAAGGAGGACAATTAGGCCTAGGAGGTAGGTCATGGTGTTGTGCAACATGCCTTTGATAGGTTTCCTACCTATAGGTGCTAGGTGTGAGAACTTCCTCATGAGCTTCATTTTGTAATATTTCTTGGTGCAAATGTTGTTGATGAAACCGTTGTTGATGCATCCTATGTTTTTCTAATTTGGCATGGTCTAGGTGTTCTTGATTCTTTTGCAACCTATCCAACCGTAGTTTTTTTGTGTTTTTTCTAGGTAGTGGATCAGATATGTGAATCCTATGAGCCATTACATCAATGCAAAGGGACCTCGCTTATTCTACGAGTCCAATAGGGTTGGCTACCCATTCCCCCAATAAAAGGAAGCCACATTAACTTGGTTTTCAGGTTTGAAGGTCAAGTCTTCATACTGATATGATGTAGAGGCACAATGTGCTTTCATGGAATAATATCCATGGTGAAAAGTATGATGACTTGGGCCTTTCATCTTCCTAATCTTCAAGACAAAGGTAAAAAAATGAGGCTATGTTCCTATCTTGATGATAAGGGTTGTATCTATCTATGTGAGCAAGTTTTTGGCTCATCCATGGTCGATCAAGTAGAGTGTCACACTCATCCACGCCAAGAATTGGCGTATGATTTTGCTCATACTCATAAGGGTGTATAATTTGGGTTGAGATGCGAATCCATGACACTACCCTATTGGGCCCCTTGATGGGGAGGTTATGTTTAGTAGTGGCATGGAACCGGATTTGGCCAAGAATTTTATCTTCTCGATCATCTCGAGGATCTAAAGATACCTCCTATATTGGGACATCTTGAAGGTATAATTCCCTATAGGTGGTGTTAACATTGTGATGGATACTAGTATGCCATTTGAGAATGACCAAGTCCTCATGACTAAATCAAAGATGTTTTGTGCCTCCTTGTAAATTTTGTTAGTCTTACAGTGGCACTGAGAGGGGGGGTGAATCAGTGTAGTTCTTTAAACTTAAATTCACAGCTCTTAAAACTGAAATAATGAAACCTTAAAACCAGATAAAGCAAGTATCACAAGAGAACATCACACAACACAAGATTTAACGAGGTTCACCAATTTGGCTACTCCTCAAGAATGACTGCTTGGACTACCATCCAAATCTAGCCTTTGCAAAGCACCAACTTTACAATCAATTTACCAGCACCCACTAGAAGGAGCACCAACCCCTTATTTATCTGCACCAACAGAAAGGAGCACCAACCCCTGATTTACCAGCACCAACTGGAAGGAGCACCAACCCCTGATGCCAAGCTGCAACCTGGACTTCAATTTTGAATCTAGAAGTTTAACAAAAAATACCTTCGCTTTTACAAGACCCTGACTGGTCTATTGCTTACCCAATCTCTCTCACTATTTACGGAACAGACACATCTTCTATGATCTACAACCGCACTTCACCTTCTTTGAGTCGCTTCTCTACGCACCCTCTATGCACTATCTTCGTACACTCTGCACCCTTACAACTGCACTTTGCGTTCATCTTCACCCTTTGCACTCTCTACGCCTTCTGCTTTCTCTATGCAATCACAACCGCACTTGGTCGAATTTCAACCTTTTCGCTCTCTACGCACTTTGCTCTATCTGCACACTCACAGACGCACTTAGGACAATTCGACATGACTCTTCGCTCACTTTGCACACTTCGCCATCATCTCACCGCTTCTACGCTTTCTACGCTCTTACGACCACATTTCACACTTCGACACACATTCGATGACTTATGCAACTACACAACAATTCTCCAAACAACCCTCCTTTTATAACAATATTTTCATGATGAAAACCCTAATCTTAGTCGGCTTGCATAACAAATGTAAACCCTAATCTTAGTCAGTTGTCATCGGTCTTAGTCGGCTTCAACTCATGAAGATATTCGGTAATTCCATCACTCGAAGATTTCATTCGGTAACAGTCCCTGTAGCCGTCGCACTGACTTTTGTTCACTCTTCATATTTTAGCTGCATGAATTCACTCTATATCTACCCTTGTAAATGTTGTAGAGATGTCGGTCCACTGTCATACTTCTCATTTTAGTTGGGTTCTTCTTCTTGTCTTGCGCACATACGACCTGTCATGAAATCATGACATTTCTGCCTCTGTAGCTTCTTTTGTTGTTGTTGTCGTGAAACTACAACATGTCACGATATCGCGACACTTTTTTCTCTCTCCTCTTTCTCTTTGCTTTGGCCCACAAAAATGCAACATGTCGTGATATCGTGACACTTTTTTCTCTCTCCTCTTTTTCTTTGCTTAGGCCCATGAAAATACAACATGTCACGATATCATGACACTTTTACCTCCGTACGCTTTCTCTATTATTTTGTCATGATATCGCGACACTTATGCCTCTGTAGACTTCAACTTAGCTTTTGTCATGATATCATGACACTTCTGCTTTCGTACTTAGCTTCTTTGCTTTTGTCACGAAATCATGACACTTCTACCTTCGTAGTCTTACTTCTTTGCTTTTGTCATGAAATCATGACACTTCTACCTTCGAAGTCTTCTTCTCTACTTTTGTCATGAAATCATGACACTTCTACTTTCATACTTTACTTCTTTGCTTTTGTCGCGAAATCGTGACACTTCTACTTTCAAAGTCTTGCTTTCTACTTTTGTCATGAAATCATGATAGTTCTACTTTCGTACGCTTCCTCTCTTTCTTTTGTCACGAAAATGCGACATGTCACGATATCGTGACACTTTTCAAACTTACTTTCTCTCTCCTATTTTAGTCACGAAAATGCGACATGTCACGAAATCGTGACACTTTTCCAACTTACTTTCTCTCTCCTATTTTAGTCGTGAAAATGCGACATGTCACGAAATCGTGACACTTTTCCAACTTACTTTCTCTCTCCTATTTTAGTCGTGAAAATGCGACATGTCACGAAATCGTGACACTTTTTCAACTTACTTTCTCTCTCCTCTTTTGAGTCACGAAAATGCGACATGTCACGAAATCGTGACACTTTTTCCTTCTTCTCTCTTTCTTTTTTTTTCTTCTCTCTCTTTTTTCTCTACATGTCACGAAATCGTGACACTTTTCTTACTTGTTCTCTTTCTTCAAACTTGTCACGAAATCGTGACACTTTTTCTTGCTTTCTCTTTCTCTTCCAACATGTCGTGAAATCGTGACAATTTTTCCACTTGCCTTTTTCTCTTCCAACATGTCGCGAAATCGTGACAGTTTTTCCACTTGCCTTTTTCTCTTCCAACATGTCGCGAAATCGTGACAGTTTTTCCACTTGCCTTTTTCTCTTCCAACATGTCACGAAATCATGATAGTTTTTCCACTTGCCTTTTTCTCTTCCAACATGTCGCGAAATCATGATAATTTTTCCTGCTTTTTCTCTCTCTTCCAACATGTCACGAAATCATGACAGTTTTTCCTCTTGCCTTTTCTCTCTTCCAACATGTCGTGAAATCGTGATAGTTTTTCCTGCTTTTTCTCTCTCTTCCAACATGTCACGAAATCGTGACAGTTTTTCTTGCTTGCTGTATATGTCGCGATATCGTGACACTTTTCTTACTTGTCTTTTTCTTTGATCTTTTGCATATGGGCCACTTCGGTCTTCTTGGAAAATCACTGTACATACTCTGAATAACCTTTGAACTCCTGTCTTCTGCATCTGAATAGCTTTTGAACTTCCTGTCCACTGCATCAATAGATCTATCTGACTGTGTTGACAACAATGACAATACTATTGTTGCACCTTGCTCAACAATCTCCCCCTTTGGAATTGTTGGCAACACATGTGCAATTTCCTGTAACTCTTCTCCCCCTTTGACAATAATACCAAAGGGCTACCGCAAAATCCCCCTGAGTCCATGCACAACATTCTCAAGCAAAATTTATTACACTTAGCAAAAATCATGAACATGAGCAAAAAGATAATCAAATACTTAAATGCTCCCCCGAGAATGTGATCCCTGTAGCTAGTCAATTCTTGGGAAGTGTGACCACTCCCAATTTATTGTGAAGGTACTCAAAAACTTCCTTGGGCAATGGTTTTGTGAAGATATCTGCTACTTGCTCTGTAGTTGGAACAAAATCCAACTTAACCTCACCTTCCGCAACTTTCTCCTTCAAAAAGTGATACCTGCGTACAACATGTTGTCGCTGCAATATATTCTGCCTCTGCTGTCGATAAAGAAACTGACTCTTGTTTCTTACTGTGCCACGTGACCAATCTATCTCCAAGATAGAATGCACCTCCACTGGTACTCTTTCTGTCATCGACACCTCCTGCCCAATCTGCATCTGAATATGAAATAAGGGTGAAGTCTTTACCTTTTGGATACCATAACCCATATTCCATAGTACCCTTGAGGTACATAAGGGTGAAAAGGCTTGTTTCAAATCTGCTTAACAAGATCACACAGAACTTATCCAATCTCATAGAATCATAAAGAGAATTGTTAGAGACTCAATATGTTCTATACTTAATGCTCAATCAATATATCAACTAAATCTCATAGAAGCATAAAGAGAATTGTTAGAGACTCAATATGTTCTATACTCAAATCCCAATCTCAACTCAAATCAATCTCATAGAAGCATAAAGAGAATTGTTAGAGACTCAATATGTTCTATACTCAAATCCCAATCTCAACTCAAATCAATCTCATAGAAGCATAAAGAGAATTGTTAGAGACTCTATATGTTCTATTCTCAAATCTCAATCTCAACTCAAATCAAGAATATAGAATAGTTTATTTTATGGAACTTGAACAACCACATGCATCCAATCACTTGACTAGGCTCAATCAACTCTACTCAACCAATCACCTCAATGAACAACCCTTTATCACAAACCCTAGTCGAAGCATGTATCAACCAACTCAAAATGTTTTCAACAATGATCAACCACAAATATCACATAACAATGATACTCATGTTTTTCTCTAACTCAAGTTCAAGTTCTTTGCACAACCAATGGGCTTCAACAACAATGCTTATAAAATATTCTTCACATAACAATGATACTCATGTTCTTATCAAACCCTAACTCAGATTTTTCACACAACTAATGGCTTCAACAACAATGCTTATAAAACAAGGTTTAATAACAACTCTCAAACCAAAAAACCTTGAAGCATTAAACCAATCACTTTCGAAAAAGAAACCACAATCAATCATTTTCACTCTGATGATATTTTTAGAAATCAACCACCCATCATGGTACCTCCACAAACAACTACATGAACTGAAACACACTTTGACAACTATACGACAACTCCCCCGACTACTTGCCTTTCATCCTCAGATAACCAAACAAATACATAGGAGCATTAAAATAAAACTTTAAGATTGCTCCCCCTGAGGATGTGCTACCTGGAGTTGCTTAGTGCAATAGAGGAGTAGTCTCCTTCAGTCCAAGGAGACACGATTTCCTTTCTTCTATCTTTCTCCAAACTTTCTTGAACTCGGGCTTGGATTTTTCAACTACATCCCTATTTTGCACCTTTTCGTGAACTCGAACATTTCTCTTGTGTGGTTGTCTCTTGTGCATCCTTGATGAATGATTATTTTCCTTTCTTTTATGTACATGATTTATTCCCTGTCTGTGTTGCGTTCTTTGCGTCTGATGAAATCTACTATTTTGCCTTAGATTAGATACAAAAGTGCTTGGACAAAACCTTGCTATGTGCCCATGACCATTACATTGAAAACATTGTACATAGTGTTCACTCAGAAACGCAGATGTATTTCTACCAAGATAACTCTTTGATTTATTATTCAATCCACAATAAGTTGCCTTGTGACCATACCGGTTGCATCTGAAACAATAGCCATTAAAAGTATTATTATGAATAGAGTGAGAGTGATAGAACCTCTTTTGTTGTGGTTGCTTTGTTGTAGATCTCCTTTGATATTTTCTTCCTTTTGAAGATTCAACTTCAAACTTTTCTTGCTTCGATCCTTCAACAGTGAACTTCTTCTTCTCTACAGAGTTGGAAGATGAAGGTTGTTCAACTTCATATCCAAGACCATGCTTATCCATGGAGCTTCTTTGTTGGCTTATCATTTTATCTAGCAACTCTGTGCTCTTCTCGAATTTGAGATTTGTATTGGCCTCTTCTAGTTGTTTCTTCAATAAAACAATCTCTTCCTCTTGTTTGCAGCAACCAATCTCTTTCTCATTGATCTGTGACCCGAGAGTTTCTTCAATCCTTTTGAATTCTTCTACCTGTACTTTCAAACTGGTTATTATTTCATTTGCATCCTCAAGCTTTCTTGAGATTTCCTTATTCCTTTTTCTTTCTATCTTCAATTCATCCAGAGCTGCAATTAGTTCCTCTTTCAAATTTATTTCTGCATCAATTTCTTCTTCATCACATTCCTGTTCTTTTTTTGTTTCTTCTTCGAGTGTCATGAAAAGACCTCCACCTATTTCCTTTTTAGAATCATCCTCTAGGACTTCATTAACTCTCAAGCATATATGCCTCTATGTTCTCATCGTTATTCAACTTTAAAGCTTCGAACTGAGCTTGATGTGTTTGTAACTTGGCCTCCTTGATCTCATCGTCTCCTTCATGAATACTCCTTAGTTTGTCCCATATTTCTTTTGCCATTTTACAACTCATGATCTTTACCAGTTCACTATCTACTAATCCGCACCTG
This sequence comes from Wollemia nobilis, assembly GCA_028583015.1. Classification (NCBI taxonomy): domain Eukaryota; kingdom Viridiplantae; phylum Streptophyta; class Pinopsida; order Araucariales; family Araucariaceae; genus Wollemia; species Wollemia nobilis. Next base: position 64,448 of record JAQPPZ010000045.1, read on the forward strand.
ATAGCATTCTTTGCTTTTGAGTCATTCTCAAATAGATTCTTATCGACAACATCGGTTGGAGGAGTGATGGGTATTGTGTATCCACTATCTACTGAATCCCAGATGTCGTATCCCAAAGCACAAAGATATGTCTGCATCCTGATTCTCTAGACCACGTAATTAGTTCCATCAAACAAAGGTGCTTTGTTTGATGAGAAGCCTTCAACCTTTTTTGGTTCAATTTTCTCTTCCATAGGAACTAAAACTGAGATGCCCTTTTGGAGGAGGATCTATTCTTCTTACCCATTGTGTACTAATCCAAGATCAACCCTGACTGATTTAGCCTAAGAAGGGAACTTGGCTTTGATACCAATTGTTAGTCTTACAATGGCACTGAGAGGGGGGTGAATCAGTGTAGTTCTTTAAACTTAAATTCATAGCTCTTAAAACTGAAATAATGAAACCTTAAAACCAGATAAAGCAAGTATCACAAGAGAACATCACACAACACAAGATTTAATGAGGTTCACCAATTTGGCTACTCCTCAAGAATGACTGCTTGGACTACCATCCAAATCTAGCCTTTGCAAAGCACCAACTTTACAATCAATTTACCAGCACCCACTGGAAGGAGCACCAACCCCTTATTTATCTGCACCAATAGAAAGGAGCACCAACCCCTGATTTACCAACACCAACTGGAAGGAGCACCAACCCCTGATGCCAAGCTGCAACCTGGACTTCAATTTTGAATCTAGAAGTTTAACAAAAAATACCTTCACTTTTACAAGACCCTGACTGGTCTATTGCTTACCCAATCTCTCTCACTATTTACGAAACAGACACATCTTCTACGATCTACAACCGCACTTCACCTTCTTTGAGTCGCTTCTCTACGCACCCTCTATGCACTATCTTCGTACACTCTGCGCCCTTACAGCTGCACTTTGCGTTCATCTTCACCCTTTGCACTCTCTGCGCCTTCTGCTTTCTCTGCAATCACAACCGCACTTGGTCGAATTTCAACCTTTTTGCTCTCTACACACTTTGCTCTATCTGCACACTCACAGACGCACTTAGGACAATTCGACATGACTCTTCGCTCACTTTGTGCACTTCACCATCATCTCGCCGCTTCTGCGCTTTTTGCGCTCTTACGGCCACATTTCACACTTCGACACACATTCGACGACTTATGCAACTACACAACAATTCTCCAAACAGCCCTCCTTTTATAACAATATTTTCATGATGAAAACCCTAATCTTAGTCGGCTTGCATAACAAATGTAAACCCTAATCTTAGTCGATTGTCATCGGTCTTAGTCGGCTTCAACTCATGAAGATATTCGATAATTCCATCGCTCGAAGATTTCATTCGATAATAGTCCCTGTAGCCATCGCACTGACTTTTGTTCACTCTTCATATTTTAGCTGCATGAATTCACTTTGTATCTGCCCCTGTAAATGTTGTAGAGATGTCGGTCCACTGTCATACTTCTCATTTTAGTTGGGTTCTTCTTCTTGTCTTGCGCACATACGACCTATCATGAAATCATGACATTTCTGCCTCTATAGCTTCTTTTGTTGTTGTTGCCACGAAACTACAACATGTCGCGATATCGCGACACTTTTTCTCTCTCCTCTTTCTCTTTGCTTTGGCCCACGAAAATGCAACATGTCGCGATATCGCGACACTTTTTTCTCTCTCCTCTTTTTCTTTGCTTAGGCCCATAAAAATACAACATGTCACGATATCGTGACACTTTCACCTCCGTATGCTTTCTCTATTCTTTTGTCATGATATCGTGACACTTCTGCCTCCATAGTCTTCAACTTAGCTTTTGTCGTGAAATCGTGACACTTCTACTTCTGTACTTAGCTTCTTTGCTTTTGTCACGAAATCGTGACACTTCTGCCTTCGAAGTCTTCTTCTTTGCTTTTGTCATGAAATCATGACACTTCTGCCTTCGAAGTCTTCTTCTCTCTTTTTGTCATGAAATCGTGACACTTACTTCGAAATCATGACACTTTGCTTTCAAGTCTTGCTTTCTCTTTTGTCGTGAAATCATGATAGTTCTACTTTCTTACGCTTCCTCTCTTTCTTTTGTCACAAAATGCGACATGTCACGATATCCTGACACTTTTCAAACTTACTTTCTCTCTCTTATTTTAGTCACAAAAATGCGATGTCACAAAATCGTGACACTTTTCCAACTTACTTTCTCTCTCCTATTTTAGTCACGAAAATGCGACATGTCACGAAATCATGACACTTTTCCAACTTACTTTCTCTCTCCTATTTTAGTCGTGAAAATGCGACATGTCACGAAATCGTGACACTTTTCCTTCTTCGACTAAATCACTTTTATTGTACATGAAATCGTGACACTTTTTCTTACTTGTTCTCTTTCTCTTCCAACATGTCGTGAAATCATGACACTTTTTCCACTTCTCTTTCTCTTCCAACATGTCGCGAAATCATGACAGTTTTTCCACTTGCCTTTTTCTCTTCCAACATGTCGCGAAATCGTGACAGTTTTTCCACTTGCCTTTTTCTCTTCCAACATGTCACGAAATCACGATAGTTTTTCCACTTGCCTTTTTCTCTTCCAACATGTCACGAAATCGTGATAGTTTTTCCTGCTTTTTCTCTCTCTTCCAACATGTCGCGAAATCGTGACAGTTTTTCCTCTTGCCTTTTTCTCTTCCAACATGTCACGAAATCACGACATTTTTTCTTGCTTTTTCTCTCTCTTCCAACATGTCGCGAAATCGTGACAGTTTTTCTTGCCTGTTGTATATGTCGCGATATCGCGACACTTTTCTTACTTGTCTTTTTCTTTGATCTTTTGCATATGGGCCACTTCGGTCTTCTTGGAAAATCACCGTACATACTCCGAATAACCTTTGAACTCCTGTCTTCTGCATCTGAATATCTTTTGAACTTCCTGTCCACTGCATCAACAGATCTATCTGACTCTGTTGACAACAATGACAATACTGTTGCTGCACCTTGCTCAACAAATTTTTCACATCATCAACTCATGAGTAAGCTTGACTGTATGTAGTTACCATGATCTTGATTACATAAATAGTAAAGAAATAAAAAAATTATACAATGTGATTATATCTTTTAAATTTTATTTGTGAATCCCAATACTATTTTATTTATTTTGATGTTGAAAAACCTCTATTTCTATAAAATTAAGGGTGAAAAAATAGAAAACTACTAAGAGGTAGTTCAAGCACACCCCCCAGTCGAGGGGTGTAACTTAAATGGTTAAAAGTGGCTTCCTATTAGATTTAGTCTCAAGGTAACCTTAAGGGAAAAAATTACCCCTTTAATGGGGTCACACTACCTAATGTATTGGTACCAATAAAGCCTCACTTTCCCTTAACCCTTGTGTTTAAGGCATGGATGGTAATGAAAACTGTGTCCACTGAGTATTTTAAAGAACCCCATGGTAAAAGAGCTCTACTAGCCTTCCCACTCTAGGTGTACCCAAGAGTAGGGGACCTTTGGTGATGAAGTCTAGAAAGCCACTCATTTTTGGCCACTAAGTTGCTATGTGTGATCCAACATATGGAGATGAAGCCCATCATCACTAGTTTCGATTAACAGTTGGGATGAATTCAAACTCATTAGTGTTAAAGTGGTACATGGTTTTGGGGGTTACTTTTATTTTATGCAAAATAAAGTAAAATCAAGAAGCATTCCATGATATTTCACTAATGCATACAATAAAGTTTCAAATTTCTAAATAATGAATGTTTAACTTTTAGAAACCTATTATATGTAGAACTCTACATGAGTAGACTTTAAGTAGGAATAAGCAATCAAACCACAACAATAATTAAACAAAGGTTATCTCTATGAGGTATGGTCTACAAAAGAGGCCATCTAAAATAGGGATGGTCAGAAATAGGGGCCATCTAGGACAAGGATGGCCACAAACAGAGGCCATCTAACCTAGGGATGGTCACAAATAGAATATTTTAAAGCTCAAAAATCCTCTGTAATTCCTTTACCTAAGCATGAAAAATCTACTTTTCTTTATTGAAAATAGGAAATGAGGATAGAGTGGCTTACTATGATAGCCTAAGTCTGATGAATATGTTGTTATATGTTGTTTCTACCCTCTACTCTAATGTCATCTCTAGGAGGGCAGTTGTGACTATTGATCATCTCGCACAAGGATGATCATGACTATTGATCGTCTCTATAAAGGATGGTGGTACTTGCAATTCAAAAATACCAAGAAATATAGTAATTAGCAATGAAATTGTAAAATTTAGACAAAGTTTGATTGTGATCACCACTAAAAATGCTAGAAAAAATATCATACACCTATGTAATTAAATAAAGAACAAAATAGATAGCAAATTATGTAACCATAATGACAAAACGAGATATGCAATAATGGTGCCTTTTCATTAATATCAATTATATCCTTTAAGAGGGTTACAATGGGATCTTTTTGAGGGATTTTCTACCACTTTGATACAAATTTACACTAAGAAAATTAATCTAAGGTGTATCTCTTAGGATCTCTCTTGCATCTCACAAACTGATAATTGATAGGTTTTTGGGACTGTCGTGATGTATGATGGTGAGGTGTGAATATTTATGTCATTTGCTCCATTGTAAAGACTTGTAATTTGTGCACAATGAAATCTAAAGAGAATCAGAAGCATATGAAGAGCCTTCCAAGATAAGGCCCATAATGATGATAAATAAAGTGATAAAGAAATTGAAATGCAATAAATAAATACATGAAAATGAAATCTAACTATTCTAGGAAGTAATTCAAATACTACTAAATCTAATGAAAGCAAGAAAATAGGGAAAAAATATCTATCAAGAGGTCATATCTGTGCAGGATAGTCTTGCTTACTGGCCATATTAGGGTAATACGGTCATGCCTACAGGCCATCTCAATGTGATATGACCACTAAACTATGAGTGAATTGCTTATGGTTGGTGCAAGGTAATGTCGGGTTTGATCTATGGATGAGTTGACATTCATGGTACGCTTGTGAGGAATGGGTTAGGGGTGGATTTACATTGAAGCAAGGGTGTTTGATGGTGCAAGTAGTTGAATTCAATATTCAACCTTTGATATGATCCATTGGCATGCTTGGAAGCTTCATGGTTGAATTTTGACAACACTTCATTGCTTTGAGAATAGGAGCTCTTTTATTATTTAGTTCAACAACACTTCAATGCATAAAACTTGGATATCTTCAATGAAGGCTAGGTGCCTTTAAATAGACTTCCTAACAGGAGTCTAAAGCTTTCTAGAGAAGCCAAGAAGTAGTTAGGATCAATAAAATGTAACCAATCATTTTTATAAAACCATCGTGCAACTGACTCCATTATACTGTTATGCCTAGTTGGCATGTAACTGCTTGAACTGTAGCATGAGAATTTACTTCTAGTGTGATAATCTTGGGGTGAGACGATCATGACTTCGGGTCATCTTGGGGTGAGATAGTCGTGGTTAGGGATCGTCTCAAGGTAAGACGGTCTTGGCTGCAAAGGAAAATCCTTCTTGTTTAAGTCGTGAAAACCATTGTTAAGCCCTAGGGTTGCCTATGGTGGGTCATATGGCTTGAAAAGGTATCCATATAGGTAGTCTCCTCAATATTACGTGTTTTAGGTGTCTAAAAACTACAAATCTAAAAATATTGATGAAATTAAGGGATTTGATGGTGCTCATTTCACAAAAAACAAGCCTCCACAAAAGAAGGAGGTGATGTATAATTTGAATCTTCAAGTACACACTTGGATAATAATGCATGATTGATCAAATAAAGGGCTTCTTTTCATATGACTCCTCATAGGGAGTGATTTTGTGAATATGAAAAGTATAATGAAGGTGATGTATTCCTAGGTGATGACTTGATAATCATAATATTAGGATGTGGAAGGGTCAAATTTTTCTCAAATATGCAAGGGTTAAATGCCTCTCTAATATCCTAAGATTGGATAGAAACTTGATATCTATGAGTAAAATGAGTGATGTAGGTGTGTAGATAGTATCTAAAAATGATACCTATAGGATGATTTGAGGAGCAATGGTGTTGAAAAGGGGAGTTTGAATTGGAACACCAAACAAGGTATTGAGAAGCACTATGATTGATGGGTGTTATAATTTTGTCATTTCTAAAAATAAAATAGACAAAACCCCTACTCTTCTTGTAGAGAAAATTGAAAATTGGTGAATATGAGGACCCTCGATGTCATCCCATTCGCCTAAAAAATTTTAGGACCAATTTTTTCTTAGGGTCAATTTGCCACAATATATATATATATATATATATATATATATATATATATATATATATATATATATATATATATATATATATATGTGCATATTTGTACTCGTTGGAAAGCTCTTTTTGATCCTGATCTAATGGTGGTGGTTTTATGAAGTTATAAGGTGATTTAATAGGTCAATATTTATCCCAAATATGACCTTAATTTTTAGGGCTTCAAATGCCCCAAATTTTGGTGTGAATATGATTGATTTGATTTTCTTAGGATTCACCTTGATTTTGATTAGGATTCACTATTTTTTTACAAATACATTTTGAGTCCAACCCCTTATGCATAACCCTATTTGATATCAAAGAGTGTGACATATTAGAGAAAAATGCCATTGGAATTTTTACACTAAAGGTATGGCTAAAGGTACTCATAAATACTCCTCAGTTTTTTATTTCTATGAACGTTTTGTATATGGTAAACATAATTGTGTAAAGTTTTAATATAGTGCTATAATACTTGTTCCTATTCCATCACTTGGAAAATAATTGTACTATGCTTTATTTATAGAATTCTCAAAGTACACATGGATATATTTTATTTGAAAAATTATGAGGTCTGTCAAAAGTTTAAAGAGTTTAAGGATTTTGTAGAAAAGTAGATAGAGAAGAAGATAAAGGTATTGTGGACAAATAATGGTAGATAGTTCTATAAAAATAATTTAAGAAGTTTTTTAAGTAGTGGATAATAGTAAGGCAAAAAAAATACTCCTTATGCCCCTCAATAGAATAAATTTATAGAAAGAATGAACAATACAATGATGGAAAATACAAAGAGTATGCTCAATGATGCAAGGTTAGGATAGGAATTTTGGATAGAGGCAATGGATATTGTATGTTAAATAAATAAATCATACACATCAATGTTAGTTGATAAAATTCTATATGAGGCATGGACTGATAAGAAGCCCTCTCTTGAACATCTCATATTTTTTTGGTTTTGATGCTTATGTACATATTCCAAAGGAGAAAAGGAGTAAGTTGGATAATAAAGCAAAAAAGTGTATCTTTATTGGTTATAAATATTGTGTAAGAGGCTACAAGGTTTGGAACCCATAAACAAGGAAGATCGTTTAAATTCAAGATGTAATATTTAGAGTTTAAAGTGCTCCGAGATAAGAACAACCAAGAGAGGAAGAACTAGAAAAGGTGAAATTTTAGCTCATGGATCAATTTTTTTACTTAATAGAAGATGATGAAATAGATCCTCAAATCCCAAACATGAGGAGATCAACTCAAGAAATAAGGCAACCAAAAAGTTATAGTCCATCTAATTTTATTCTACTTTTGTTTTATTTTCTATTGATGATGATTCCAAAATTGTTAGGGAGGAATTTGATGAGGTAAAGGCCTTAGACAAATTATGATATGGTATTTGGTAATGTTTTCAATCAAAATAAAACCACTTGGTAGCAAATGGATATTCAAGAAATAATTTAATGTAGAAGTTAAGGTGGAGACATACAAAGCTTTCTTGGTAGCAAAGGGATATTCCCAAGTTATAGGAAATTGATTTTGGTGAGGTTTTATCCCTTGTTTCTAAACTAACTTCTATTAGATTTATTTTGTCTATCATTTTTGCATTTGACCTATAAGTAAAGAAAATGGATGTGAAGAAAAATATTTTTACATGGGGATCTAGAAGAAGTAATCTATGTCTTAACTAGAAGGTTTTATAGTAAAAGGAAAGGAGGACTTGGTATGTAGGTTGAAGAAATATCTATATGGTTTGAAACAATCACCTAGGATGTGGTATCAAAAGTTTGATACTTATGTATTGGGACTTGGTTTTTCATGAAGCAAAGGTTGATGATCATTTTTTTATTATGGCGTTGTATGTTGATGATATGTTGTTAATTGGAAATTACAGGAAAAACATGAAATATTTTAAGCCTCAATTGTCATCTTAGTTTGATATGAAAGATCCAGGTAATGAAAAATTTATTTTGGACATGCAAACTAGGAGGTATTGATCAAATAAGATAATTTGGAGATGATATCAATAAGAATTAATATGCAAGATTGTAAACCAATTAATACTCCCATTATTTTGGGTGTAAAGATATCAATAAAACAATATCCAAATACACAAGAAGAGAAAGTATTGTTAGAAATTTTATGTATTTCATGGTAGGTACTAGACTAGACATTGCCCACACAGTGGAAGTTCTAAGCAGATATATATATATATCTATATATATATATATATATCAAAACCAAGAAAATAATATTCGATTGTTATAAAGCAATTCTTATATGTTTCCATGGCACATCATATTATGCAATCTAATATCAAGGAAGGGCTAAACCAAATAAGATATTGAATGTATAACGTTTCATTGATGCAGATTGGATTAAAGATCTTCAGCATTGAAGATCCATAAGTGGTTATACATTTATCTTGTTTGGCACTTTCAACTATAGGATTTAAGTACATGGCAAACACTCATGTAATTAAGTAAGTAGTATGATTACAAGTATTGTGTTTTTTTTTGGGTTCTTATAGGGAGATATAAGGATAAATTGATAGCTAAAGTTAAATCTATCTAGCAAAGAATATTAGTTATCATTCTAAGACAAATCATGTTGAGGATACTTAGGCTTATACATTTAAGCCTAAGCTAGTATTATTTATTATTTCATTAATTTCCTATTTCTTGCACTTTCAATTCATGTGAGTCATAGTATGCCCATGTTGGAAATAGGTTGTTAAGTTTTTTGGATGTTTATTTAACTGTTAGGATGTGTCTTATCTTCTAGAAATTAGTTGTCATCCTAGATTAGAAGATTTTTCTCTATTAGTTAAGTGGTTGGCCATGTTTGGTAACTTTTTACAACCACTTAACCATGTGAGATTCTATTCTATTTCTTATATATTGCATTGCATAAATAAATAAATAAGCTTCACATTGAGTTCCTACATCATTGGTAATTAGAGTCGAGGATTCATTTTTTTGTAGGAAGGAGAACAAGTTTCCACTTTTTTGCTAGGTGCCTAGTTATATTTTTCTAGTGCATCAGATCCTAGGTAGGTGCTAGTGGAAATTGGCTTGAATCCATCGATAAAATCAGGTGAAGCTAAGGTAGCAGAGGGTAAAAACTACCCCTGCATCAAATATCCCTGGTAGAAACCAAATGGTAAGAAAAATTTTCTTATTGAGGGAAAAATGTATGCCTATTTTGAATATCAAAAGAAAGGAGATATTTGAGAAGTAGATCCATCAAGTTTGAATTCAATTATGGCCAAAAAGAGATTTATGTATTGTTGCAAAAGGGTGCACAAATAGAATTTCAGTGCACAAAATGTTTTGGAGGGTTGATGTACAAGGAAGCTACAGAGGGTCGATAAGTTATCTTGAGATATTATTCTACCAATTTTCTCCTTATTTTTCTTATTTTCCCTCTTCTTCCTTAGACCATCCAACCAATCTTACCAAATGGCCACCACCCACCAATCGACCCTCTTGTCGATCGACAGAATATTGGGTAACTCTTGCCCAACCCACCCACAACTCCCTCCACCCTCCCCTCCTTATTACTCCTCCTTTCCCTTCCTCCCATTCATATCTACACCCCCGCTTGCTTACAATCGAGTGTGGCAACATTGGTAGCTGTAATCGCAACTATTTAGGCCTGAATGACTAGGAATTGATCAAAAAACAAGTATCATATGAGCATCAACCGAACACTGAGCCACCACCCTAGTGCAAGCTATGGATGGAGAAAACTTTCATATCAAGCAGGAGATTGTTTTATGCACCATCAAAGGGTTTTTTTGCAAAGGCCAAAATTAGTCGCAAACACCAAAATCAAAAGATATTTGTTTTTGTCACCCTAAGATTTAAATCCTGTCCAATTGCAATGCGAGGATCGTAAACCCTAAATTTCATCCTCACAATGCATGACACATGGTAGGTTGCGATTATGGATTCACGATGTGAAATTTTTTTTAGTGAGTCTGCCAGTTATTCTGTCAAAACATGCAAAATAGATGAGACTTCCACTTCCTAATGGTGAAAATATGATCATCGATGTGATTTCCAGCCACTGTCACGAGATTTCAACATGAGCTATGTAAATTAAAACTTTGGAGTTCCACATATTTTTGTGATGACTCTAGGATTCCCATAGGGCTCATTTAGTTTTTGACGATTAGACTATATAGTATCCCAACGTCTACTATAATCATCCGATGTGAAAATAAATTTTAGACAACAATCAATTGATAACTAGACAACCACAAGTTACACTCAAATATCGAGTGGATGAGGAACCCAACACTCTGAGCGCAGTGATAGATAAAATTTTGGTAAACGACTGCACTAGTGTTGGTAAACAGGCAGAGAAAATTATTTTTTATAGAAATAATGTGGATCGTGTTAGTGATAGATGTAGGTATCAGATCACCAACCACAGCTATCTTTGGAGGCATTCTTTACAAGTATTCCCACCTCATCCATCATAGGCACATGTAGTTCATAAACATCACAACGCACAGAAGTGCCCAATCATAGATTGCAAGCAATCATAGAAAATATTTTGTAGGCCAAATCCATTACATAGACAAGATCCAATCATAAACAAAAGGTTGATTAGACTGATGAAAGCATTGAATGCGAAGGTTTTTGATAGACCACTCAATCTTGTAGGATGTATCGATGGAAAAAATGAGTCGAGTGTAGATGAAGTTTTTCGGTAGCCATATGGAGCTTTCCATAGGCGATAAATATTAAATGAATCCTAAGGTCTAAATATAGACCAATAGGAAGTGAGCTTCAAACCCTATAAATTTGCACCAGTTCGAGGATACCGCATGGTAGTTCTATAGTTTCCTTAAAGAACTTGCACCTGCAAATCAATTGTAGACATGTGGCCAGTGCTCATTTTAGAAGACACATATTATGATCACTATTTTGTGGATTTTTTGATGATGATTTAGTTTTGCAATGAATATAGTGGTTGTAAAGTTATTTCTGTGGGAAAAGATAATCCCACATGCATGCAACAAAGGTAATTGTGTTGTTTAAGAGGTTTTTTGTGTACTATAGTAGGTGACCACCTCTCGATGGTCACCCTTATCATGTTCACGCATGGCAGCACCCAATGGAGGGGTGCACAACCAAACTTTGGTCATGATAACTACGTAGAATTCCATTCCATTTGGTGGTGATAATTGGTGGTGATAATTGACATTGATTTGGGGCATGGACCATTGTATACAACTTCGCAATTGATCGGTGGTAAATTGACCACGTCCAAATAATTTATTTATTTTTACGACAGGGGACAACATTGTTTCTTGCCAATTGCTATTTTTCAAAAAGTTTGAAAATTCAAATTTTCAAATTTGGTGCCAAATCCAAAAAACAGCACAACAAAGGTGATATTCTTCAATTTTGGCCAAATTTCAGCAATTGTTTTGTATTATTTTACAAAATTTGCAGAAAATTTACAAATTTGATTAATTATTTTACCTCCATAAATCAAATTTCTGCATTTTGAAGGGCTAATGTTTATAGTTTTAGTGCTATTTTTGTAATTACAAATTGATTTTTGTAAAAGCACTTTAATTAGGCCATTTTTTACAATTTTGGAAGGCAAATTTTTGAAAATTTAGGCATATTTTTGCATTAGGAAATTTTTCAAATTCCTAGAGCCTATATTAGTTCTTGCAAAGAACACTTTGTAATCCTCCTAGTATGGCATATACACAAAACCAAATGGCTCAAGACCTCAAAATAAACATGGAGAACCTTACTGTAGTAGTAGACATTTTGGCAGATAAGGTAAAAGACATTGTGGTGCAATTAACTCCTGGTGATATAAAAATTCATCACAATCATGCTAGTAAAGCTAAATGTGAGGTCAAATTGTATGATGGATCTAGGGATCCTGATGTCTTATCTACATGGATTTTGGATATGTAAACTTGGTTTGCTTATGCTAAAATTTTTGAAGATGAACAAGTTGCATTTTCTATAGTCAAACTCACAGGCTTAGCAAAAGTTTTAATTGTAGAAATACAAAGCCATAATGCCACAATGACTTGGAAATAATTAATCCAAAATTTGAAAAACACATTATTTCCACCAAACTACCAAAGTGACCTCACTACCAAGTGGTATAGATTGAGGTAAGCCTATAGTATGTCTATTTATGACTACATTTTCCAATTTAATAGGCTAAGGGTGCTTCTTGGTGTGAAATATTTATAAGATGATTTGATTAACAAATTCACTAATGGATTGCAAGATCAAATTTTTAGGGAAATCAAGTTCAATGTTTTCCTTACCTTGGATGTGGCATTCAACCATGCCATTCTTACAAAGGAGAAATTTGGTGCATATCACAAATTTTGTTCATCATAGGAGAGCTCTTCCAAAGGTGGGAATTAGCATCAATTGAAGGTGAAGAACACTTCTCATTATTACCCTCATTCTTCTTCTCCTCCCACTTCTCCTAAAGCACATTCTTCTTCTTCTCATTCTAAATATTATCCTTCTTATTCAATGAATTGTAAATTTTGTAAAAATCATGCCTATGTAAAGTCCAAATGCTTTAATTTTGAAAAATTCAAGAATAAGAAATCCCTATTTGTACATCCTACACATGAGGAACCACATGATGGTCCCATTGTGGCTATAGGTACAAAATAAGAGTATCATGCTTTAAAGGGTAAACTAAATAAAGTTACCCTTATGTCAAATGTATTTGCTCAATGGGGTCATGACCATTTTTTTTTCACTAGATCCCACATTATGCATGATTTCTATGTTGATTGTATCATATATAATGGATCACAAAAGAACCTCATTACAAATTTTGTTGTGTAGAAGTTGAAGCTTCCCATAAAGCTACATCACCAACCATATGCACTTGGGTGGAAATATGTAGACTCCACATCTAACATCACCCACACTTGCACCTTGAATTTTGCTTTTTGTGATAATTTTGCGAACAAAGTCATATGTGATGTAATAGAGATGGATTGTTGTGGACTATTGCTAGGTAAACCCTATAAATTTGATAGGAATACTATTTATCATGCTAAAAAGAACACCTACACATTGGAGTTGCATGATAAAACCTACTTGATACAAAGCACTACACCCACATCAAATTTGATGTTAAGTTGTACGTAAGTATAGAAGCCACTAATTCAGGCACTTATTTTAGCTCCTACTTGCATAAATTACACACAAAATTAAGAACACACACCATAAAAGGTACATGATAAAGAAGAAGCTCCACCTCCATTAAATGAACAATCATAAGAGCAAGTGGTTAAGGAACCCATCACTCTCCCTCATGAGAAATACACCATTCATTCTACTGGTATCATTTTGGGTACACCTCTTGCTACACAACCACTTGTTCCATAGAAGTTACCTTTGATTTTGCCCACTACCACCATTGTGCACATGGAGGAGTAAGCTAAGGTCACTTCTTTCACTGAGCATCGGTAGAGCCTTCTAGGAAAGATACCATAGGACTTGCAGGAGACTCCATAGGAGTAGTAGAGCATGGTGCGTAAGCATCACAATCCTCACTCACCACAAGTTGGAGATAGAGTTTGGCTTCCTTTGGATAGGTGTTGCTTTCTAGAGACACAATTTTAGGATCCTCTTTTGGTACCTGATCTTGGCATCAGTCCTATAGTAGTAGTGACACCTAATAATCAACTTTCGCTCATTCCAAATAGATTTTTTAAGATGAATACTCATCACACTAGACATGATTCTTCCACTACTTACCTTATCGTTTGTTGCAATCACTTTTCACACATGGCTCATTAGATTTATCACCATGATATGGCCCATGAATTTCCACATATGTTGGGAGCATTGGGGTCCAATGCTTCTATGGTTGGGAGGAGTATTGAGGATACTTAGGCTTATCCATTTAAACCTGAGTTAGTATCATTTATTATTTTATTAATTTCCTATTTCTAGGGGCAGTTTTGACTTATTCAGGTGCAACCACTATCAACTAGAGTGGCTGCCAGCACCATCCGTTGAAGCTTAGAGCAGCCATAACTAGCCGCTACTATGGATAATAGCTAGCACTGAGACAAAATCAATCATGAAATGTGAAACCGAATCATGCACAGTAACTAAAATTTCATTGGATTCGAGTAGTTTTGGGCATGAATCTTCTAGAGTCTCTAAGCACTATGAGTGTCTTGAAAACCCCGTATTTCTTTAAGAGTTTGTTGGTGTTTTTGAAAAGCACTATGAGTGTCTTGAAAACATTGTGTTTCTTTAAGAGCATGTTGGTGTTTTTGAAAAGCACTGTGAGTGTCTTAGAAATGTTGTGTTTCTTTAGAGCTTGTTGGTGTTTTTGAAAAGCACTGTGAGTGTCTTGGAAACGTTGTGTTTCTTTAGATCCTGTTAGTGTTTTTAAAGAGTCTATGAGTGTCTTGAATATGTTATGAGTCTAAGAGCCTATGAGTGGTTGAAGACACCATGAGTTTAAAAGCCCTGTTAGTGCTTTGAGAGCACTATGATTTCAAGAGCGTTGGGTGTGTCTAGATAGTCTTCTAGGAATCTGAGTGCACAATGTGCCTACGACTTCCATGTCCAAAGAGAGAAGGAGCACCTTGTTTAGAAACATTTGCTACAGTCAAAAAGTCGTCATGGTTCCAAGATGGAGTGTTGCGCTTGGGAGCAGTGCCTTTAGGGAGAACATCGTTGTGGGTTTAATAAAGGGTTGCATTTAGAAAAATCTACTTAGGAAAACCATTTACATATTTTGGGAACTCTGATGCTACGTGAGCTAGGTCTCTTTGGGGATAGTTAGTGGTGATAGAGGTGAAATCCTACCACTTATTTTACTTTGTGTTACCTTGTTGAACTCTCAAATTGGTAGTCCCTTAATTGCTCTGCAGAGGTTGTTCAGTATTCACCATGAAGGGTGTTAGCCTTTGGTTATAAATCTTTTATTAGAAAGGTTTGTTGTGTAACTTTAATTAAACATAGACCTTAGATTTATGTAAAATACAATGGAGGGTTTTAATTAAACTAGAACCTTGGATTTATATGGAACATAATGAAGGATTTTAATTAAACTAGAACCTTTGATTTATGTTGATTATCTTAGGGTTTTTAATTAAAAAGGAAACCTTTGATTAATGTTAGTTATCTTAGGAGTTTTTAATTAAAAAGGGAACCTTTGATTTATGTTGATTATCTTAGGGTTTTTAATTAAAAAGGAAACCTTTGATTAATGTTAATTATATTAGGGTTTTTAATTAAAAAATGGAACCTTTGATTAATGTTGATTATCTTAGGGTTTTTAATTAAAAAGGGAACCTTTGATTAATGTTGATTATCTTAGGGTTTTTAATTAAAAAGGGAACCTTTGATTAATGTTGATTATCTTAGGGGATTTTAATTAAAAAGGATGTAGATTTATTATTTGAATTAAATTTATGGGGCTTTGATTTAGGGAATGAATGAATGATTGTTTAAAGGTTAAAGGTATGTGACTTTTTTTTTGGTAGATAAGATACTATAGCATTAATACTAGGTTTTATAGGTTGACCCAAAACTCAGCCCAGGTCTGTTGATGAACATATCCTTACTAAGGATCCTATATATGTAAAATCTATATGCCACCAAAGCCATTACATCCGATAAGGCACATAGCCTGTTATCAAAAATAAACTTCCCATACAACATTTTGGGTATACCCCGAGAAAACACACATGCATCATAATTAAAAAAAATAAACAGACACGAATCCCTTCCTTGAGACAATGGAGAAACAAAAAGCTGCAGACACACATAGCGGAGTACTAAAAAAAACTCCCACAAGCTCGTAGTGACAATTACTCTTAATAATTATTTGGTAATTGTTTTCTTTCATATATGACATGCTTTGGTACCACATATTATCTTGGCCAATCAGCCTTGGAGAAGTGAACCTGCTAGCTAGATTTATGGTGGTGGTTATCTGATGGTCCATGTGGCTTTGGTTCGAAGTCTTATATTGTTGTTTCTTTCCTTCCCTATGATTATCAACCAACCTCAAATTACTAAGACAACTAGGAGCCATATTATCTGACATGTGACTGTCCCCATTAGTCTTTGTGGTATTTCCAAGTAGCATCCACAAAGACTGATAGCTTAGATAATTTTTATTGTGAGTCCAATTCAAAAAAGAGACAGGAATACTCATAGCCTTCAAACTTATAGTGCCTTCCTTGTTGGTAAATTTGACTATCATTATTAGAATTCCTATTGAATAAGCTCCTCTACTTCACTCGATACATAGTGTTCCCATTTGAAAAGTCCGTCACCATCGACACCCAAATTGGCCAGCTTATCAGCAATTTTGTTAGCTTCCCGAAAGACATGTTGGGATTTTCTGTCTTGTCTTCCCTGGAAAAGTATCCTAGCCTCTTCAAAAATTGTTTTAATCCTCCAAGGAGGTGTTTTCCAATTATTGAGGAGATTTCTAACATGCATAGAGTCTCTTTCTATGATCAAATTGCCTTCTAAGTCTTGAGTCATATGAAGGCCTCTCGACATAGCTCTAGCTTCAGCTTCATTGTTCATCCTTGTTCCCAAATATTCAAAAAATGTAAGCATCATATTCCCATTATGATCTGATACAATGCCACCAGTGTCTGCTCTTCCAATATTGTCCTTAGCTGCTCCATAAAAATTAAGCTTAAACCAAACCTTAGGAGGTGGAGACCACTAAACATTGGCTCTGGGGTTGACTACCCTAGGCACAGACTCATCTAACAAGGTTAAGCTTAAATATTGAGCAATCGTGGTCTCCTGCAAATGAGGTTTACAACTATCAAAAGGGATAAGGTTCACATTCTCGTTGGAAAAGGATAGGATCCTGGAAATGATAGTTTGATGATCATTAAAGACTCTATGGTTCCTTTCTAACCACACCTTCCAAATATAGTGATTAAGACAAATTTTCCACATGTATCTAAGTCTTTGGATTGAAAAGGGGTAAGGCCACTGGATGAACAAATCAAGTACAATGGCTGGTTTAACCCATGAAATATTGAAGGCCTAAAAAACCCCACTTAGGACAATCAAGGAAAAAGGGCACTCAAGGAAAATGTGATAAATGGTCTCCCAATTAGCCCTGCATAGATAACAATGATTAGTGATACAAATACCTTTACGCATCATATTATCAATGGTTAGAATTCTTCCTTGGATAACCAGCCATAAAAAGACTACAATTTTTGGAATTAAATTTTTTATCCAAACTAAGTCCTTTTGGAGGACAAAATCCTCGTCATCAAGTAGAAGCTTGTAAGTTGATTTAATAGTGAACTGACCATTTTTTGTAGGATCCCAGGTCACTTTATATTCCTTGGGTCTCATGGGGATAAACTGTTTCCCGAGAATGTTACAAAAATCATTTGATTCTACTTGAAATCCCTGAATTCTTATTTGTTTCCACTTCATTCTACCTCTATCCTCAACCATATAATCAGAGACTTTTTTGCCAATGAGTTCTTCTATGATATCTCTGATTCGAGCTAAGTTAGGATATTACTGAAGAACACAAGATTATACTGAGAGGGGGGGTGAACAGTATAAGACCGCTTTTTCAATTTTTCATTTGATTAACTTGCAGTTCAAAAACATGCAGTGAATATATAACAGTATCAAAACAAAAATCAAAGCAATGCACAGAATATCATCCACAATCGAGACACAGCAATTTACGTGGTTCACCCAATGCGGGCTACTCCACGGATAAAATTTGTACTAAATTTTATCACCTCAAATTCTGGGAAACATGTCCCGATTACAAAGTTTATGGGCACCAACCCAAAGGAGATACCTTCCCCTAGCTCTACTTAATCTGGTGATCCTCTAGAGAACCTCTACCTCTACAACCCTTAGCAAGTGGAACTCAATCCACAGAAGACACCTATCTTCCCTGCTCTGGCTGGAGACCTCTGTCCTCAACTCTATCACCGCACAGTCGATCCTCTTTTCTGCACCAAGACACAGTCCTTCGGTCTGGCACTTTGTCCTCGAACTTGCACCTCTGCAATTACAGCACTTGATCAAATATCTACTTATGCACCTCTATGCAAACACAGCAACAATGTTTTTGCACACTCTGCTCTTTGACGATCGAACTTCTCCCTGCACTCTGCTTCTGTGAAAGTCGCACTTCGAACACACACTTTGATCGATACCCAAACTATTCAAATAGCCCTCCTTTTATACTCACAATCTCAAGATTGAAATCTTGATCTTAGTCGGCTGTTTACCCTTCAACCACATCGACTGCAAAACCCTACGCTGCGTTAGCCCAGATTTAACTCTGTCGGCTTCATTGCCTCCCTATAGCTTCTGGCATGAAACTTCAACATGTCATGATATCATGACATTTTTACAGTCATGCACCTTCTATAGCCTATTGTCATGAAATCATGACACCTTGGCCTTTGTCGACTTCCTTTGTGCTTATGTCACGAAATCGTGACACCTTTGCCTCTTGTTGACGTCATCACACTCTTTTGTCGTGAAATCATGACCCTTCTATCTCCATGCCCTTCCTCTCAGATTTTATCATGAAATCATGACATTTTCTACTTCTGATGTCATCTTCACTCTGTCACAAAATCATGACGCTTTCGTAGCCTTAAGCTCTACTTTTGTCACGCAATCATGCCTCTGAGCTCTTGCGTCATCTTCAACTTCGTCACGAAATCATGATACTTCTTTTGATTAATATTGGCTAACTATTTTTGTCATGAAATCGTGACACTTTCTCCAACTACAAGCTGCCATCTCAACTTGTCGTGAAATCATGACACTTTTTACATCCGTACAACTGCTTTGTAGCCTGTCATAAAATCGTGACGCTTTCAGCTTCCAAAAGCTTTCCCTGCAACCTATCATGAAATCATGATGCTTCTAGATTTCGAACGCTTTCTCCACTTCCTATCACAAAATCATGACACTTCTGGCTTTTGTACGCTTTCTCCACTGCCTGTCGTGAAATCACAACACTTCTAGCTTCCGTACACTTTCTCCACTGCCTGTCACGAAATCATGACGCTTCTCCTTTTAGGCTCTTCTCTTTGCTGCATGTCATGAAATCGTGACAGTCCTCAACTCGACCTTTGTAGCATGTCGCAAAAATGCGATAGCCCTTACTTGGAACTTTGCATCATGTCACAAAATCATGACAGTTCCTAAATCACTTTCTCTCTCTTCAATCTTGTCACGAAATCATGACAGATCACACTGCGGACTTTCTCTTCTGCAACATGTCATGAAATCGTGACACTTTCTTGTCCGTACAGCCTCCTTTGTAGAATGTCACGAAATCGTGACACTTTTCTTTCTCTACCTTCCTGCACTGTCCGAGTCACGAAAATGCGACATGTCGCAAAATCATGACACTTTCCATTTTGCTTTGCTTCTCTGCCAACATGTCGCGAAATCATGACAGTTTTGCCCAAACTTTCTCTCTCCTCAAACATGTCGCGAAATCACGACAGTTTTGCCAGACTTCATCTCTCCTCAAGTATGTCACGAAATCATGACATTTTTGCCAGAACTTTCTCTCTCCTAAAACATGTCACGAAATCGCGATAGTTTTTCCAGCCGCCTGCATACTTTTTCTAACTTATCTTTTTCTTGATCTTTTTGCAACTGGGCTACCCTGATCTTCTTGGAAACTAACTATCCATTCTGAAATCTTCATCAAGACACATTCTTTGACATCAAACCAAATTGCTTCAAGACCTTCTTGACATCAATGACAACATCTACACTTAGAGTAAAGGCAATGTACCCAATGTACCCAAAATTGCCAACAATCTCCCCCTTTGTCATTGATGGCAAACCTTAACTGAAAACACAAGTCAAGAGCCAAAACTGAAAACAACTGATCCAACAACTGAGAATCTGCCTTTGAAGTTTTTTCTCCCCCTAACTTGAAGCTCTCTTCTTCACTATGAAGCTCTCCCCCTTACTCATATCTCTCCCCCTTTGTCATCAATGGCAAAGGGTCACCTTTGGGGCTTGGGACTAAGAATGAGCTTCTTAGCTTAGTCCCTCCCCCACCTCCTAATGAGGTGATTTAAAACAAGGGTGGGAGTGAAACTCCCATTAGGCACTCATCATCATCAGTGTCTATAATTTCTTTGTCGGGCCTTCTCTTGAACTCTTTGTCAGTGTTTCTGTTCTTGTCACTTTTCTTGTTCTTGTTCTCATCTCTTTTCTTGTCCATACCTTGATCCTTGGACCTATTTATACCACTGTTCCTGTTCCTGTACCTTGGAAGATCAGCTCTGCACTGTCTGGCTGTGTGACCTACATTGTTGCACTTATAGCAAGTAACAATATTATTTCTTTCGGGCATAGCTATTCTTTGAATCTACCTGTTCTGACTAACCCAGTTCCTATTATTTGCCTTGCAAAAAATTGCCTTGTGCCCGAACTGATTACAAGAGTAGCAATACCCTTGAAATAAATTACGGCCCCTAAAATTGTCATTTATCTTCCTTACTTGAGTCATGCAATGCGAAGCCATGTGGCCAAACCCATGACACGCAAAACATCTGTCGTGAAATTATTCTTCTGTTTGACCTCTTGGGTCCCGAGAACTTATTTTTACATTCAAAATTTTGTTTTCTATTTTTGCGCATTTATCACTCACGGACTCATTCCCTGTAATACTCTCTTCATCAGAACTCTCTTCTTTCTAAAATCTCTTACTTGATTCCCCAACCTAGTTTTTGTGTGGTTTAACAAAACCAAGACCTATTTTATCTAATGGATTTCTTTGACTTTGGATGAGAGACTTAACCCTTTTGGAGCTATCTTGAAACCTGTATAGCTTATCCTTGTATTCTTTATTTTCCTCTTTCATAGCAGCCATTTTCTGTTCTAATTCACTATACTCAAGCATCTTAGATTCTAACTCATTCTTGAGTTCTTGTGTCTTAGCCATAGAGATGTCAAGACTTTCTATGAGTTCATCTTTCTCCATACAACATTCATCTAATTTATCCTTAAGTCGAGCATTCTTCTTTCTTTCCTTTTTCAAAACACTAAGAGCATTAGTAAGTTCACATTCAAGATCCTCTATATTATTGCATTTTGAATCATCAAGGCCTTTTTTAGATTTCTTATCACTAGAGGTGCTATCCTTTTCAAAAACCATACAAGCATCTTCCTTATCATTTTCTGAAGCATCCTCATACATACTAGCAACCAATTCATTATTTGTGCAATCATCCTCAAGGTGCCCAAAATTTCCACATCTAAAACATTTCATGACAATGAATTTATGTTTTGGTTCTTCCTCTTTTTTTGAAATGAACATCTCATTTTCATCATCACTAGAAGAACTTTCACTATCACTACTAGAACACTTACTTGCTTTGTCTAGGTAGAAGCTCTTCTTATTCTTGTGTGAATGCCTCTTTCCTTGATTGTTGTGCTCATCTTTGTTCTTTCTGTAATACCTGTGCTTTTCAGAATCCTTGCTTTTAACATCCTGTATATCTTCATCACTTTCATTCTTGGAAACAGTACAATCAGTAGCATAATGACCAAACTTTCCACAGTTGAAACATCTTATGTTTTTCTTGCTTTTGTGTTTTCTAGAGAACTTGCCTTTCTTGCTGTAATATGCCTCTTCATCACTAGAAGACTCATCACTTTCTTGAATCTGTTTGCCCTTTGATTTCTTGGTGGCTTTGAAAGCTGCCTCTTTCTTGACATCAATTTTTACTTGAGTTCTCAGCTCAAATGCTGCAAGAATACTATGAAGCTCATCCTTTTTCAATTTATCTAAATCTTTAGCTTCCTCAATAGCAGAAATCTTTTCACTAAATCTGTTAGGAAGAGATCTTAAAATCTTATCACACACATCATTTTTAGCAAGCTCAAGACCAAGGTCTTTCATGGAGTTAACAACCTCATCCATACGAAGCATGTAGTCACTAATATTTTCATCATCATTCATTTTGAGTTGTTCAAACATACCTTTAAAATGTCTCAGTTTGGCCTTTCGGACATTTACATCACCTGTGTGAACCACTTGCAGCTGTTTCCACATTTCACTAGCTGTCTTGCAGTGAATCACCTTGGTAAGATCTGCCTTCTGTAAACCTTTTAAGATTGCATTCATTGCTTTTGAATTGTTGTGATGTAGGAGCCTGTCTTCTTTAGTATAAGGACCATTTACAGGAATAGTGTACCCGTCTTCAACCACTTCCCAAACCTCATTACCAAGAGCCATTAGATAAACTCTCATTCTCGCACTCCACAGACCAAAATCTGATCCATCAAGAATAGGTGTTGCATTGCCACCTGAAAAATCCATTGTGTTCTTAACCAGTTCTTCCTTCCGGTTGTTAAACCTTTTCGAAGGAACCCGCTCTGATACCAATTGAAGAACACAAGCTTATACTGAGAGGGGGGGTGAACAGTATAAGACCGCTTTTCAATTTTTCTTTCGATTAACTTGCAGTTCAAAAACATGCAGTGAATATATAACAGTATCAAAATAGAAATCAAAGCAATGCACAGAATATCATCCACAATCGAGACACAGCAATTTACATGGTTCACCCAACGTGGGCTACTCCACAGATAAAATTTGTACTAAATTTTATCACCTCAAATTCTGGAAAACATGTCCCGATTACAAAATTTATGGGCACCAACCCAAAGGAGATACCTTCCCCTAGCTCTGCTTAATCTGGTGATCCTCTAGAGAACCTCTACCTCTGCAGCCCTTAGCAAGTGGAACTCAATCCATAGAAGACACCTGTCTTCCCTGCTCTGGCTGGAGACCTCTGTCCTCAACTCTATCATCGCACAGTCGATCCTCTTTTCTGCACCAAGACACAGTCCTTCGATCTGGCACTTTGTCCTTGAACTTGCACCTCTACACAATTATAGCACTTGATCAAATATCTACTTATGCACCTCTATGCAAACACAGCAACAATGTCTTCACACACTCTACTCTTCGACGATCGAACTTCTCCCTGCACTTTGCTTTTGCAAAATTCGCACTTCGAACGCACACTTTGATCGATACCCAAACTATTCAAATAGCCCTCCTTTTATACTCACAATCTCAAGATTGAAATCTTGATCTTAGTCGACTGTTTACCCTTCAACCACGTCGGCTGCAAAACCCTACGTTGCGTCGACCCAGATTTAACTTTGTCGGCTTCACTGCCTCCCTGTAGCTTCTGGCATGAAACTTCAACATGTCACGATATCATGACACATTTATACATTCGTGCACCTTCTATAGCCTGATGTCACAAAATTGTTACACCTTGGCCTTTGTCGACTTCCTTTGTGCTTATGTCACGAAATCGTGACACCTTCTGTCTCTTGCTGATGTCATCACACTCTTCTGTCGCGAAATCGTGACCCTTCTGTCTTCATGCCCTTCCTCTTAGCTTCTATCATGAAATTGTGACACTTTCTGCTTCTGCTGATGTCATCTTCACTCTGTCGTGAAATCGTGACGCTTTCACTACCTTAAGCTCTTTTCTGCCATATGCCCGTGAAACTGGAACATGTCGCAAAATCGCGACGCTTTCACCTTCAAGCTCTTCCTTCTTCAACTCATCATGAAATCATGATGCTTCTTCTGATTAAGACTGGCTAACTGTTTTTGTCATGAAATCATGACACTTTCTCCAACTACAAGTTGCCAACTCAACCTGTCACGAAATTGTGACACTTTCTGCATCCGTACAACTTCTTTGTAGCCTATCATGAAATCACGATGCTTTCAACTTCCAAAAGCTTTTCCTGCAACCTGTCATGAAATCATGATGCTTTTGGCTTTTGAATACTTTCTCCACTGCCTATCATGAAATCGTGACACTTCTGGCTTCCGTACGCTTTCTCCATTGCCTGTCATGAAATCATGACACTTATGGCTTTCGTACGCTTTCTCCACTGCCTATCGCAAAATCGTGACACTTCTCCTTTCAGGCTCTTCTCTTTGCTGCATGTCACAAAATCGTGACAGTCCTCAACTCGACCTCTGTAGCATGTCACAAAAATGTGACAGCCCTTACTTGGAACTTTGCATCATGTTGCAAAATCACGATAGTTCCTGAATCACTTTCTCTCTCTTCAATCTTGTCGCGAAATCATGACAGATCACACTGCATACTTTCTCTTCTGCAACATGTCACGAAATCATGACACTTTCTTATCCATACAGCCTCCTTTGTAGAATGTCATGAAATCGTGACACTTTTCTTTCTCTACCTTCCTGCACTGTCCGAGTCACGAAAATGCGACATGTCGTGAAATCGTGACACTTTCCATTTTGCTCTACTTCTCTGCCAACATGTCACGAAATCGTGACAGTTTTGCCTAAACTTTCTCTCTCCTCAAACATGTCACGAAATCGTGACAATTTTTCCAGCTCGCTCTCGCCTCCAAGATGTCGCAAATCATGACAGTTTTGCCAGAACTTTCTCTCTCCTCAAACATGTCACGAAATCGTGATAGTTTTTCTAGCTGCCTGCATACTTTTTCTAACTTATATTTTTCTTGATATTTTTGCAACTGGGCTACCCTGATCTTCTTAGAAACTAACTATCCATTCTGAAATCTTCATCAAGACACATTCTTTGACATCAAACCAAATTGCTTCAAGACCTTCTTGACATCAATGACAACTTCTACACTTAGAGTAAAGGCAATGTACCCAATGTACCCAAAATTGCCAACAATTACATCGATGGTTCATCCTTAGCCCACCTATAATTCTAGCAATTTACCCTCTCACCATTGCCTAAAACCCATCTTAAACCTTTTTTGATGATTTCCTTACAATTAAGAATTGCTTTCCAAAAAGTAGAACCTCTGATTGGAACTGAGTCACTTAGAAATTCCATATTTTGAAGATACTTTCATTTTATGATAGTTGTTCATTCATTTTCTTCACAAAAAATGAGATGCCATGCCTGCTTAGCTAGTAAAGCTAAATTTATATGAGCAATTCTCCTCAGACCTAAGCCCCCATTTTCCTTGGGTCTTCACACTTTGGTCCATCATACAAGGTGTATCCTTTTTTTCTCCTCTGATCCAGTCCATAAAAATTATTTTTGGAGTTTCTCAGTTTTCTAGAAAACCATAATAAGGGCTTTGAAAATGGAGATGGAATAGACTAAAATGCTCTGAAGGGAGTCCTTAGTGAGGGTCATCTTTCCTACTTGAGATAGAAGATGACCTTTCCATCCAGCAAGTTTTTTTTGAATTCTTTCAATAACTCTGTCCCACATTGACTCTCTCGGAGAACCAATGAAAAGAGGGGGACCAAGATACGAAGTGGGGAGGTTTGCTATATCACACCCTAAAATTTTTGTAATCCTTCCTTGCCTCTGAATGGGGGTGTTCAAGAAATATAACTTGCTTTTACTAAAATTAACTTTCTGACTAGCAACGTCCTCGTAGAGTTGTAGGATGTATTTAATTATTTTGGCCTCAACCACCGATGCCTTAGTCAATATAAGGGTATCATCGATGAATTATTGGTGAGAAATAGCCCTAGTGAGAGATGTTGCCTTGATTCCCGATATTAGCCTTGAACTGCAAGCATTTTTTATGGTTCTGCCTAAATATTCTGCCACAATGA
Organism: Wollemia nobilis; assembly: GCA_028583015.1. Lineage (NCBI taxonomy): Eukaryota > Viridiplantae > Streptophyta > Pinopsida > Araucariales > Araucariaceae > Wollemia > Wollemia nobilis. The sequence continues at coordinate 90,394 of JAQPPZ010000045.1, forward strand.
TGAATAACATGGGGCTGATAGGGTCCTCCTATCGGATTCCTCTATGACTTTGAAAGTAACCAGTAGTTGTTCCATTAACTAGAATCAAGAACCATGCTTTTTAAATATATTCTTTGATCAAATTAACCCATTGGTGGTGAATACCAAACTTAAGGAGGACAACAATCAGAAAGTTCCAATTTAGCCTATCAAATTCTTTGTTCATATCAAGCTTGAGGGCAAAAATAGATTTGTTAGTCTTATGAGTAGAGTGCAGAGCTTCATGAACTGTGATAACTTCATCCAAGATTGACCTACCCTGTACAAAGCTTCCTTGGCATGGATCTATGATGTGGGACAAAATATCTCTCATTCTATTTGTAATGGCTTTAGTTAGGATCTTGTAAGAAACATTGCATAGACTGATTGGCCTGAAGTCAGCCATAGATTCAAGGGTTTGCTTCTTAGGAATTACAAAAATAAAAGTAGATTTGATACCTTTTGGGATATGATTGCTTGCTTGGAATTCTCTGACAATAGAAATTACATCCTCACTTACGATGTCCCAAAAAGCTTGATAGAAACGAGGGGGAAAGTCATTGGGTCCCGGGGCTTTTTCTGGCTCCATGCTATAACAAGACTTCCTTAATTTCCTCATCAGAAAAGGGAGCTAGAATCTTAAGGTTTTTATCCTCATTTATTATGCTAGGAATGGATTGCAAGATAATATATTTGGCCTCCTCATTGCCCTATGATTCCTGACCAAGGATAGAATTGAAATAAGTTACTGCCTCATTTTTTATTTCTGTTAAGTCTTGAGTAATATAACCATCTACTTTTTAAAAAAAAATTATCTTGTTATTGCTTATGTTTCTAAGCGTGGTGACATGAAAAAACTTGGAATTTGAATCTCCATATTTCAACCAAAGAGCCCTTGATTTTTTCCTTCAATAGATTTTATCACAGGCCAAAATGTTATGAAACTCTGCTAGTTTTGTTCATTCCTCCTGCCTAGTAGTTTCATCAGCATCACCATGTTGGACCCTCTGATCAATTATTTTCAATATTTCAACAACCTATTTTTTATTTTCAAAGAGGTTCCCAAATACCTCTTTGTTCTAAGTTCAAAGCTTTTCCTTAACAAATTTTAATTTTCTAGCAAGTTTAAAAGTTGCACTACCCATGACAGGCTGCTGCCACCACTGACTTAAGTTATCTTTGAAACTGGAATGTTTGATCCACATAGATTGAAATCTGAAAGGTTTCTTGAAGGACAGAGAGTTAGGGATCTCCAAAAAAATAGGATTATTATTCGAGGTAATTTTAGGAAGGGCTTGCAGGGTAGAATCACCGAACAATGTTATAGCCTCCTTTGATAGAAAAAATCTATCAAGCCTTTCTTGAATGAGATGACACCCTATCCGTCGATTGTTCCAGGTATAATTCTCTCCTCTAAGTTTTACATCCATCAAAATGTTGGAGTTCACAAAGTCATTGAACTCATCCATGCTCCTGATAGGTGGTCCATTTCCACCCATTTTTTTTGAAGGGTAAAGAGGAGTGTTAAAATCCCCAACCAAAATCTAGGGGACATTATGGAAGATTTCACTTAGATTGCCTAAGTACTCCCACAATAGAGCTCTCCCTTGAATTGAAGTTGAGGCATAAATATTTAAAAGGATCCAATAGATTTAAAGGTATGTAACTTTAATGCTTTAAAACAGTAATTGATTTGATTGGAATTTGTGAATTAAAAATGATGTATATTTATTCTTTGAATTAAAGTTATGGGGCTTTGATTTAGGGAATGAATGAATGATTGTTTAAAGGTTAAAGGTATGTGACTTTAATGCTTTAAAACAGTAATTGATTTGATTGGAATTTATGAATTAAAAAGGATGTAGATTTATTCTTTGAATTAAAGTTATGGGGCTTTGATTTAGGGAATGAAAAGAAAATGATTATTTTAGAGGTTAAAGGTATGGGACTTTAATGCTTTAATACATGAATGGATTTGATTAAGTTAGACCTTGATCTAAGTAGTACATGTTGGATGACTCTCTAAGGAACTTGAGAGGTGAAGATAAAAGTAAAGGGACTTTTATAATATAAATTAAGCATTAGATGGTTGGAAACTTAATTGAATTTTGTAAAGTTGCAATTTGGCAAAGTAAATGAATAGATGCATTATAAGGCATGCCTATCCTGAACCATGAGTACCCTGATCACATACTACCCTCAAAGAATCAAAGGGAAGCAAGGAGAAGCCAGGAGTTCATTGGAAGCAAAGTATAGGTAATTGTATTTTATGTTGCTTTACTTATGCTCAAATAGACTAAAATTATGAGGAGATATCCCCAATGTAGTTACTGTAATATTCTTTAAAGTAAGAAGGATTTACCATGCAAATTCTAATGCAATAACAGTTTATTGGTTTAGATAATGTACTTTTACTTTATTTTTGTATTTGATTGTGCTATGTAGTTGATTCTCTTTTAGTGTTAATCCTTCTTTATTTTTTGGATGCTTAGTGATTACTCCTTGGTTTTTTAGTATCTAGTTGTATTATTGTTTGGTTGCTTGAAGATAGAAATAAAAGATTAGAGTTCTAGGGTGAACTCAGAGGTGACCTAAGGGAATTGAGTACCCCTTAGGGTGAACATAGGTGACCTAAGGGAATTGATAACCCCTTAGGGTAAACATAGGAGACCTAAGGGAATTGAGACCCCCTTAGGGAGATAAATGACTAAGTTGTGGAGAGACTGCATCTGAGTAAAAATAGCTTGTCATGCAGACAAGATAGATATCTTAACTCGCAATACTCATAGCATACCTACACATAATGATTTGTGTATGGTATGGAGATGCATGTATACCTTCAATGGAATAAGGGTGATAAGTCTATATCATCAAGAATGATGGGATAAATGGTCTTATTTGCAGTAACACATGATACGCCTACACATATAGACTTGTGTTAGGTTACTTCGTGAGATGTAGCTTTCAGGAAAACTTAGGGGATTGAAACTTTAGGCAAATAGTAGTTTGGTTAGGGGTCTATGAAGGGTTCATGTACCTCTCTCCATAGTAAAAAAAAACTTTTTCTATATTTGTATTTTTTCATTTGTGTGTTTTTGGGTCGTTACATATTTGGTTTTATATTAAGGTTTATTAAGCACCATTTTTTCAAAGGATCAAAAGTTGCATAGAATAGTTTTCATTCCAAGTCTTCAAAATAGTGCAGAAGTTATAGTTTACAAGGAGAAAACCTGCACATAAAAAAATAGAAGTTAGGAAGACTATATTTGCATTTGAAAGAATACAAAATATTACATTGAGTAGCTTGGGATAATAAGTTAAAGAATAGCCAAGCAAGAAAAATATTATCAAGAGTTAAAGGCAATATTCTAGTTCAACCAAACTAGTCATCAAAGGTAGATTTTTTAGAGCTCTTTTGTAGAAGTAAATGGTAGATTATTGTGGCAAGGAATAGCCACCAAAAAGGATAACAATACCTCCAAAATATGGAGAAGAGAAGCCAAAAAATTGCAGTTAGAAAAAGATCTTAAAAGGAAGAAGAAATTCAAAGTTTAAGTGCACATCTCCAAACGGATTTACAGGGTAGTCTTGGAGAAGGTTAAAATAGTCTTAGGGAGCATACATTCGAACAACCACATCAGCATATTAAAGCCCACATTTCGAGTAAGGTAAAGGATAAATTTTCAAGCATAGGGGGGCAGTCATAGTATACATTTGTGAGTCATCCAAAGGACTCCACGAGTGCAAAAAGTAGGTTTTACAAAAGTAAAATGAAGTGTTAAGAACTCCACAAAAGGGCACTCTACAAAACCTTACGAAAAGAGCCTTCAAAAAGAAATAGAAGGTGCATTAAAGAGGTTGAAATTCTAGATTATCTAAGGTGTCAAAATACTCCCAAAGAAGTGTCATAGCCATCAAAATTTCCACCCATATAAAGCATGAAAACGGACCTACAAAAAGAGACAAGACAAGTGGAAAATACAAAGGTGAAGCTAAAGTCATATTGCAAATAAATTATCACCAACAAATAAGGTGCCATCATCATTGAAGCAAGCTGAAAATAACAGGTTTTCCACATCCAAGAGCACCATTGAAGATAGCACAAACATTCTGCCAAAGAGAAAATATTTACAACAAGAAAATTTGTAGGAATAGAGCGTTGGAGAGTGCTAGAAAATTCAAAGGAATCATTGGCCACGTAGAGGAGTTATTCTAAGCACTCAAGGAGAAGAGTGCTACATTGCAAAAGGTTTTTGGAGCACCTAGAATTATAGTCTAATGTATTCCAAGCAAGGATAATACAAAGGAGCACCCAACATCATAAGGTAACACTCCTCCAAGCCAAGATAAGACAAAGGAGCACTCAACGAAGGTAAATAAGACAAAACAGGTTGATTACTCTCCATACATGAGTGCCCAATGTGGAAGTAGAAGGTAAGAGAATCTATAACAACCATAAACCACCAAGGAGTAAGAAGATGAGTGCCACTTGTCATAGGTGTTGAAAGAAGGAGTTGAACAAACGTTTTCAAAGGAAAAGTACCACATGTCATAAGCGCTACAAGGAGGTGCAAGTATAAACATTTTTCAAGAAGGTGAAGAGGATAAGTGCCATTTGGCACTCCCATATTAGATTACACCAAGTAAATAAGGCTCCTACGTGTGTAAAAAAAGGAGGAAATCCCAAGGTTGCATCGAACACATTGAGGAATACACTACTATTATGGAAAGTACGTAGAAACCATCCATACAAGTGCATGTCGAAACAAGTAAAAGGGTGGTGGCCATTTACAAGAACAAAATAGATTTGGAGCAAGCCAAGGCATCACACTTAGTGCACATAGCATCCAAGAATGGAGTAAGAATATTAGTGCACACAATCAACCAATATTTGGGAGAAGAAAGAAAGAGAAATCAACCATCTACAAGAAGAAGAAAAGGTGCACAAGTAAAGTGAAAGGAGAGCAAGAAATCAGTCCTCACAAACAACATACACTCCATACAACTTGCAAATCAAAATCAACATCAAGAAGGTGAGAAATATCCATTACTATATTGCAAGTTTGAATATCAAGTTCATTATACTCTAGAGATATTAAAAGTAGGAGTAATAAGGAGTTGAAAATATCTCTAGGAAAGAGTATTGGATATTGGAAGGTATTGATTTAAACTAGAAGCATCTATATCATTTCCATTGCTTCTAAAGTATAGTTGCAAACTCTTAACATAGGGAGATATAAGGAGTAGTAAACAAAATTTAGTTTGTAAACATTTAATATTTCTAAAACTTATAATTAGGGAGATATAAGGAATCCTACTTCAAATTGAATTTTAAAAAGTTTAGAAACCTATCATTGCATCAAAATTTTAGTTGGAAGAATAATTTTGAAGGACATACCCAACTAAATATATTGAGTTCTTATTGGTGAAGATTACATTTCTAATAGATGTCTAAAAGTAATTGATTGCAAGTGATAGATGTAAACCATATTCATTTCATTCTAGAGAGAGAAGAGATATTCTACAAATATTTGAAAAACAAAAGACAAGTGATAAATACCTTTACCAAGGAGATTATTTCAAGATTCTATTGCACTTGTCTCTATCCACATACTTCAATCATCAGTGAACAATAAGGAATTCATACTCAAAGGATAGTTAAAGGTAAATATGGATGATATTGTGAAGAATGCATTCAATAGTGAGGAACTACTGCATGAGCTAGAATTTTATTCATAGAATCTAATAGATACATTTGAAAGATACAATCACATATCTTCTAGTGAAAGAAATAGATTCTCAATGTTCCTCAAGGAAGAAAAAGAAGGAAACTTCCTAACATTAATTGGTTATCTTCATGAAGTACTTTTCAAAGCATGGTGGAATACACAAAATGCAATTATCTTAATCACAAAATAATATATGATGGTATATCTATCATTGATTATTTTTGAATTCTTCCAAAGCAAGGAGCAAAATAACAATTCTAGTCACTACTATTGTGATGATTTACTAATCCATCATGAAGTAGATATTTCTCTAGCAAACCTGCAAAAATAGAAAAGAAGAAGAAGAAAGAAAAAGAAGCACAACAAGAAAATGAAGATAAGAGGAAGCATACTCAAATCAGATTCAAATCATAGTAGATCAAAGATGCAAGATGACCAAGCACATCCTGATGTTGTCAACCAACTCAAAGAAGAAGAAAATAATGAAGAACTAAAGCATCAAAATGAAATCCTTATTGAAGATAAATATAAGATCCTTATTGAAGACTAAAGTCTTCAAAACCAAATAATGTAATATAGGGGGTGTTGGAAAATATGGCTATTACATCATTTGGTTATTTCCTAATGTACCCTCATGGGTGCATATTTAGTTTAGGATTATATTAGGATTTATTGCTTTATTAGTGTAATAGAATAAATGCACAAGTGTTAGAATGTGCAATGATGTAAATGTGCATGTAGTCCACATGTACATGAGTCTTAGGGTTGAGTGAGAGGCAAGTAATCTATATTTCTATATAAAGGTCTCATTTTGAGTGATTGTGAGTGATTTGAAGTAGTGCAAAGGTGTGAGTAGTAGTAGGCACAATATAGCTCCATTTTTCTATCATGGAGGAGTTGCAAACTCCATGAGAGGAGCATTGTAATTTTCATGAGCTTTCTATATGAGCATTTCTAGAGCATTGTATCAAGTTTTCTATCATATTTTCATGCATGGTTTTTTGCTATTATCATAGTTGTATCATTGCATGTTTATTTCTATACTTTTGAATGCATTTCCTTTATGTTTAAGGCTCCAAAAGCTAACAATTTCTAATCATAAATTAATTCTCTTTCTCAAATATGGCATTCTACCTTTTGGTAACTAAATTCATCTCCAGTCCTCGTAGTAAATTGATACATCTTCTTTATTTTCCTATAATTCTTAATAAATTAAACCCAAAAGAAAACAATATATATAATTTATTTAGAAAACATTTTTAATTTTATGAGTGACATCAATCCTTATTATACCTTAAAAAAAACACATATATTTTACTACTTTCTAAAGAACACAAGCTTATACTGAGAGGGGGGTGAACAGTATAAGATCAACTTTTACTTTTCTTTCCCAAATGATAATAGCAATAATATCAATGCAATAAAATAGACAATGCACAAATCATCACACACATGAGAGACACAAATTTAACGTGGTTCACCCAATGTGGGTTACATCCATGGAGAAAATATTTCTTCTAAATTTTCTCAACAAATCTCTTGGGAATCAATTCCCTATTACAATATTTATGGACCTCTATCCAAAGGAGATCTCAATCCCCAATACTCTAGTTTGTGGATCTCTCTCCATAGGAGAACTCTATCCCCTTGCTCTGGTTTATGGATCTCTCTCCACAGGAGAACTCTTTCCCCTTTGCTCTGGTTCATGGATCTCTCTCCACAGGAGAACTCTATCCCCTTTGCTCTGGTTTGTGGATCTCTCTCCATAGGAGAACTCTATCCCCTTACTCTAGTTCATGGATCTCTCTCCATAAGAGAACTCTATCCCCTTTACTCTAGTTTATGGATCTCTCTCCATAGGAGAACTCTATCCCCTCTACTCTAGTTTGTGGATCTCTCTCCACAGGAGAACTCTATCCCCTCTACTCTAGTTTGTGGATCTCTCTCCATAGGAGAACTCTATCCCCTCTACTCTAGTTTATGGATCTCTATCCACAAGAGACCTCTATCCCCTCTAATCTCCTCAAATCTATCTCCAACCTTCCCTATACCAAATCTACTCTCAACTCTATCTCAAATATCCCCAAGCCTTAACACAAATCTTGATCAAATCAACAACCAAACCTGCTCTCAACTCTATCTCAAATCTGCCCCAAGCCTTAACACAAATCTTGATCAAATCTACAACCAAACCTGCTCTCAACTCTATCTCAAATTCAATCTTCACAAACTTGCTCAAATCTACAACAACTTTCTCAAGTCTTCTCACAAGACTTGCTCAAATCTACCTTCAAGTCTTCTCACAAGACTTGCTCAAATCTACCTTCAAGCCTTCTCAAAAGACTTGCTCAAATCTACCTTCAAGTCTTCTCAAAAGACTTGCTCAAATATACCTTCAATGCTACTCATAAACCTGCTCAAATATTTCCAAATCTTGCATACAAACAAATGCTTATATCTCTTTCAGAAATACTTTCTTCAAATAGACATATTCTACTTAGAATTCATTTAACCTCTGGAACATATAGAGAATGATATGCACTATCAAAAACCCAATATGTTCTTCACATTCATAAATCTTACATTCAACTAATCCAATCTCTATCTCTTGCAAAATCCCTTTCAAATCAAATCAAAATAGTGTATAACTTGTTTCACAAAACTGGTCTATCTTTCTTGCAAATTTTCTCTCAAAGATCAACCTCAATAATGCACAAATTTCCCTCACAAGATTGATCTCAAACACTTTCACAATTGCTTTCAATATCTCTCAAACCAATGCTCAAAAGGTTTCACAATGATGCACAAACTTGTCTTCAAACCTAACACAAGTAGTTCACAATTTCTAGCACAAATGTCTCAATCTCTTTCAACAATGGAAGCACAACTTGTTTCACAAACCCTAGCTCAAATATTTCCAACAATACACACTAATTAACCCTTTTATCTCCACCTTATAATTCTGAAATATTTCAACCAAACACCTTAAAGAAAGAGTGATATAACCATACCTCTTTGATGAAGGAGCTCTCTCAAAAACCTGTCTCAAGATATTCTGTCTTTCTTATGCCACTTTCAAGGGTTAGTTAGCATAACACTTTTCAAACCAACCATAACATCTTTCCTCAAAATTTACTCATAAAAATATTTAATATCAAGACAAAGTTTTGACAATAATCAAGCCCTCTCAATATTTCTTTTTATCAAAAATTACACACAACAATTTAAACCATAATCATACCTTATCACTCCTACTTATAAAAGCCACTTATAATTCAATATCACAATTTAATATCCCTAAGTGCATGCCATACATCAATTTTATTTTCAAGCACCTTATTGCTCCTTTCTTTCAAAAATATATTCCAACTTTATAAAATCACAACCAGATTCTAACATATCATTATGTCCTCAAAAATATTAAATTTCAAATCATTGCCCTTATATCTCCCTAGACTATGTAATATGCACTTTTAATAACCAAAAATTAAACCTTATGCCTCCCTTGTTAAGCGCTAATCATACCTCAACATTTAAACAAAAATTTATGCCCTTACCCACGTCTTCCACTACCACCGTGGAGATTCGAACACGAAACCTCACGATGCCCAAGCTCTAGCGTGAGCTAGAGTGCCAGCTAGGCTGGCCCCACTTGCTGGAACAAGTCATGCACCAAAATACTTTTATGCCTTCCTCTTTGCCCAAACATGATTCACAAAAATAAACTACCATGGGGATTCAAAACTGAGACCTATCCACTGCCACGCCTTACATAGGACCCACCTACCACTTGGGCTAGTAGCCCTGGTTGAAACCAAGTCGTGTGCCTCCCTTTATGATTCACTGTCACTTGCTAGAAACACGTGCGCTTGTCTTTTCTCTTCCTTTTCCCTTCGACGAATGGCGCTTCAATTTCCTTGCTCTGCGCTCCACGAAAATTGATTAATTCATATGCAATATCTTAACCTTTGAAAAATGATTTATGCTCCTCCTTTAATATGCATTCAATGTTTTTGCTATGATGTCGGCTCAACCCTTTATTGCCACCTTTTTAAATTCAAATTTTGGCACCTTTGATAATTCAAATTTAATTTTTATTTTTAACATAATATTTAACCTTGGTGTTAAATATTATTTATTATATTATTTAACCTTGGTGTTAAATAATATTTTTGCTTGTAGTCCTTCATCAACTTAATTTCTTTTTGAGACCTTTGTCCAATGCACTTTCAATCCTCCTTTTAATAAGTCCTTTTGGCCTAAATATTATAATATTATAATATTATCTCTTTTCTCTTAAACCATGGGCTTAAACTTGGGCCTTCAACCTTTTAACCAACCACTTAGAACTTTATCCCAAACCTCTTTGGCTTATAATATAAAATATTATAACCTTTTCCTTTTTATCAATTTCCTTGCATTGGGATGAACTTTGCCTTGCATCTTATAAACCTTATCTTATTGCCATACCAAACTATCTTTGGCATCAATGACAATTAATGACATCAACCTTTGACATCAATGACAACACAATTACTCAAAATTTCCAACAATCTCCCCCTTTGTCATTGATGGCAACCCTTTCTAAAAATTCCTTTTCCAACCACTAGATTCCAAATCTGCTCCCCCTGACTGAATGCTCTCCCCCTTACTCAAATATCTCCCCCTTTGACATCAATGGCAAAGGGACTCCTTTGGGGCTAAATATAAGACTCTTAGCTCAGCCCCCTCCCCACCTCCTCTCCTTGAGGTGATTAATTTTGGGGTGGGAGTATCTCTACTCCCAGCATACAATGCTCTTTTTCTTTGTCAACCTTCTTTTTCAATATTTTTGTAGCCATACCCTTTTGATCCTTTTGAGTGTCCCTATTCTTGCTTGTCTCTGGAAGTTCTGGAAACTCTGTTCTACACCACTTGGCCTTATGCCCAAGATTATTGCACTTGTAACACTTAATGTTGTAATTCTTGGAAGGTGTAAATATCTTGAAGTTCCTCTTGGTGAAGCCATAATCATTTCTGTCATGAACCCTACAGTGGATCACTTTATGACCAAAGTGATTACAAGAGTAGCAATACCCTTGAAAGAAATGTCCATATTTGAATGAGTTGAAATTCCTTTTAGTGAGGCCATACTCTTTCTTTCCATGAACCCTGCAATGCATAGCCTTGTGACCAAACCGATTACATGAAAAACAATGTCCTTTGAAGAAATCTTGTTTTGAAACCTCTGGTCTCTTAGTCCTTTCTTTGCCTTCTCTATGATGATCCATGTTTCTTGTTTGTGCATTGTTTCCTTTCTTAGTGAAGCTTCTATTCTTCAACTTATCCACATAAGTCTCAATTTCTTCTTCACTCTCTTCCTCTAAAACTTCCTCTTCTTTTGAGCTTGAGCTTGACCCTTCTTCTTGTTTCCCTTGTCCTTCTTCAAAACCAAGTCCTATTTTGATAGATGAAGATCTTTGTGCATTGATAATTTTATCCAAAGTTTTTGAACTTTTCCCAAACCTGTGTAGCTTGTCCTTAGAATATTTCACTTCCATCCTTAGAGAAACTACCTCATGTTCTAATATTTCACATTCTAACTCTTTTACCTCTAACTTTTCAACCATGACCTCTTTAAATCTCCTTGCCTTAGCTTTTGAGTTTGTTAGGTCTTGTAGAAGCTTTTCCTTTTCTTCCTCATGTTCTTGAACTTGAGCCTTTAGTCTTGAATTCTGCTTTCTAACCTTTTTCAATTCTCTGAGAGCAACAATAAGTTCTGCTTCTAGATCAATTGTGCCTTCCTCTTCATTTTCTGAATCTTTCTCTACTTCTTGGTCTCCAAGAGCATCTTCATACTTTTCGACTTTATCTTCAATAGGAGCATTTTCTTCCTCTTCTATTGCCAAAAATAGAATCTCTTCTTCTTCACTATCTGAGAGTCTTTCATCACTGTCACTTGAAGCCTTGCTTGCCTTGTTAACATAGAAACTCTTCTTGTGCCTTTGAAAGAACTTCTTTTCATGCTTGCCTTGACCATACCTATTTTTCTTTTCATGCCTGGATTTTCCTTCTTCCTTTTTCTTATGATCCTGTTTCTCTTCACTGCTACTGCTTCTAGCTTGTGGACAATTAGATGCATAGTGACCAAAATTACCACAATTAAAACATTTCATAGTCTTCATACCTTTGTGCTTTCTTGAGTCCTTCTTGTTTCTTCTCACATAGTTAGCTTCTTCATCACTGCTTGACTCACCACTTGATTCTGGTTTCTTATCTTTTGTCTTCTTTGAAGCTTTGAAAGTTGCCTCTTTCTTGGAGTTGGGATCCTTTACTATTCTCATCTCATAAGCTATGAGAATTCCATGTAACTCATCCATAGTCAACTTATCAATATCTCTCATCTCTTCTATAGCTGAAACCTTTCCATCATACCTCATAGGGAGTGATCTTAATACTTTCTGAGCAACACTAGAGTCTTCAATTTTGAATCCAAGTCCACGCATGGTATTAACAACCTCATCCACATGAAGTAAGTATGTAGCAATATCTTCCTCATCTTCCATCTTCAAATCTTCAAACCTTTTCTTGTGGTTTTGTAGTTTTGCCATTTTGACCTTTTTATCTCCTTCATATGTTTGCTTCAATTTTTCCCATATCTCTTTTGCTGATTTGTAGTGCATAACTTTCACAAATTTTGCTTCACGTAATCCACTTAAGATTCCATTCATAGCCTTGGCATTATTCACATGTAACAACTTACCATATTTATCTGTGGGAGGAGTAGTTGTAGGTGTGAACCCATCCTCAATGGATTGCCATGTCTCATATCCTTGTGCCATCAAGTAAGTCTTCATTCTTATACTCCAGAAGGCATAATTGTTCCCATCGAACAATGGAGCCTTATTTGATGAAGATCCACTCTGAGATGCCATCTGTGTTCCTGTAATATCTTCCTTCAAGTTGTTAGACTTTTTGAAGGAACCCGCTCTGATACCAATTGAAGAACACAAGCTTATACTGAGAGGGGGGTGAACAGTATAAGATCAACTTTTACTTTTCTTTCCCAATATTATCCAATATTATCAATGACAATATCAATAGTAGTAATAAAATGCACAAATCATCACACACATGAGAGACACAAATTTAACATGGTTCACCCAATGTGGGTTACATCCATGAAGAAAATATTTCTTCTAAATTTTCTCAAAAAATCTCTTGGGAATCAATTCCCTATTACAATATTTATGGACCTCTATCCAAAGGAGATATCAATCCCCAATACTCTGGTTTGTGGATCTCTCTCCATAGGAGAACTCTATCCCTTTGCTCTAGTTCGTGGATCTCTCTCCATAGGAGAACTCTATCCCCTTTGCTCTGGTTCGTGGATCTCTCTCCATAGGAGAACTCTATCCCCTTTGCTCTAGTTTGTGGATCTCTCTCCATAGGAGAACTCTATCCCCTCTACTTTGGTTCGTGGATCTCTCTCCATAGGAGAACTCTATCCCCTTTCTCTAGCTTATGGATCTCTCCATAGGAGAACTCTATCCCCTCTACTCTAGTTTATGGATCTCTCTCCATAGGAGAACTCTATCCCCTCTACTCTAGTTTGTGGATCTCTCTCCATAGGAGAACTCTATCCCCTCTATCTGGTTTGTAACAACATCCTAGTTATGGATCTCTCTCCATAGGAGACCTCTATCCCCTTTACTCTATTATGGACATCTCTCCATAAAACCTACCCTTCCTCTCCAAACCACTCTCAAATCTATCTCAAATCTACACCAACCTTAACCTTTCTACCAAAACTACTCTCAACTCTATCTCAAATCTACACCAAGCCTTAACACAAATCTTCTCCAAACCTCTCTAAATCTATCTCAATTTTTCAAGTCTTCTCACAAGACTTGCTCAAATCTACCTCAAATCTTCTTCAAGTCTTCTCACAAGACTTGCTCAAATATACCTCCAAGCCTTCTCAAAAGACTTGCTCAAATCTACCTTCAAGCCTTCTCAAAAGACTTGCTCAAATCTACCTTCAAGCCTTCTCAAAAGACTTGCTCAAATCTACCTCTTTAAAGCCTTCTCAAAAGACTTGCTCAAATATACCTTCAATCTCTTACTGCTCAAATATTTCCAAATCTTGCATACAAACAAAGCTTATATCTCTTTCAAAAATACTTTCTTCAACTAGGCAATTCAGACATATTCTACCTAGAATTCGTTTAACCTCTGGAACATATAGAGAATGATATGCACTATCAAAACCCCAATATGTTCTTCACATTCACAAATATTGCATTCAACTAATCCAATCTCTATCTCTTGCAAAATCCCTTTCAAATCAAATCAAAATAGTGTATAACTTGCTTCACAAAACTGATCTATCTTTCTTGCAAATTTACTCTCAAACATCAACCTCAATAATGCACAAATTTCCCTCACAAGATTGATCTCAAACACTTTCACAATTGCTTTCAATATCTCTCAAACCAATGCTCAAAAGGTTTCACAATGATTCACAAACTTGTCTTCAAACCTAACACAAGTAGTTCACAATTTCTAGCACAAATGTCTCAATCTCTTTCAACAATGGAAGCACAACTTGTTTCACAAACCCTAGCTCAAATATTTCCAACAATACACACTAATTAACCCTTTTATCTCCACCTTATAATTCTGAAATATTTCAACCAAACACCTTAAAGAAAGAGTGATATAACCATACCTCTTTGATGAAGGAGCTCTCTCAAAAACCTATCTCAAGATATTTTGTCTTTCTTATGCCACTTTCTTTTTTTTTGGTAAGTAGTAGTTTTATTATCAAGGTTTTAACTGGGTCCTAGTCCCAGATATACAAAAACCCTTACTAGGGTGGTGGATATTGATATTGCAAAAACCTTATAACGGTAAATAGAAACCAAAGGCCTAGTAGAATCCCTCTTAGGGGATAAGCATGAAAGCAGTCCCACACAGGGGATTAATGCCTTAACCTCTATGGTTGAATAGCCCATGTAGGGGTATTCCTTTCTAGTATAATACCCTACCCAAAAATGGTGACAGAGGCCCAAGGGCTTTCCAAAAAACAAAAATTGGAAGTAATCAAAAGGGACCACCATAACAAGAACAAGCCAGGGAAACCGAAAGGGAATCCCTAAGGGTCGACCTTCATGGGGTTCTCCTTCACATCCATAGTGAGATCCTCCAAGAAGCTCTTCATAGCCTCGATGGTACTTTTGAATGTAGAAATGAAACATTTAATAAACATTCTTGTCATGCGCTTTGATGTTTCAGGGGTGGGGTTTGAGTCCTCGCTGTTATCATCAGGGACATTAATAGGGGAGTTCTGGTTTGACTCCATTTTGATCTTCTTGGTCCTCGATGATCTACGAATCATAGGAACATCCTCAATTATGGTTCTATGCTTTCTCAATATCGCCTTCTTGGAGGATAGGGTGGGCTTAGACGGGGTAGACTGCTTGGGGGGGTCTTCTTGGATTTAGGGGTTTGATACTCGGGATCCATCTCACTGACCAAGGGCTCGCTAGAAAATGAGTGAGTTGGTGAAGACGCAGGGGGAACGGGAGGGATGGATTGGAGGGGAGTGGCTACCAAGGGAGGATTGGTGGCAACATGGTAGAAGAGAACAGTGAAGAGGCCCTGGTGGGTGGGAGGTGAGTGTTTCTTATGAGCGACAAAAATTGATAAGTAGACGAAGCGATGGAGGAAAGCAAGAATTTTCATGGTCTTGTAACCATGGAAGTGGTTGATAGGATCCAAATGGAAGCTAGACATAGGCTTAGCGGGATCATCAGAGGCCAAATACTAGATTAGGGGAATAGCGATAGCGGACCAAGGGGAGGGAAGGGAGGTGCGTTCAAGAGAAACACCTGTACATTTGAACTCTTGGTAGTTGGGGAACCCCTCTAGCTCGAGCTCCCAACTGTGCTTGTCATGGCTGACACGACAACCAAATAGGGGAAGGCCAAACACCTCAGCCATAAACTTAGGGGTAACCTTGAAACAAACACTACGGATTATGACAAAGCCATTCTTCCACGTTTAGATGAAGTCAGCAGAAATATCAGCTTTGGGGCCCTAGAATTTACTCAGGAAGGACTTCAAATTAAAAGTATCGATGAAGGGTTTCGCCAGAGGGTCGAGCTAGAGGAAGCTAGGTTCGATGTATGCCATAGTGTTAGGAGGATAGGACAAGGGAAGAGATAGCGACCAGGGCAAAGGGTAACGAATGATAAAAGGAAGGACAAGGGGACTATTTAAAAATGCCAGCAAGGGATGATTAAGCATACCAATCCGATCGAGGAGGGGACAGGTTGACAAAGGCCAGGTAGTGTGGATATTTGTGACAGTTCTTGGGCCTAATTTAGTATGGGTAAATGGGGATATCTAGAGCTACTTGGATTCGGTGAGGATGGGTAGGGAAGCAAATTGGATAGGGGCACTGATGGCAGTGTTGGGGCATCATAAACTGTATTGGGGAGCATAATTAAGGAGACCAATCATCCACATGGTAAATTTATGACTGGCGATGCCAGCAAGGATGCCAATCGTGAGCCAGCGATGAAGGAGGAGCTTGCTGGAGAAGATACCCCTAGGAACAGCTATAAACCTAGAAAAGAAACACATTGGTTAGCAAGGAGGGGGTGACATGAACTTGCCTTTCCTATCAGCATCTGCCACGTGGGACACACTCGACATATTAGAATTGTGCCACACCATCAATGGAGATTGAATAAGACCCATGTTGGCAAGCTGGTCAGTGAGTTTTTTTCTTCATGAAATACATAGAAAATTACCACCTGGCATTGCTAACCAATGATAACTTTGCTTTCCTGGATCAATGAGCTAATGTTCCAAGGGGTATTTTTATCAGTTTTGATGTAACTGATGATGTTCATATAATCCCCCTCAATGTGAAGATGGATACGAGAGTCTTTGATCATGTTCAAACTATGCCAGAGAGCCCAAGCTTCAGCAAAGTTATTTGTCTGGTGATCGAGGTTCTCAGCAAAGGCAAGAACAATCATCCCTTTGTGGTCTCGAATGACCCCACCAGCTCTTGACAGTCCCAGGTTCCCTTTGGACACCCCATAAAAATTTAGCTTTAAAAAACCTATGAGAGGGGGATTCCAAAGGGTCAACCATTTAGGATGGGGAATGGGGTGAGTGTGGTCAGGGATAGGGATGTTGAGGGATTGTAAAATCTCCCCTTCAACCTTGCCAATCGAAGACTTATACCAAGGGAGTAATTGGAGGTTTTTAGAGTCATAGGCGATGGCTTTGGCGGTCGTAGGTATGGCATCGTTAGAAGGGGTGGAAAACACTCTACGATTGCGCTCTAGCCAAATCTACCAAATAAGGTGGTCGAGGTAGATCCTCCAAAGAAAGGCAACATTAGGATTCTAAAAATGGGTAGGCCATTGGATAAAGAGATCCTAAAGAGTGCATGGTTGGGCCCACTGGATTTGGAACAAGGATAGCAAGTGGTTAAAACTCCCTTGGGTGAACTCACAATGTAAAAAGAGGTGGTTGACTGATTCCCCATTAGACAATCAACTATGACATCTATTAGGGATAGGGATACCTCTTTTCATTAGGTTTTCGATGGTGAGAACTTTTTTTTGAACATCAGTCTAGGAGAAAAACCCAACCTTAGGGACTAGGTGCTTGATCCAAACTGACCCAAATGGGAAGGTAGAAACTTGGTGGTTCAACAGGAGAGAATGAGCCAACTTGACTGAGAAAACCCCGTTGTTTGTCCCTAACCAAACTGTAGAATCTAAAGTAGTTGCAGTAGGAATAATGGTGGTTTTGAGAAGCCAGGTGATGAGGGTCATTGATCATTCATCATTTAGTAATTATATGTCAGTCCAGGGCGGTGTCCAAAGGCTGTATACGATAGAAGGTGTCACAGTTGCAGGTTCAGTTTATCCAAGAATAGGATTTTATTGGTAGGTCTGTTAGCAGTGCTAGGGGTTGTTGTATCTTCCTAATTTCTAACAAGGGAACTCAAATTGCTCATCCTAAAGCTGATTTTAAATTGCAGGAAAATGAAACTGTAGAATCTGAAATTGACAAGAAATAAAATGTTGTTGAATTGACCAAAAAGCAAAATTGTAGGAAAGTAAACTACATAATGGAAATTCACACACACAATTACAAAAATTAAACCAATGATAAAACCCACAATTCTCTGTCAAATTAATGTTTATTGCAATAAAACTGAAAATGACATAATTCTAGAAATTGCAAAAAATACTAAAAATGATGTAATTCTAGAAATTGCAGAAAATGCTAGAAATGATGCCATTACAGGTCAAATGCTAAATACTATTCTAACACATGATTGAACCTATTCTAGATGCTATGGTGCAATTTTGAAATGAAAATACTTCTGCAAAATAAATGTTGACATAATTTTGTTGAACTGTTGCAGCAAGAAATCAACAAGAATTTTTTGTCACTGTGCTGCCCTTCCTCTGATCCTGCAAGTTTCCCTTGCTTCCAGAACCATAAGAGGGTAAATAATTATACTAAGTAAATTAAATATGCATTATAAACCATTAAATTCTAATAAAATTTTAAGAATGCACCTTTTATTCCATCTGCAACTGCATTACAGTAATGCAGAAAAAATCTGTAATTTACTATAATGCTACAAAGACTTTATCTTCTGCTCACTTCTGCTAATGACTATCTCCTATTCCTCTAATTATATATCTATTATCTATTTTGCTCAACCATGCTGGGAGCTTTATTTATAAGACAAAGTTGATATATTTGTTTCTTTGAGTTTTAGGGATTTCCAACTATTTACAAATTAGTTTCCTGGAATGCAGGGTTATAATTTGTCAACCTTTATCCCTTTATCCCAGCTGGTCTACCTATGGTGAAGGAATGGAGTCCAAATAGGGTGTACTAACTTCTTGGTCAATTTCCACTCATAATTTCCATGGTTTTGGCGCATTTTGACCATTTTCAGTTGTTCCTGCGCTATTCCATATTCTTGCACCTCTTATTCCTGCACTGCTTCGTAATAACAAGCAGGTGACCATTCGTTGCTTATTTGCACTCCAAACACATAGGGAGGAAGTTGTTGACCATTTGGATTATTTTCACTTATCTTATACACCCTTCTGCATTGGTGGCACGTGTTGGAGTGACTAATTCCAAGCCTTGTTGTACATGTACAGCTGGATGGAATTATCATAGTCACCCTATTTTCTTGCATAGTCAGCTACAGTGGACAAGTTCTTGGCACATTTTTCATTTGAATTAGTTTAAATAGAGGAACACAATATTGTTAAGCACCAGATATTCAACAAGGTCTACATTATGATTCTGAATTACTACAACACTACTAATTAATTTATTGAAAGCAGGTGAAATTATAGTAAAAAAATAGTAAAACAGAGTATATGCACTTTGTCATTTCAGAATATGCAAACACCATTATATAATGCATTTTATCCATAATTAACATAAAAACATAGTTAAAAGGTTAAGTCAAATAGTTATAATGTATCAAAAAGTGTCCATGGATGAGGTGATTCCTGGCCCAATCATTTCCCCCTAACTTATGGTAATGCATGCCCTCATGCATTCTATGCAGCTACAGAGGCACACAGATCCAGGTCTAGATATCTCTCATGAAATTTTAACAATGCGCCACCAATTTTATAGAATCCACTGATTGCTTTTATGGACTGAAACCATTGTTGGAAGTGCATATCAGGTTTTGGTTCATTATCAAAGTAGGGGACAGGAGTGATAATTATAGGCATTTTGTATCTCAGACCTATCTAAAACTCCTTGATTTCTAAGATAATTTGGACAATGCCTTCTGCCCTTCTCCTTGACCACAGCAAATTCATGGGAGAAATTGGCTCCAGTTTCTATAGAGAGATAGATAACTCACCCCATCTATTTTTACAGGCTACCAAAGCATCATCAAAGAAGTCTGCACAAAAAATTTGAAACTAAGTTATATGTCTTTGAAGGTTCCCTAGATAGAGTTGTTTCATTCTGGTATTCCACATGAAGGTATAATTATTACTTGTACAATCCTTATGATTCAGGGGAGCAGGCCTGATAAGTAAAATATTTTGTGATTCCAATTCTTTAGTTAATTTCTTTTCTATGTCCCAATAGATATGATTTTGTAGAGTGGAAATTAAGGCTCTCAGTTGTAAGTCACCTGTATAAATATGGGGCAGAAACATACTTTCTATTTGCAAAAAAAAATTATGCAAAAATAACTCACATAACAGGTTTTGTTGCTCTGCTAAACTTTGTACAAATGCCTCCACAAACTCTCTAGGAGTTTTCAACTGATGAGGCAGCTCAGAAGCAAGTCTTATGATTTGCCAACAAAGATATCTCTCCTTGAGTAGGAGGCTATAAAACCTAGGTGGTCTTCTACACTGTATTGCATATTCTGCAATCTGGCATACATCCTGCACCTGTGCTTTTAACCTATTAATTTCTATTTTCTTCTCTGCTAATTTGGCTATTTAAGAGTTCAAAGTGACAACCTTTACCTCTAATTAATGACATTGGGTCATCCAATATGCTAGGTCTTCATTGTACCTAGTTAAAGACACTATGTTTGGGGGCCTTACAATGGGTTGATTTGTGCCACTATATTTACTTGTACACCAACTTCCATAGTTTGTGTTACAAATGGCAAATCAGTTTGTGTTCCTTGTTCTACTATAACTGTAATAATTGGATTAGGAGAAACAAGAGGAAAGATTGTGCATACCTGGTATTGAGCGGCAACCTCTTGTTCTTCCACAAAAAGTGTTTGTGTTTCCCTCTTGAAGGGCAGTGTCATTTTTAGCTTCTTTAGATATTTCTATTTGTGCTTCTTCTCCAATAGGTAATCTTTGTGCAGGTGTTGTGTTATCCTTTGATTGTTCAGCTAAATCCAATAGGATCTGTGCCCATTCATTAGGTGATGCCTCTGCTAACTTTGTAGATTGATGTTCCAGTTGAGACAATTTGTTCTACAAATCTTCAATTTCTTTGCTAAAGCAGAGAAATTTGTTGATTTTTGTGTTTTATGGTTTCTTCAGCCTATTCAATCCAATGGGTCTGGGTTTTAATAACACTCTTTGCAGCATTCAATTAAGTGTGGATATCAATTTCTTCTTCAGATTTAGACTCAGAATATCTTTCAGACTCAGCATGCACTGGAGTGTGCACATCACCCTCAACTAGTTCAGAATCAAAATTCAACTGCTCCTCAGGATCAAAGTCAGTATAATCAACTAGTGGATGTATAGGGCTTATTGGAGTTTCTTCCATAGTTGTATCCAGTTCCATTGGCTATATCCTTGTGTCTGTCATTTTTGTTTCAATGTCTTTTTCCTGTGCATCTTCTGTTCTAACTTCTTCATTTGATAGACTGATTGGGTCTATGATTTTTATTGGTTTTTTTTGCAGGGTTTTAATTTTCTAAAGTCGGGCAGACCTTCTTCATCCTAGAGAACCTGGATATTCCTTAGCAGGTGGATTTTTTGGAGCAACTGTAGCTTTTGTTGTTGATTCAAGAGTAGATACAGGTTCTTCTATTGATTTTTGAGCAGATGCATGTTCACTTGAACTCCCAATTTCTCTGCTGGGTTGTACAGTTTTTGCAAATGTTACCCTTTTTTTTTAACTGGGAACCAGATGTGGATGCTTGTTATTTTCTAGTTCGTGAAGATGGGGGACCATCGAAAGAAGGAGAAATTTTGATCTTAGAGGGTTCTGGATTAGGGGTTTCTTCAGATTATTCCTCTATTTCTTCTTCCTCTAGTGCAAAGTTAGAATCATTTATCTCTGCCCAAGGAGAGAAGAAGTGGTCAAAATTCCTAGGGTTTCCCCTAAAGTGATACTTGCAAATGAGTTTGATGATCCCATGGTGGTTAGGGCTTCCCTTCCCTGCTTGGTATTTTAGGGTCATATCCTTTAGATCCTGATAAATATATAAGGGAATATTGACCCTATATTCTGGTTTTACTGATCCATGGTACAGATGGTTGAGAACACGAAGGTGTGGGCCAGATACAACAGGAAATTGGCCATCACAAGAGATGTATCTCATAACCCACATTGCAACTTCATCCCAAGGGGATGGTAAACTAGGTCTTTTTACCCCCTTACAAACATTCCTATGCATCAATAATTCAATTTGTCCATCTCCTTCTTCCTTAAACTAATTAACTAGGTCAACTAAAATATTTCTCCCAGTTTTCATAATCTGCAAACCCTGAAGGGGTAATTCAATGATTTGGCTGATTATTTTGGGAGTTACCTGGATGGTCATCCCATTAATGTGCACTCAATTTTTGCAGAAGGTACGTGCAAACTCTATTGTCAAGCCCTCATAATAGCCATCAAATTTTTGCAAGAATGACAGAAATCCTCCATCAATAAATATTTACAGAGATGTAGGATCGCTTTCCAAGTAGCAGATATTTTCAGGTTTGACTCTGATTTTCTTTCCCCCCATGGTGTAGTTTTTTGCCTTATGTTCTGTAGTGTTTGTAAATTGTTGTACAGTATGAGCTTGCATCTATTTTTAGGGTTTTAATTGTCTTAGCAGGAATAATTATAGCAGCATAGGAACTGCTTCAAAACTTGTAGAGTAATTAGGACAGGTGATGTGACAGCATACGTGAAGTTGTCAACCCTTAATTTTGCTCGTTCTTTTTATGGATGCCAGCTATCACATGCCACCTTGAATCTGAGACCTGTCCTTTTCCCTCTCAAACCAATTAAATCACTGTAGGCCATGTGTCATAAAATTTTGCACAAAACTTCATTCCTGCGCTTAGTGATTTATTCCTACGCTTAATAAGTTATTCTAGAATTTATACATAGGCTCGTTCCTATGCCTAAAGAATAAACAGCTTATTCATGCACTTGATGAATCATTCTTGCGCTTTGGAATATAAACAGTTTATTCCTATGCTTCTCTTTTTGATTCTGGCACACTTTTGTTTTTTTCCATTCTAGAGCAGAACTAGGCAGAGGCATTTTTGAAACACTGACAAGAACTTTCCATTTTTTATTCCCCTTTTTATATGCTTTTATACTAATCAGAGATATATACACTATATACTAATGAATTAAATTATTCAAAAATGAAAAAGACACATACCTGTTATAACCATTTTATCTACATTTCGGGGTGCTCCTATTGAGATTTCCAGCTAATCAATATATGAACTAAGGTAGGTGCAATCTGAAAATAGATGAAACAACGATCATGAGACAAGACCGAATAATTATGGTGAAACCAAATAGGTAAA
Organism: Wollemia nobilis; assembly: GCA_028583015.1. NCBI lineage: Eukaryota > Viridiplantae > Streptophyta > Pinopsida > Araucariales > Araucariaceae > Wollemia > Wollemia nobilis. The sequence goes on from JAQPPZ010000045.1 coordinate 113,444, forward strand.
CATGTCAGAACACCGATTTTCATGTAAAACCAACCAGGAGCACCTCAAAGAGGTTTTCACTTCCTGAATTTTTATTTTTATTTTTTATTTTTTAATATCTGGTGTCAATCTTCTGAATTCGGTATGGAAGAAGTGTTTTCTTCCCAAATGTGTACATCCAAATTTTCCACTTGCTTGAGAAATTCTTCCTTGCTGTGTGGTTTGTGGTACATACGAAGACGATGTCCATTCACCAACAACTTGCATTGTGATTCATCAATAAGTGTAAGGTGAATGGCTCCATTGTCAAACACTTCCTCAATTTGGTATGGTCCAAGCCATCTGGTCTACAAATTTCTAGGGAAATCCTTGTATTGTGAATCAAACAACAAGGCCCAGTCACCTTGCTGAAATTTTTGCTGCTTTATGTGACTATCATGCCACATCTTTCACTATGCTTGGATTATCTCTATCTGATGTAGTGCATCCATGCATATTTCATCCAATGCATCAAGTTGCATAATGTGATCTTCTTGTGCCTGTGATAGATCAATACCTACTTCCAAAGCAGTTTGAAGAGTTAGTAATTCAAACTCAATAGGAAAAAGAAGTTTTTTTCCATAAACTAGTTCATATGGCATAAATCCAGTGGTAGATTTCCAAGTGGTATTATAAGACCAAATAGCTTCTGGTAACTTCTCCAACCAATTTCTTCTATGGACTGCTATGGTTTTGGTTAAAATTCGTTCTAATTCCCTACTAGTCACTTCAACTTGACCATTGGCTTGTGGATGATAAGGTGAGGATTTTCTGTGTTTGACTTGATAGAGTTGAGTGAAGACTTCAATAACTTTTGAAGTAAATTGGGGTCCTTGATCTATAGTGATGGATTTTGGGGCTCCAAAACGTAAAAAAAATTGTGAATACAAAAAATCAGCAACTTTTTCTTCTCTAGCATGCTTAAAGGCATGAGCTTCTACCCATTTGGTAACATAATCAATACATACCAAGATATGCACTTTGCTTTGGGAAGGAGGATTAATGGGTCCTACGAAATATAAACCCCATATTTCAAATGGTTATGTTCCTATATGAGGTTGTAATGGCATTTCATTATTAAAGGTAGGTTTTCCCATTCGTTGGCAGGCATCACAATGTCTAATGTACCTTTTTACATCTTTGTGCAAAGATGGCCAATCGTATCCGGTTCCCAAAATTTTTTGAATAGTGCTTTTGACTGAATAATGCCCTCTTGATGGTTCATCATGGCATGCTTGTAGGCTATCATCTACTTCATCCTAGCAGATACACCTGCATAAAACATGATCATGACTACATTTAAACAATAATCCTTCTATCCATTTAAAAGAAGATATTTGCTTGATTAACTATTTCTTTTGTTTAGGGGTAAAGTGAAGAGGAATCTTCCCTGTAGCTAAGTAATTAGCTATGTCTGCAAACCATGGAGATTGTACAAAGATAGCAAACAACTTTTCATCTAGAAAGGTATCTTCCACCACTTCTCCTGTATCTGAATTTGGTATTCTTGACAAGAAATATACGACTACATTAGATTTCCCAGGTTTGTTCACTATGGTAACATCAAATTCCTGTAACAGAATCAACCAACGAATAATTCTTGCACTAACCAATGGTTTATTCATCAAATATTTGATTGCAGCATGATTTGTATGGATAAATACTTGTTACCCTGTGATATAGTGTCGAAATTTTTTAATAGCATAGATTACAACCAAGAATTATTTTTCAATGGTAGTGTAGTTTTTCTCAGCTCCTGTCAAGTTTTTACTGATATAATAAATAGCATAATGTTCCCCATTTTCAATCTGTCCTAACACAGCTCCAATAGTAGATTTGGAAGCATCAATTTTAAAAGGTAACTCCCAATTAGGACCTCTTAGTACAGGTGGAGTGGTTAACTTCTCCTTTAAGTATTCAAAGGAATTTTGACATTTAGAAGACCAAAAAAATTTAGAATCTTTCATGAGTAATTAAAACATGCTATTCACTATGGTACTAAAGTTAGCAATGAATCTGCGATAAAAACCAATGTCCTAAGAAATTGCATACATCAGTATAAGTTTGTGGAGGAGGGAGTTTTTTGATGACTTCAACCTTTTTAGGATCAACCTTGATTCCATAAGAAGATATATGATGTCCAAGAACAATTCCTTCCTCCATCATTAAGAAGCATTTCTCAGGATTAAGATAAAGGTGGTATGTTTCATAGCGAATCAACACTTTTTCAAGATATTCTAATGCATATTCAAAACTATCTCCAAATACTGTGAAGTCATCCATATAAATTTCAACACTTTCATTTGTTAAATCAGAAAAAATTACTAAAAAAGCTCTCTGAAATGTTGCTGGAGCATTACATAACCCAAATGGTAAAACCCTGTAAGCAAGGTTCCCCAAGGACATGTAAAGGTAGTCTTTTCCTGATCTTCTGGCATAGCTTGTATCTGGTTATACCCACTGAAACCATCAAGAAAATAAAAAAAATTCTTTCCAGCAAGGGTATCCAATACTTGGTCTAAGAATGGTAATGGGAAATGATCCTTATGTGTGACCTTATTTAACTCCCTATAGTCCACACATACTCTCATTTTACCATTTTTATTTGGAACAATGACCAGTGGTGAAACCCACTTATTGTCTAAAATTGGATAAATGAATCCAACATCTAAGAGTTTTTCAATTTCCTCTTTCACAATCTCCTTCAAAGCAGGATTCAAGCGTCTCTGAGGTTGCCTTACTGGTTTTACATTTTCTGTGTATATCCTATGTGTACATACCTCAGGATGAATGTTTGTCATGTCTTTATAGTTCCATGCAAAAGCTTCAACATGTTTTTGTAAGACTGCAAAAAAATTGGTTTCTTGGTCCTCAGTTAGCCAGCTATTAATGTTCAAAAATTAACCTGGCTGTATTTCAATTTGTTTGATCCCTGGATGGACATAACTAGCTGCTTCATAGTTATTTATTAATGCATTTAATGTACAATGATGTGGCTACAAAGTATGAAATACTCTAGAATCAGTCTCAGATATGATACCTAATGGAATCAGAGGACATTTGAAGGTGTTAAGGAGATGATGATGCCATCCATGTGGTAGTATGAATGATCTTTCCTGACTAGGCATGGATGACAGAGGTTCTAAAATTTTTTCCTCCTCTTTCCATAATAACAAATGAACAAGAATTTGATCATCAGTTAGTCCTTATGATTGTAATGTTTCAATTAGGACAGTTTCATTCTCGAATATTTCTCTTTCTGGTGTAGCGATTTCCTCAATATGTTCCTTCACTAAAACTATAGCCAAAGTGGCAATGGTTTCTTGTTCTTCATCAGATTCAGGATACCAAATTTGTCCAAAAAAATTAGTTGAAGTTTGAGCTGGTGGATACAAAGAAATTTTCTTCAGGTCAACACCATTAGAAATGGTCATTTCCCCTGACCTGCAGTCTATAAAAGCAACTATAGTTGCCAGCCAAGGCCGTCCTAGAATGATAGGGTATCCATTGACTGAATTTCTAGGCTGCAACACTAAGAAGTCTACAAGATATTCCCAAGAAGAGACTTCAATGGCTACATCTTCTAGGATACCTTCTGGTTTAGCAACTAACCTATTGGCCATTTGCAAAACTGTGGTGGTAGGACTGAGATTTTTGAGTTATAGTTTTTGCATTGTGTCCTTAGTCATGACATTAATTGCAGCTCCAAGATCAATTAGCACATTAGGAATTTACATTAATCCAATAGTAATTGTAACTATTGGACTACCTAGGTCACTATATTTGGGAGGAACTAGTTTCCCAGACAATAAATCAATTAATTTTCCTTCTACTTAAATAGTTTTAGGAAAGGCCTTCTTTTTACCAGGTTTCTTGATACATAACTCCTTAATAGTATTTTTGATTAAAGGCACATCCCTTATTGCTTGCAACAAAGGGAGAGAAATTGACATATTTTTAAGTGTTGTCACTAATTCTGATTCAAGGGCAGTATCAATATGATCAAACCTTTCAGGGTATGGTAATGCTACTGGAGAAGATTCCTGTATTTTTTTTTTTATTTCTACTTTTTGTTTTTGTTGCACTGTCTCCTGATTTGGAGGTTCTTGTTTCTCACTAATTTCTTCAATGGTGGGTTGAACAGGTTCAGGTAAAACCTTCCTTGAACGTAGTTGGATGTTACTACAGTCAAGTACATGAACTGTAGCATAGTCTTCAAACTCAGCCTCATAAATAGGGGTTGTTTATCTGGTATTATTTGGGTTAGTCACAGGCTGAGCTGGGAGTGGAGGTTGTTTCACTGGTTGTGTTTATTGATGTTGTGCTCTTCCTTGAAAATTTGGATTAGGAGCAGGCAGCACGTTTTGAGCTTACCCTTGATACCTTTGTTGTCCTTGATATGGTGGATATTGTTGTCCCCATATTTGTCCTTATTGTGTCCATTGTGGATGAATTGTATGCCAAGGTGGGTTCATCCACATAGAATGTGACCAATCTAGAGGAGCTGTCCAAGGTTGGTTCCAAGGTTGTGTAGAGACTTCTGCATGTTCCCATGGCATGTTCATATTCCAAGGAGATTGTCCCAAATTTGGAAACCGAGGGGCATTAGGATATTATGTATAGCCACTATCGGATCTCTGCCCAATAGCATTAAGTTCTTCTATTTGGGTGCCTAAAATAGATTTTAGATGAGGCAACAAAGGATATTTATCTGTTGATTGTTTCTTGGAAAAAATTCCACAAATAGAAGTTTTGTTTAAACGGCAATCCTGTAAGGCATGCTTATTTCTACATCTCGAGCAATAGATTGCCAAAGGAGGTGTAGAATTGGGTTTTATGTTTCTCTCACCTAATGCAAAATTAAGTTGAACAAGGATATCAATTTTTAAATTAGCCATTTCCTCCATCAAATCCTTTATGTCACTATTGCTAGGATTTCATTTCTTTCTTCGTTGGTGAGTGCAAGAATAATTTTTACATAACTCCATAATATCTTCAAGGTCAAGTTGATCTGTCTCCTTTTCCCATTAAATCTAACCCTTCCCTAGATTCATCCTGCAATCCTCTTAAGAAGATAGATTTTAAGAAATCAGGTTCTACAAGACCACATCTCTTTTGGACAAAAGCAAAGCGATCAAGATAATCCTCTAAACTCTCATCTTCTTCTTGCTTGATCCGAAACAACTCATCTTTCCTATTTTGTACTCTACAATAATCTTGATATTTGTGTAAGAATGCAGTCTCCATGTCATCCCAAGTATGGATTGAATTAGGTTCAATATTACTCATAAACCATCGGAGAGCAGCATCCTTAAGCATGGAAGGAAACAATTTCAATTTTTGATTATCATTTATGTAATCATAAGTCTGACATAACACTTTGAATTCAAATAGAAATTGATCAGGATCTTCTAAAACAGTTCCCCTAAAAATTGGCAATATGGATGGAGAAATAGTTTTCATGGGAGCATCTAGAGCTGGATCCAACTGTATGGGGTATTCAAAAGTCTTAGGAGGATCATCAGCATACCCACCTAGTGGTGGTGGTGCTGCTGCTGCCATAGTTGTTTTCTTTCTTGAGTTTGATGTGGATGGTTCGGGTTAAGGGAATGTTTAGCAAAAAGTGCTACAAAAAGCTCTTATTCTAATCTTTTCAAAGCTTCAGTTGGTGAAGAAGGTATTTCTTGCATAGTTAATTCTTCATATGATCATGAAGAATGCCTTGGTGGTTCATAACTAGTTCTAATAAACCTCCCTCTTTTGTCTCTTGGCCTATGCATTCATGCCTATTCACTAAATAAACTGAAATGTAGTATTTCAAAAATTGTAACACAATTATTGACCTATTTCACTTTTCCTAAGAACATCGTTTTTTCCCTAAAAATGGTGCCAAAAATGATGAGGGTCGTTGATCATTCATCATTTAGTAATTATATGTCAGTCCAGGGCGGTGTCCAAAGGCTGTATACGATAGGAGGTGTCACAGTTGCAAGTTTATTTTATCCAAGAATAGGCTTTTAGAGGTAGGTCTATTAGCAGTGCTGGGGGTTGTTGTATCTTCCTAATTTCTAACAAGGGAACTCAAATTGCTCATCCTAAAGCTAATTTTAAATTGCAAGAAAATGAAACTACAGAATCTAAAATTGACAAGAAATAAAATGCTGCTAAATTGACCAAAAAGCAAAATTGTAGGAAAGTAAACTACAAACTAGAAATTCACATACATGCTTGTAAGAATTAAACCAATGATAAAACCCACAATTTTCTGCACCAAATTAATGTTTATTACAATAAAACTAAAAATGACATAATTCTGGAAATTGCAGAAAATACTAAAAATGATGTAATTCTGGAAATTACAAAAAATGTTAGAAATGATGCCATTACAGGTCAAATGCTAAATACTGTTCTAACACATGATTGAACCTGTTCTATATGCTATGGTGCAATTTTGAAATGAAACTACTGTAAAATGAATGTTGACAGAATTTTGCTGATCGGTTGCAGCAAGAAATCGGAAAGAATTTTTTGTCACTGTGCTGCCCTTCCTCTGATCCTGCAAGTGGCCCTTACTTATAGAACCAGAAGAGGGTGAATAATTATACCAAGTAAATTAAATGTGCACTATAAACCATTAAATTCTAATAAAATTTTAAGAATGCACCTTTTATTCCATCTGCAACTACATTACAGTAATGTAGGAAAAATCTGTAACTTACTGTAATGCTACAAAGACTTTATCTTCTACTCACTTCTGCTAATGACTATATCCTATTCCTCTAATTATATATCTATTATCTATTTTTCTCAACCATGTTGGGAGCTTTATTTATAAGACAAAGTTGATATATTTGTTTGCTGAGTTTTAGAGATTTCTAACTGTTTACAAAACAGTTTCCTGGAATGTAGTATTATAATTTGTCAACCTTTATCCCTTTATCCCAGCTGGTCCGCCTATGGTGAAGGAACGGAGTCCAAATAGGGTTTACTAACTGCTTGGTCAATTTACACTCATACTTTCCATGGTTTTTATGCATTTTGACCATTTTCAGTTGTTCCTGCATTATTCCCTATTCTTGCACCGCTTATTCCTACACTGCTCTAAAATAATAGGCAAGTGACAATTCGTTGCTTATCTATGCTCCAAACACATAGGGAGGAAGTTTTTGACCATTTGGATTGTTTTTCCTTATCTTGTACACCCTTCTGCATTGGTGGCACGTGCTTGAGTGACTAATTCCAAGCCTTACTGTATATGTACAGCTGGCTGGAATTGTCACAGTCATAGCCTATTTTCCTACACAATCAGCTACAGTGGACAAGTTCTTGGTACCTTTTTCATTTGAATTAGTTTAAATAGAGGAACATAATATTTTTAAGCACAAGATATTCAACAAGGTCTACATTATGATTCTGAATTACTACAACACTAATAATTAATTAACTGAAAGCAGGTGAAATTGTAGTAAAAAAATAAAAAAATAGAGTATATCCACTTTGTCATTTTAGAATATGCAAACACCATTATATAATGCATTTTACCCATAATTAACATAAAAAAATAGTAAAAAGGGTAAGTAAAATAGTATAATGTATTAAAAAGTGTCCATGGATGAGGCAATTCCTGGCCTCATCATCGGGACAAGGAAGCACCCACTTGGGTTATCTGGGCACTAGCACTGTCAATGGGAATTTGCTTCCATTCCCGTTGATCATTGAAATAATCCCTAACTCTACTGCCCCATCTATGCTCAAGAAAGGATTTGAGAGCAGACATACCTGGGATAACTGTGAGGGGCTGGTCGTTCAACCAAATTTCATCCCAAAACTTGATCTCAGAGCCACTGCCAAGTTGCCAATGGGATCCTTTAGTGATAAGAGGTCTGGATTGACTTACTACCTTCCAGAAAGCAAATCCAAAGGAAGGGAGGTATTCATTCAAGAAGTATGATCGAGGGAAGTATTTGCTCTTGACAATCGCCACCCATTTTGATTTGACATTGGTGTAGAGTTTCCATGCTTGCTTAGCGAGGAAGGCAAGGTTCAGATTGGAAGACCTTCTCAAACCCAGGCCCCTTGGGATTTAGGTTGGCAAACTCTATCCTAGTTAACAAGGTGGATTCTACTTTTTTCTTCAGGACCTGACCACAGGAAAATTTTTTGGATTTGCTCAATCTTGGCATGAACAGACATTGGGGCTCTGAAGACAAACATGAAGTAGATTGAAATGCTTTGGAGGACCGCCATAGTGAGGGTAGCCTTAGCTACCTGGGATAGGAGGGCACCCTTCCAGCCTGTAAGTTTACGTTTGAACCTTTTGATGACATTATCCCACATGGACTCTTTCGGGATCTTAATGAAAAGAGGAAGGCCTAGGTAAGAGGTGGGTAAGCTCAAGATTCTATACTATAGGATACGGGTGATCTTGCGATGTCTGCTATCCGGGGTGTTAAGGAAGAAACACTCACTTTTGGTGTAATTGATTTCTTGGCCTGCTACTCTGGCATAGGTGTCAAGGATAGATTTGATAGACTTAGCTTGGAGGACTGATGCTGAAGAAGTGATAATGGTATCATCAATGAACTACTGGTGAGAAAGGAGGGGCATGGTGGATGAAGCTTTGATCCCTTTCACATGCCCAAAAGCATAGGCAGAATTGAAAGCTCTTCCCCGGGATTCTACCAAGATGATGAAGAGGAAAGGGGATAGGGGGTCACCCTGCCTTATGCCTTTATGAGTCAGGAAATAACCTACAGTTGAACCATTAACAAGAATAGATAACCATGGCATCGAGATACAACCTTTGATGAGCTTGATCCATTCTATATGAAACTCGAAATTGACAAGGACTTTCAGAAGGAAATCCCTGTTGACTCTGTCAAAAGCTTTACTAATATCTAGCTTAATAAACATGGTTGCCTTGTAGTTGAAGTGAGTATAATGGAGAGTTTCATGAAGGGATATGATGTTGTCTATGATAGATCTACCTTCCACGAAGCTACCTTGAGAAGGATCGATGATAGCAGGAAGAATCTTCTTTAGCCTCAGGGCTATGGATTTGGTTAAGATCTTCTATATAATGTTACAGAGACTAATAGGCCTAAAATCTGCTATAGTCTTGTAGGGGTGGGTTTTGGGGATCAGAGCAATGAAATTTGAGTTAGTCCCTTTTGGAATGGACTTAGTCGATTGGAGCTCGATGATGGCTTTGCAAATGTCTTCCTTCATAATGTCCCAAAAGGTTTGAAAAAATTGAGGGGGAAAGCCATCTAGACTAGGGGCCTTGTCAGCTTGCATGGAGAAGAGATCAGTCTTGATCTCTTTTAGAGAGACGGTCTAAATTAGGGTAGCATTCATCTCTAGAATTACCATGGGGGGAATGTTCTGAAGAAGGGATTCCTGGGCTGCCAAGTGGGAAGGAGAGGGATTTCCCATCATATTACTGAAGAAAGCAGATGCTTCTGATCTGATCTCAAAAATATCTTGGGAAACAAAGCCATCAGATTAGGTGAGTTCTCTGATTTTGTTGGAGCTACGGTTTTGCATCATGGAAGCATGAAAAAATTTGATATTGGCATCCCCATATTTGAGCTAGAGGGCTCATGATTTTTGCTGCCAGAAGGTTTCTTCTCTAGCCGATATGTTGTGATACTCAAACAGTAGCTGAATCTCCTCATTCCTCAGTTGAGGAGTCCATTGGTCATGATGGATTTGCTCCTCCAAAGTCTTAAGTTTATCAATAATGAGCTACTTCTTCTCAAATATTTTTCCAAAAACTTCCTTGTTCCAAATTTTGATGTTTTCTTTCACTGATTTGAGTTTGCGGGAAACTCGATCAATGGAAGATCCTCAACATGGATGATTCCACCACTCAAAAATTCATTGTTTGAGGTCTGGATGGTGAATCCATGTATTTTCAAACCTGAAAGGGGTTTTGAAGGATGAGGTCTTGTTGGATTCTAGGAGGGGTGAATGGTTAGACCCAATTCTAGGGAGGGATGTGAGGAGAGTATCGCCAAAGAGAGGGATTGCTTGCTGAGATAAGAAAAATTGATCCAGCTTAACTTGAATGTGATCTTACCCTACTCTTTTGTTGCTCCAAGTAAAATGGCAACCTCTGATCTGAATTTCCATAAGCTCATTACTCGACACAAAATCTTGGAAATAAATTATGCTTTTTGAGGGAGTGGATAAGTCGCCTCATTTGTCAGAAGCAAACAGAGGAGAGTTGAAATCCCCAGCTAACATCCATAGGAGAGCAAAAAAAGCAATCTTGAGAAGGGACAAGGAAACCCACAACTAGCACCTTTCCAGGGGATTGTTGGGGGCATAGATATTGGAGAGGACCCATGTGAATTGGTTGGTCTTGCAATGGAAAACCATGTTAAGGGTTCTGTTGGTGAAGGATACCACCCTTCCCTCAACTTGGAGAGGATCCCAAAGGAAAATAAGGCCCCAAACCAATCCCTTTACGAGGGAGGAATCCCACTAGTAGTCTTTCCAGACTGATTTGATGATGTTCGAGGTTCTCACTACATCAGCCTTGTTTTCTTGTAACATGATGATGGTGGGTTTGGAATCCTTTTTGATGGTTTTGACCAGTATTTGCTTGCTTGATTTGTTAATCCCTCTGATGTTCCAATAGAGGATCTTCATTTGGATACTTTGGAAGGTTTCTTACCGCCCTTGGTGGGTACGGGAGGGGGTTTGGGATTCTTAGGATCATCCAAGGGCTAGCCAAACAAATCAAGGAAGAGGGTTGTTTGAACCCCATTTGCAACTTGATTCTCAGTGTTTTTCTTAAGCTGGTTGGAAATAGACGATCTACCTCTCTTTTTGTCACCTCTTGTATCCACTGGCTCTTTCTTACTTCTAGTGATGATGGAGCTGGAATCCGAGCGGTTACGAAAAGGGTCGGATGCCTCCTCAAGGGAGTCAAAAATTGACTTGGTTGGAGATAGAGGTCCAGCTAAATAAGTGGTAGGAAAGCCCTCCTCGATGGGAAGGAGGGAAAGGGATATAGTAGAGGTGGGAGAGAGCGGAGAGGTGGGAGGGGTTTGGGAGAGTGGTGCAATCAGAGAGGGGTCGGGTAGGGAAAGGGAGGGGAGGGGAGGGAGTGGAGACAAGGGGGAAGGAGAAGGGGGGGAAATGGACTCAGGAAAGAGGACATCATCATCAACACCAGAGAGAGGTCCAAACTTGTTGGGAAAGGCAAAAATCAAACATACCTGGTTAAAACTTGATGGAGCTTGGTGGGGGAAGGATTTATGGAAGGAGACTTGTTTCCCTTTGTCAGTTTTCCCTCAGAAAGGCCCACCAGTAGCCTTGGGTCCCGAGTGGGTGATCGGATGTTGAGCAAGGGAGAGTTGGGGTTGAGGAACCTCTTTGGTAGCTTTCAACGATGGGCATTGGGATCTGAGGTGTCCCTGAGCCTGGAATTTGATGCAAAACACCAGTTTATTCTCATACTCAATATCTTGGCACCACTAGAAGTCCCCATAGATGAGATTGATGCAAGTGGGAAGCTGGGATGCCAGGTTTGTAGACACGTAGATTCTGGCAAAGGCCATTCTAGATCGGTCTTTGGTTGCTGGGTCAAAGTTAACTAGGTCTTCGATGTATCCTACAATCCCCTAAAGGATGTCTTCATGAAAAAATTGGATTGGCAGGTCCGAAAGACAAACCCAAATGGGAGTGACATTGTTGTCCTGAGTTTGGGGTTTGAAACCCTGTTCCCATTTCTTAAGGAATAGACTTTTCCTGCCAAAGAACCACGGTCCTCCGGTGAGGATTCTTCCATAATCATTATGGTTTTTCAATTGAATTAGAAATAAACCCCTAGAAAGTGCAACTAGCTGAAAACTTCCTTCTGTTCACCATTTTAAACTGGCCCATCTTCTAATAGACTCCATGTTAGGTCGACCTCCAACAAATTTCCCAACCAGGGACAAGGATTCGAGGGAAATTTATGGAGCCATGCGAGAAATTGGGATAACCATATTTTCCTCGAAGGTGGCCAGGGGGAAAGGGAAACCACTTCAGATAGTTTAGGAGAAGGGGATCCCGATACCATCATGCTGAATGATAGACTAGCCGAGGGAGGGAATTTGGAAGGGGGAAATGTTGGAATGAAACCTTCCACCCAAGGTCTCTGCATCCCACCCAAATCTGGATTGGGGGCATCAAGATCATCCATGAGATCGACAGCGATCTTGCCTGGTTTCAAATCCCTGGGGAGGGTTTGGGAAACCCTGCCAGGGAAATCTAGGGTAGCTGCAGTCAAAGTTGACGTTGATGCTATGGGAACCATTTCAGAGGGAGTTGTTGTTGAAGCCATCGTCCATTCGTGCTCCCACACATTTTAAAGTCTCTTTTTCAATTTTAATAATTCTTTGTAGAAATCATATTATCTCCAAAATTAGTATTTTATTTCTCCTCTTTGTTATGCCACTTTCAAGAGTTAGTTAGCATAACACTTTTCAAATCAACCGTAACATTTTTCCTCAAAATTTACTCATAGAATATTTAATATCAAAATAAATTTTTGACAATAATCAAGCCCTCTCAATATTCTTTTTATCAAAAACTTACACACAACAATTTAAACCATAGTCATACCTTATCACTCCTACTTATAAAAGCCACTTATAATTCAATATCACAATTTAATATCCCTAAGTGCATGTCATACATCAATTTTATTTTCAAGCACCTTATTGCTCCTTTCTTATTTTTTTAAATATATTTCAACTTTATAAAACCACAACCAGATTCTAACATATCATTATATCCTCAAAATAATAAATTTCAAATCATTGTCCTTATATCTCCCTAGACTATGTAACATGCACTTTTAATAACCAAAAATTAAACCTTATGTCTCCCTTGTTAAGCGCTAATCAAACCTCAACTTTAAACAAAAATTTATGCCCTTACCTGCGTCTACCACTAGTATTTGAACATGAAACCTCATGACACCCAAGCTCTAGTATGAGCTAGAGTGCTAGTTGGGCTTGCCTCACCAGCTAGAACAAATCATGCACAAAAATATTTTATGCCTTCTTCCTTACCCAAATGTGATTCACAAAAATTAAACTACCATGGGGATTTGAAACCGAGACCTATCCTCTATCACACCTTATGCAAGACTCACCTGCCACTTGGGCTAGCAGCCTTGGCTGAAACAAACTTGTGCACTCTCCCTTATGTTTTACCATCACTCACCTAGAAATATGTGCACCATCTTGTCTCTTCCCTTCAACGAATGGTGCTTCAATTTCCTTGCTCTACGCTCCACAAAAATTGATTAATTCCTCTGCAATCACTTAACTATTGAAAAATGATTTATGCTCCTCATTTAATATGCATTTGATGTTTTTGTTATGTCGTCAACTCACCCTTTATTGCCACCTTTTTAAATTCAAATTTTGGTGCCTTTGATAATTCAAATTTTATTTTATTTTTAACATAATATTTAACCTTGTGTTAAATAATATTTTTTGCTTCTAGTCCTTCGTCAACTTAAATTCTTTTTTAGACCTTTGTCCAATGCACTTCCAATCCTCCTTTTAATAAGTCCTTTTGGCTTAAATATTATAATATTATAATATTAATTCTTTTCTCTTAAACCATGGGCTTAAACTTGGGCCTTCAAACTTTTAACCAACCATTTAGAACTTTGTCCCAAACCTCTCTGGCTTATAATAAAAAATATTATAACATTTCATTTTTATCAATTTCCTTGCATTGAAATGAACTTTGTCTTACATTTTATAAACCTTATCTTATTGCCATGCCAAACTACCAAACTAGTTTGGTATCAATGACCATTAATGACATCAATGACAACACAATTACTCAAAATTTTCAACACTTTCATTTATACATGAGCTTCCTATGTATTTGGAAAAAGTTTATCTATTAATTTTAAAAAAAATAATACTATGGAAAACATATTACTTAGCAGCTATAGTGCATAGTTACCATGTTAATTATGTGCAAATGTGTTACCTTTGTAAAAATAAAGCAATTTTTTTTGTCATAGTAATATAAAATTATTAATTCTCATGTTCTTAGGTCAATTCAGATTAATTCAGCTAAAGGTTACAATTTTATAATATGTAATATTTTTGTAACTATACAATGTCTACTTTTTAACAACCAAGTATAATGTATAGTTTTGTTTTTTTTGGCGTTTGATATAGAAGTTAATGTGTAGACACCAAAATCCAACCACTTGTAAGTCATCTATACATTCCTGCCAGCCACGTGTTAGTCATCCATCCTTCCCGCCATTATTTGGCCCAAATCCACACTTTCCCACCATTATTTGGCCCAATTTCACTTTTCCCGCCATTTTTCATCCCCAAATTTATTTAAATTAATATTTATATATATATTTTAATATTTTAATATATTTTAATATATATATAAATAAAGTTTAAGTGATTTAATGCGAGCCGTCCATCCTTCATTTAATCTCATCCGTCCATCCATCTTAATCCGTTTCACAACCTAGATTTATTCTCTACCCTTGGATCCACTTTAATCTTAGCCACACGTTCAAAGTGTCGTTAAAACCCTAAAGTGTGCCCTAAGAGTAGATTATAAATTGAGTCACCTTGATGGCTCAAACCCTATCTATCTCTTCGGCTAAACCTACTTATCTTCCCTATCTAAGTCTGGAGTTGGCTATTGTTGTTAATCCTGAGTCTTCTGAGTCTTCTACGGCCCTAAGTCTGAACTAAACCCTTTCGCCGCATCCATCGCCGCCACCTGGTCTCGCCGCGTTAACAGGAAAAGGTATAGATTCGTCTAAAGCAAGTAATCTTTCTTTATGTATTAATCTGTTGTTGAATTCTGCATTCTGTTTATTTTTATTTCATAAATCTAGGGTTTTAGACTGTTTCTGAGGGCTCACACGGTGGAGCCCTCTTATTAGTTTCTAACTCTTTGATAATTTTAATGTGTGCGGGATTCTAGTGGTAGATCTGATTTGTTAATAGCAGTTGCTTAAGCTGGAGTGGTCCGAGCCAAAGGATACAACGAAGCCCACTCATTCCGTTGAGGTTAAGGATACATTCTTCGGAGACGCCACCACATTGTGCCGGCTAGGGTTTCGGAGAACCCTAGCACAAATTGTAACTTTGTATCACGAAAAGGGTTACGGGCCCTGTTGTACTTAAAAGGAGTTTCTAAACTCCATTGATTAATAAAAATCATTCATTTTGTACAAGCTGTTCTGCATTCCTTTATTGTGATTTCTTTATTTCTGTTTGGCGTTGTATCTTTAATCTACAAATGGCGATCACGGTGGGACCCCCTAGGGTTTCATGTTTTTAATACTTGCTTTACTGATCTATTCCTATTTTTGTTTTATTTTGCAGGTTTCGAAAATCGTGAAATTCGTTGTTCCGGCGAACTAGGGTTTACGAGGAGTTTGCGAAAAATGCAGCGAGACGCGAGAGCGGCGTACGGAAGTCCGATCCGAAACGCAGAGGTGCGTTTCAGCCTGCGCAGACTCCCTTGGGCGTTTGAAGGCAGTTTTACAGAAAAAGCGTAGGCTTTCGAGTAAGTGCGTTTTTTTTTTTCTTTGTTAAACTGTACTTTTTACGTTTTTGGTTTTTCTGTTGTATTCTGTTTCTTTTTCAGATCATTGCTTTAAAATGAACAAAAACTAAGTAATCCGGAAAAGAACAGGTTAAAGTTTGTATATACATTTTTTTTGTTACATTTTTAGTTACATTTTTTCTGCATTGCATTATTGGTTGTTGCTTGCATAAAAAAAAAAAAATTGCATACCTAGCTGCATATTAGAATAGCTACGAATTATCTGTTTTAGTTATCTAAGTAGGACTATTGATTGGATGTCAATAGTACTCCTGCCATTGGGTGATTCCGAGGCGAGAGAAGTGGACGAACCTTCCGGTTGCTCCTTTGATATACGATATCATTGGTAGGCGGGGGGTTTTAAACGGTGTACTCCACTTCTTCGAGAGGAAATGGCATATTTTCGGTGGCCTCTTGCTTAGATCATTAGAACTTTTGATTTATAGCTTTGTATGTATACATTAGACAACTAAAACACTTAAAATAAAATTCACTGCATTTCATATTGCATTTAAAACGGTAATATCTGGATTTCATCACCGGGTATTGCTTGAAGTTTAGTGACGGTGGAATTCATATCCATCCATTAAACTTCTGCCTCAGACACCATAGGTCACCCCCAAGAAAACTTGCTGGATTTCATCACAGTAAGAATCTCGTTGTCCTTTCCTAGCCATAGTTTTTACCTTTTTTTTGTGAATAATTCAAGATTAGATCACATGCAAAACTCATAAACCGGACACTTAAAATTTACTACGATTAAGATCGAGAAAATAAGTAATTAACCGCGAGGTAAGACACATTGGTTGAAACCTAGGTTGTGACTGTTTTTTGATAATTTCTTTAGTGTAAATTTATCATTCAAGTTTTGCATTCTTCTTTTCTGAATTTGTTTAGATTTATTGCGTTATGGTCTTAACAAGGAATCAATCTAAAGTGTTAAATCTAAATAATCAAATGAATAATTCACAGAACATCCCCACCACCAACATGACCACTTATCCTAGTGAATTTCGGGCAGGTTCGCCTGCAGGTCTTTCACGTCCTTCTACCGTCTATCGCATGGCCATGCCCATGGAGGAAGACAATTCCTGTCATATTACCCACATTGATATGGCCCAAGTGCAAACTCACTTAAGAGATGGCATTGGTTATATCCTTGAGCCAATCCAAGATTCCCCTATGCAAGATTCTATTTTTCAGCAGGGATATTGCATCAACCATACCCGTTGGTTTCACTCGGGTCTACACTAACCCTTTTTTTGAGGCTAATGTTGTATCTGCTCAGTCGGCTTCATCTCCAACATCTTCCCAGATGCTCAATTGTCCTCCTTTGGAGACAAATGTAGTGTCTTCCCGACCACTTTCTCCTCCATTTACCGGGTGTACACCAATTCTCTCTATGAGGCTGGTGGAACCTCCTCTAGCCATGACCAATTTCAACCCTCTTCTTCCCAAACCATTTATGGTTTCACCCTACATGGGGCACAGTCTACTGTTTCTTCCCAGGTACCGCCTACTTCAGACCACCTTCATTGCCCCATCCAATCATCCCACATCCCTTGGGTTAGAAATTAATAAGGTTAGGGAGTACCTCGACAAGTTGCTTCAGCAACAACGGCAACAAAATGCCCAACCACCTGTCGTAGTAAATCCTACACCCAACCAATTTCTACCCGACCGACTTTTCTTAGCTCGAGGCCCCACACGGGTACCCCAATCTTCGGTGGTGTCCATTCCTACCCCACCTTTCTCCCAACCCGGTCCAGTTCATCATTCACCCCAATCACCTTCTTTTCGGTATCATCCATACCAACAACCTTTCCATTCCACACCGCCTAATCCAGGCAATTTCATCCCATCTCATCATTTTTCCACTCCTCCATTGCATCATCATAATCATCAAACGAATCAAAATTTTCATGAAGATTCTCGACTCCATGCTATGCAACAACAGATTGACAACCTTATGCTCAACATGCATGGCTCATCTAGTCAGAAACCTATGCTAAGGTCGTTGATCAATCAACCAATTCATCCTTCGGTACCTTCACCGCCATATCCAGTCGATTTCACATTACCGAAGTTTGACAAATTTTGAGGAACTGAGGATCCTCACGAACATGTGAGCTCATTCATGCATGCCTGCTTTAGAATCCAAAATAATGACGCTCTTATGCTCAGAACTTTTCCTCAGACATTAGGAGGAGATGTTGTACAATGGTACAATCATTTACCTCACCATAGCATTTATGCTTACGAGCAATTGATTAATCTATTTTTAGAACGATTCTCCCTAAATGTACAAAGGAAAGTCTCATTGTCCGACTTATACAAGCTCAAGCAACATGACGATGAGACTGTTTATGACTTTGGAAACCGTTGGAGGGCTATCATTAATAAATTGCCATTCTCCCTACCAATGGAGGAGTTAACCAAAATGTTCACCCGAGTTGTCTAAAACCTATCTCTTGGTTACTCCAATTACAACAATACGGGACTTTTGAAGAGGCTTTGGCCCAAGCAAGTATCATAGAAGAAATTAAAGTCCAAGAGGGTGTTTTAAAACCCCGTAGAAAAGAATGGCAACAAAAGGGCCAACAACGAAATAATAATTATGGCCAAAACAAACAAGCACGGGCTAGTATAGCCTCAAATGTTAACCAAGTTAATCAAGTGGTGGCGAGCCAGCCCGTAATGGCTCAACAACAACAAGTAATGCAAAGTCAACCGCAACCAATTGCTTATCATGCGGTACCCGCCCCTCCTCAACCGGCTCACAATCTTTGGGCCAACCATGGAAACTCGACCTTGGCAAACAAATTGTCCCAAGCGACAGTTCACACCTTTAGATGAACCATATGCGGTCATATTCAACAAGTTATATAGCACAAATCAGTTAACTTTACATGAGTTTAAACCTTTAGAACCATCTAGAAGGGGGAAGTATTACAAGGAGTACCTATTTTGTCCTTATCATAGGCAAAATGGACACGATATCAATAATTGTACAGCTTTCAAACATGTGATCCAAGATCTTATTGAGATTGGAGCCATTAAATTGGATAGCCCCTTAGCCCAACAAAATCAAAATCTTGGTGTATTTCAAACACCCCTTCCACATCGGGAGGAAGCTCCAACAACTCGGGGGGAGTAACTCGGGTAACTCCTCCTAATCAAGTCAACCATGTACAACAATACCAAGGTTTTGTGGGTACTATTAACGTAGTAACCCGGGGTCAAAGGGCGAACCAACCAAATCCAGGCTGAACCACGACCACCTGTACAAACTCCCAGTCCACCTCGGGTAACAGTGACCCAACGACGTGCTAGTACTTCTCAACAACCGCTAAATCATTCTACTCAACGCCAACGACCCATCATGTCATTGAGTAGCCGATTAACTACCGGTTTAAAAATGGCTTACGCCAAGTTATCGATCTATGACCTCATTCAACAATCTCCCCCGCATAGAGAGGCATTAATGGAAATATTAAAGTCAATCGAGCTTCAAACTCAAGATACTAATGCCTTCAACAACTTTGTGGGGAGTATTCAAACATGCATGGAGCCCTCCATCACTTTCTATGATTTTGAAATCAAACCTTTGTCAACAGAAAGTATAGATCCTCCACTTCATATCATGGCCAAGATCGATCACAAGCCATTCAAGAGAGTCTTAATTGACACCGGTTCCTCAATCAATATCATTACAACATCGGCGTTGAGTCATCTAGAGCTGTCGCCATCCCTTATCACCAAGTCGACTTTTACTCTTAAAGCATTCAATGATGCTTTATCTTCCACGGTTGGCACGGTTATCTTGCCCATTGAGGTAGGGGCCCGAACTTTGCATACCTTGTTTCACATCTTGGAAGGGTCCATGGCATACAATGTATTGCTTGGACGGCCTTGGCTTAGGGAGATGAGATGTGTCCCTTCTATCCTGCATCAATGTCTGAAGTATGTATATGAGGGACAGGTTCATTGTGTACCTGCGACACTTGAACCCTTCAAACATTGCAACTATGTCTCAAATCCTTATGAGATTGTGTTGCCATCCACTCATCTTTTCTTGACCCCATCTACTTCTTCTATACCATCTTCTTCTAAAGCTCCCATTCTTGAGGAGCTACCCATCATATCGCAACCATCTTCCTCTTCCGCTATTCCATCTCATTCACCACTTTCTTCATCTCCTAATCTTCCTTCTTCTTCATCAGTGACCACATGCACATGTGGCCATGACCAATCATCTCTTTCCACGTCATTACCCCCTTCTTCTACACCTTCTTCAACATCACCTATTATTCCTCCATCTTCCCAACCATCACCGGTGATGTTTCACAAGTCGGTGAAGCATCAACCCAACCAAATCCTTCCAATTCTTCTATCCCACATTCTTCTATTCCATCATCTAGTCCATCTCCCTCCCAAGTCAAGGTCCATCTAAGCGATGCGGGTATTGGTGAGTATGCCATCCAAGATGTCCACATCACACCGTTCAATGTGCAAACGAGTTAAAGATTTTGGTCGTCCACATGACCAACATTTATCCATTGGATCGGTTTATAACATGGGTTCTATGCCAAATTCCATTAATTTTGTATATGGGGGAATAGAGTCATCTTCTAGTCCTACCACCATACTAGAACCCAAGCATCCAGTCCATGCCAATATCGAAATGATGGAGGGTTTTCCCTCTTGCTATTTCCACAGACATAATTGGCGGCAATTTGGCCTAGGTCGATACGAGCAAGGGGTAGCTGAACGCATCGATATGCCATACCGAGAGACCCACCGAGCGTTTTGGTGCGGGCTACCAACCACTTCCATCCCTTTCTTCTTTTGAACAAGCTTTTCAAAGCATTAATCTTAATTCGGAAGAATAAATCCTCCACCCCGACGAATCCGAAGATGAAGCCTATGAAGAATTTGACGTCATGTCAAATGGTGATGAATACGAAGAAGAGTCGGCGCCCATTGTTCCCCTCATTGAACAAGACGAGTTTTATCTCCAATTGTTCCCTCTCCAAGAGGCCATCTTTCGCTTGCTTCTTCCACAAGAACGAGGTGAACCACCCCCTCCGCCACATCCATAAGCCATAATCCAAACCTGTATTATATGTATATACTAAAATAGTGGTTTTCACCACTACCAAAAAAAAAAAATCGAGAAAATTCCAAAAAAAAAAAAAAAAAATATCAAAATATATAAAAATACTTTATTGCTTTATGTATGTGTGTAATAGTGGTTTTCACCACTACAAAAAAAAAAAAAAAACTCAAACTACAAAAAAAAAAAAAAAACTGAAAAACTATGTTGTTTTGCATTTCAGGTCTTCACCGGTTTTCCCTTCCATTCCGCCCATCCTTTCTTTCATAAGTCGACAATGAATTTTGAAGACTTATTCACACCGCTCCATAATCCATATGATCCGGATAAGCCAATCCCGATCAACCCAAACCTGATTGACATGGATCGGATTTCATCTCCTCCATCTATTTCAGAGTTCATCCTTTTCGAGGAATTGTTAAGGGCTTCCGCCAACTACATTCCTCCTTCACCTCCACATTCACCTTCATCTTCTAAGCCGAGGAGGTCTTCCGAGCGAGACATAGACGAGAGCAAGGCACGGGAGCTTGATGACATTTTAGATGACATAAATCCGATCCCTACTCCCCATCGGCTTGAGGAAGGTTCCCACATGTCTATTGAAGAAACTATCGATGTAGACCTTAGTCCAGGCCAAGATGGCACCCAAATTGTGAAGCTGGCTAAAAGTCTATCATCGGAGGAACAAGAGCAAATGATTGCTCTACTCAAGCGGAAGAAGGAGATATTTGCATGGTCTTACAAAGACATGCCGAGGCCTAGACCCTAATTTGGTTGTCCATAACCTCACCTTACAAAAAGATGCTAAACCTGTCAAACAGAAACTTAGGAAAATGCATCCTACCGTGGCCCTCATAGTTAAATCGGAGATTCAGAAACTTTTGGATGTTAAATTTGTCGTCCCGATTGATTATCCTGAGTGGCTTTCTAACATGGTACCCGTTCGCAAGCCTAACGGGGGAATACGTGTTTGCACCGATTTTTGAGATCTAAATAAAGCGTGTCCTAAGGATGACTTTCCTCTTCCAAACATTGATACTCTTGTCGACACTGTCGTTGGTCATGAAATGCTTTCGTTCATGGATGGATTTTCGGGATACAACCAGATTCGAATAAACCATGAAGATCAACACAAAACAACATTTACCACACCTTGGGGAACTTTTTGTTACGGGGTGATGCCCTTTGGCCTTAAGAACGCAGGTGCAACCTATCAACGAGCCATGACTTATATTTTCCATGATTATATGCATAAGATTATCGAAGATTATGTGGATGATTTATTGGCAAAATCTAAAACTCGACAAGAGCATTTTGATGTATTGGAAAAAGTTTTTGATAGACTTCTAGAGCATAAAGTAAGGTTGAACCCTAAGAAATGTGTCTTTGGTGTTACCTCGGGCAAACTCCTAGGTTTTATTATCTCTAAACGAGGTATTGAGGTGGACCCAAACAAGGTCAAAGCCATTATGGAAATGTGTCCCCCAACTAATTTGAAGGAGTTGCGTAGTTTGCAAGGAAAGATTAATTCAATCCGTCGCTTTATTGCACAACTTTATGATAAATGTAGGCCATTTTGCCACCTACTACAAAAGGGGGTACAATTTTCATGGACAGATGAGTGTCGGAAAGCCTTTGATGACATCAAGCGGTACTTAGCGTCTCCGCCGAGTCTTAGCTCCGCCTCGTCCGGGGGTCCCTTTCAATCTCTATATCTCTAGCAACGGACTTTGCCTTAGGGACAATGCTTGCACAAAAGAATGAACAAAATCGTGAGCAAGCTGTCTATTATATTAGTCGAACATTGGTAAGCTATGAAACCCGATATGCTTATGTGGAAAAGTTGTGCTTAGCAGTGGTTTTTGCCACTAAGAAACTTCGTCATTATATGCTTAGCCATACAACATATGTCATAGCTAGAGAAAACCCTCTGCGTTATATGATGTCTCGCACTTATAATAACACTCGTACCGCTAAATGGATAATGTTGCTTACCGAATTCGATCTTGAATTCATTAGCCAAAAATCTGTTAAAGGTCAAGTTATAGCCGATCAACTTGCGGAAGCTCCACTACCTAGTGATCATCCTTTGATTATTGAGCTCCCAGATGATTCGGTATTTGCTATCACTGAACAAGAAGAGGACATCATTCCGGAGGAAGATGTTGACATCACGCTATTCTTTGATGGCTCTAAGTGCGCGAAAGGTCAAGGCGCTGGAGTTGTGTTTCATACACCTCAAGGGATTCCCATCCCTTTATCATTCAAACTAGACTTCCAATGCACCAATAATACAACCGAGTATGAAGCCTTAATTTTAGGTCTTCAATCAGCCATAGCTATGAGCATTAAGCGTATTCGGATATTTGGGGATTCTCAACTCGTGGTTAAACAAATTACAGGAGAATACCAAGCCAAAGAACCTACCATTAAGCTTTATCATGATGTAGCAATGAAGTTGCTCTCTAAGTTTGATTGGTATGAGATCACTAGTTTGCCTCGTTCGACTAATAGATTTGCGGATGCCATGGCCTCTCTTGGATCATTGATTCCAAAGGACTCCCTTGGAGAGGTACAGCCCCTAATCATTTCCACAATCTCTAAGTCTGCAATTGTCCGTGCTTAGTCTAAGGATGAAAAAGATGTTTGCTTTATCCATTCGGATCCATATGAGCCTTGGTCTAGTGAGATAGTAGCCTTCCTCAAGTTTGGAACACTCCCATCTGATTTGTCTCGAGCTGCCCGTCGCTGTTTTAAGCAAAAGGCAGCTCGTTTTGTTCTTTTGGGGGATGTGTTGTATAAACGTGGATATGATGGAGTACTCCTCCGTTGTCTAGAAGCGGGGTGAAACACATAGAGCTATTCGTTGAAGCCCATGATGGTACTTGTGGTGGTCATTTTAGTGGAATGGCCATTGCGAAGCGTATTTTACGTATGGGGTATTATTGGCCCACTATGGAACAAGATTGTTGCAAATATGTTAAACAATGTAAAAAGTGTCAAGAACACGCTAATTTAACCCATATACCATCACAAGTTTTATAGCCCATCCAAAGCCTTTGGCCCTTCTCACAATGGGGTCTCGATTTAATTGGCAAGATTTCACCTGCCTCTTCAGGACAACATACTTTCATCATTACAGCCACTGAATACTTCACAAAGTGGGTTGAAGCTATTCCTCTAGCCGATACTGACAGGTCCTAGAATTGTGGAGTTTATACTTCACCATATCATTTGTCGTTTTGGTATTCCCTCTAAAATTATTTTTGATAACGGCAAGTCTTTTAAGAATAAGGATGTTCGAGCTCTTTGCGAAAAGTATAATATCCAACATAGTTTCTCAACTCCTTACTACCCACAAGCCAATGGACAAGCTGAAGCTTCCAATAAGACCATAATTGCTATTCTTAAGAAACTTGTTAAAGAAAATCATAAAGATTGGCATACACAAATCCCCTTAGCATTATGGGCTTACAGAACAAGCATCGAGAACTCCCATTGGGGCAACGCCATTTTCTTTGGTCTATGGAGCTGAAGCAATCATGCCTCTTGAGCTCGAGATCCCTTCCTTGCGAATTTCTTTGCAGGAATTTATCGATGATGATACTTGCTAGACAAGCACGTCTTGATCAACTCACACTCATAGATGAAAAATGAATCAATGCTTTAGAGCATTTGCGAGTTTATCAAGACCGATTGAAACGTGCTTACAATGCCAAAGTTCATCTAAGAGAATTTCAAGTAGGGGATCTTGTCCTTAAAGAGAATCAACAAAACACCAATGCATTGCCGCATCTTCGAGATAAATTCGCGGCTAATTGGTTAGGTCCATATATGGTCCTTTGAAAGAGTGGGTAATGGAACTTATAGACTTGCCGAGTTTAGAGGGAGAGGAAGAACCCGAACCACTTAATGTTATACACTTGAGGGCATTCTACGCATAGTTTGAATTTTATATGTACATATATACATGGCTTGTACAACAAAAAAAAAAAAAAAAAAAACAAATAAAATAAAAAGAATTTGCATTTCATTGTTAGTTGCATACATCTCATTCAAAAACATTGCATTTCATGTGCATACATCTCATTGAAAACCATAACATTTCATTTTCAGCCATAGTTGCATATCATGTTAGAGACCATTCTATCTTTTGGATATAAAATTTGGTCAAGCAAAAGTCATGTTGCCTTAATCGGGGGCACCTTCATAAAATCCATCAAACCGAATTGTCATTCGTACACCCATTTTCCATTTGCACATATTTACATTGCCAAAATGTTTTCGAGTCACTCGGCCATTCCTAGTGTTTTAAGCAAACTTCGAAATGCATGTCAAAGTTCTCTAGGGCCATATCACAAATTACACTAAATAAAATCTTGAGTATTGGGAAATGATTTCAAAAGCGGTCTTGAACCTATCACATTTTCACATCTTAAAAACATCTTGTGTCAAAGAGAGATAACACCATCCTTGGGTTGTGCCTTGAAGTGAAAAGGGTAATCCTCGTTTGTCCTATCATGCAAACATAGTCCATAAAACAGTGGTTCTTACCACTATCACAAGCAATCACAAAATATAAATATAAACGGAGTAGTAAGGATAGGGTAAAATTCTCATCATACTTCGGTTGAGAATCCGATTCCCCAAAGCTCTAAGGAAATGAACATTTTTCACACACCATTGATCCCAAATAAGTTGTAAGGATCGTACTACTTGTCCAGTCAGACGGATAGGTAGTCATCCCCAAGGCTTACAAAGGTCAAAAACAACATGGACTATGGAGTTAACCTTCATCGGGGCTATAGACACTTGACTGGCAGTGGAGTATACTCATTGCGTGGCGACATGTCTCTCCTCAAAAAGAGACCTCCGAATGCTCATACGGACAAACTAGCTTCGGGGTCTTCTCCATAACGGGGTTACCTAATTTATGCAAGATGAGGTTAATGAACACACTTGCACACACACAGGTTTTTGATTGCCTAGAGTCACTACCATGCTTCGGATTTGGTTAATGAACTCGCATGCACACACATTTGGTCCTAGTTGAATTAGGCGGTGTTAGTAAGTTTGTTTGATACCACTAGCATGTTTGAGTCTTTGTAAAACAGGTCTTCCATATCAACCTCCATATCACCCTCCATATCTTCTTCCATATTCATGTCATTCCATACGTCATCCATTCACAAGCCACCAAGTTCGGTGCCCCTGATTAAACAATTATGATAACGAGTTCGCTAAATCTAACTATCTAAAAGTATGAGTGCTTCTTAGTGCATATTTCATTTACTTAGTCTCGCATTAATCATCTATAAGTTTGCATTCCATTCCATCACATATGCATCAAAAACATTAAAACATATAAAAACATGCATCACAAAAACATAAGCATTCACACAAAAGAGAGTAAAACACCAAATAAATAAAAGCCATGTATATATATATGTATAAAGGTCAAACTGTACAATGAATGCCAAAAGGCTACAATATACAATAGAGCACCAAGGCTCATAAAGAGTGCATCTAAGCACTAAGCTAACCATCAAAAGAGGACCCCTGAGACCTAGTAGGAGCCCTAGACCTAGTGGTGTGCCTAGACTCACTACGCCTAGAGACGAGAGGAGGATGGAGGATCGGGCAACACAATGTGATGCCTAAACAATGTGTCCTCCAGAGCCTCAATGTAACGAGTCCTAGACCTAAGCCTAGCTATGTCTATCCCGTGTCGTCGCTCCCGCTCTGCTAGCTCTGCCGGAGTCTCGTCACCCTGTCATCCTGGGGCACCCTGGTCGCTCCATCCAAGTCCGCCTGTAGCTGGGCCATCCTCTCCTCTGAGCAACTAACAGGGCATCCCGCTCTGTCGCCTGCTGCTCCAGCCGAGCTATCCTCTCATCTCGGGCAGCTAGCATAGCATCGCGCTCCGCTATCTACTGCTGCAGCTGCGCCAGCTCGTTCTCGTGCCCGCTAGGGGTACCTCCCTAGCCTCTCCTGCGGCCTCTCCTAGGCCCTCTCCGCCATCCTCCCCGTCATCTCCGCTCCCCGGAGCCTACCGTGCCATCTTCCCCTTTCGCCTTCGACTATCAGATCGAAGGCGGGGACCCTCCCTGCGCTTGGGAACCTCCGCGGTTCCCTCGCCCTCTCCGCCCAACCTCGGGCTCTCCGGCTCTACCAGCCACCAATGGTGGCTCCCACCTCGGCTCTACGGCCATCCATGCTGCATACTCAGCTGTCACCCCGACGTCGTCCACGTCGGGGATCTCCATGTCCTCATCGTCCTCTGTCGCCTCCCTCCATGGCTCGGCACACGGCAAATCCCCCTCGATCTGTGCCTCCGGTAGCGCACTGGCTCACCGGGGACATCCTGCCTCAATCCGACTGAGCAGAGTACTCGAGACATCTGTATGTACTCCGCCTCGTCGTGGCTCCGCCCTACTACCCATCTGGCCTGTCGCACCCGTCTCAGGTGCTCTCCATCCCCGATCCACCTCGCCTCCCGCCAGGGCCTCCAAATGACTCGGGCATCTGTCAAGTCTGCCCATAGTCTCCTATACCATTGCCCCGATCTCACGGGGCGGCTCGACTGTCTCTCCTCCGCCACTGGCCATCTCCTACCATAAGCCTGGCTCACGTCCCAGTGAGCCCATGGCAACCCCTCCGGTCGGGCCACTCTGAAGTGCTCCCAGCCCCAGCACTGGAGCACCACACTGCAACCCAGGCCCTTTCGGCCCCGTCTTCGAACCTCATACAACTCCCGGTACACCTGCGCCAATAAAGCGGGCGCCCAAGCATACACTACCCTATTAGTGAGCATCTCGCTCACTACACCCATCAGGTTCCATGGGAACCTGCACCCGATGCTTTTCGGGGCCACAATGTTGGCCAACACGAACATCGTCAGAGCCTCCACCGCTCCCAACTCCTTGGCCGTATACATGGCCAAGTATGGGATCCCCCGCTCTCCGTCCGGATCTCCCTCCAGTCATCCCCAAACACCTTGGCCATCTCCGTGGCCCTATCTCGTCCAACCTCCACCCGTGCCCCCTCCACGGGCACCTTGAGGATGCGGTATACATCCTCAAGCGTCACCGTCATCTCTCCAGTCGGGAGCTGGAACGTCCCCCGATCTGGATCCCACCTCTCGGCCAAAGCCGAGAGGTACCCCTCATCCGCCCGAACTACCTCCAACCGGGCTGCCTCCGCTAGCCCCACTGCATCCAATATCTCCCAGTCTGCATGGGACAACGACCTCCTCATCCCCGGAATGATAGGGGAGAATCGGTGTCGTGCCTCTAACACCCTAAGCTGCAAAACAACAAAACAAAAATTTGTTACAAATTTTTTCGAAAAAAAAAAAAAAACACATAATAAGTACTTGCTTAAATGAACAAATACCTCAGCTGGCTGCACTGGCGCGTCCGCTCCCATCTCCGCCATAGCTCCCGCGTGCTTCACTCTCCCACACAACCTTTCACTCCACTTCACTCCACTCCCTCAGACGCACTTCTCTTAAGCTCGAACGCACAAATGAGCGAAATTCTCGCTGAAACTGTTTAAATAGCTGATTTTGGTGCCCTGAAATGTAGTAGGGCATTTCATGGTGGATTCAGACGTAGTCCTGCGTCTGCAGAGCGCCTAAACACCGGCGGGCGTCTATGCCAACCACAAACGCAGACCGGCGTTTGGTGTCAGTATTGAATAAAGGAACAAAACTTACAAAATTGAAGCTTACCTCCTCCAAATTTCATCAAATTGCATTCATCCATTCTTCTTATCATAATAAAACATTTTGTGAAGGTTACAACGGTTTTGGACACAAATTTTGTCATTTCTCTCAAAAAGCGCATCATTCATCATTGTTTTACAAATTGGGTTAAAAATATTCAAAACCTTCACAAAATTAACCACATTCATCAATTCTTTTGATCTATCGTCAATTTTATTCTTCTTTCATCATGCATATTTTTGCCAAATCAAATTAAAGTAAACCTCGTATCTAGTGGTATATTCTATCACCTTGGCGATTGCGGCGATTTGAATCCATGCAATTCGGTAAGAGGATTAAACCACCATAAGGACACTTACCATTTATCATCATCAATTATTTCACTGTTTGAAAATTGGAAATCAATTTTGGGTATTCTACTTTTCAAGTGACCTCATACCAAGATTAATTTGCTCAACGGTTGTCATTGATGGCCTAGTTCATGGGGCCTTAAACATGGACAATCTTTCATATCGTCATTATTTTAAGTCTTGCTAGAGATTGTGGCTACCTAGGTTGATTGGTTCCGACCCGAGGAATTATCCATACAGTCACTAGGAGCATCTCTGAGTTATGGACTCTTTCATGCATCTTTCATCTCTGCATATCAATGGCGCCAACAAGGCAATTTCATCAACAGTATGGATTCACACACGGGAGTTGGGGCATCCGTTATCAATTTCTAATTTTCCTATAGTGGAATTCATCTTACATGATCATGGAATTTACATTTTGGCAAAAATCCCTTTATAACCGTTGGGGCAGAAAACGGTCCATCTTTCACATCACTCATATCGTCTTCAATCATATTCTTTTCTGGTTTGTACACCAACCCCTTTTATATTGGGACATAAACAGATGGTGCATGCACCAACCCTTTTTTTCACCGTTGGGGCAAAAACGGTTCATTATCTTTCGAATTTCTTCCAATTGGCTTGTGAGAACCATTCTCGCTCGCCAATTGAGGGAGTAAGCTGAAAAATTTTAAATATTCTTTTATTCTTTGGTCTTCAAAGTTGTGCTTTAGTCTTGAGAGAGAGTTGCGTCCGATCCGACTTTTCGGGTGTCTTAAGTTTTTGTGCTACATTGTGTCTTCACACAAAGCGGCTCAAAAAGGGGCATCTGTAGACACCAAAATCCAACCACTTATACCTTCCTGCCAACCACGTGTCAGTCATCCATCCTTCCCGCCATTATTTGGCCCAAATCCACACTTTCCCACCATTATTTGGCCCAATTTCACTTTTCCCGCCATTTTTCATCCCCAAATTTATTTAAATTAATATTTATATATATTTTAATATTTTAATATATTTTAATATATATATAAATAAAGTTTAAGTGATTTAATCTGAGCCGTCCATCCTTCATTTAATCTCATCCGTCCATCCATCTTAATCCGTTTCACAACCTAGATTTATTCTCTACCCTTGGATCCACTTTAATCTTAGCCACACGTTCAAAGTGTCGTTAAAACCCTAAAGTGTGCCCTAAGAGTAGATTATAAATTGAGTCACCTTGATGGCTCAAACCCTATCTATCTCTTCGGCTAAACCTACTTATCTTCCCTATCTAAGTCTGGAGTTGGCTATTGTTGTTAATCCTGAGTCTTCTGAGTCTTCTACGGCCCTAAGTCTGAACTAAACCCTTTCGTCGCATCCATCGCCGCCGCCTGGTCTCGCCGCGTTAACAGGAAAAGGTATAGATTCGTCTAAAGCAAGTAATATTTCTTTATGTATTAATCTGTTGTTGAATTCTGCATTCTATTTATTTTTATTTCATAAATCTAGGGTTTTAGACTGTTTCTGAGGGCTCACACAGTGGAGCCCTCTTATTAGTTTCTAACTCTTTGATAATTTTAATGTGTGCAGGATTCTAGTGGTAGATCCGATTTGTTGATAGCAGTTGCTTAAGCTGGAGTGGTCCGAGCCAAAGGATACAACGAAGCCCACTCATTCTGTTGAGGTTAAGGATACATTCTTCGGAGACGCCACCACATTGTGCCAGCTAGGGTTTCGGAGAACCCTAGCACAAATTGTAACTTTGTATCACGAAAAGGGTTACGGGCCCTGTTGTACTTAAAAGGAGTTTTTAAACTCCATTGATTAATAAAAATCATTCATTTTGTACAACTGTTCTGCATTCCTTTATTGTGATTTCTTTATTTCTGTTTGGCGTTGTATCTTTAATCTACATAATGAAACTACAAAAATAATTTTTTTTAAGATAAAGTACAATTAGGGGAATAACTAAGGGCTACCTCATGGCAATAACTTTAATAAAATTTTAACAAGAATCTTTTTTTTCTTTTTTGTGAAGACTAAGTACAACTAGGGGTATAACTAAGGGCCACCCTCATCATTAAAGTTAATGAAACTATACTAAGATTTTTTTTAAGGTTTGGTTGAAGAAGATGAAGTAAACTAGGGGTATAGCTAAGGGCCACCTCACCCATGAATCGAATATATATTTCGGAGATAAAATTCCAACGACATACCAATATGGTGTCTCAATAAAAACACAAGAATCAAATATAAAACATTTTATATGGTAACTTGAGTGACTATTAATTACAAATATGGAATAGGTAGAGTAATTCCCCGAGGTTAAATTAAACCCTTTTTAAACCAGCAAAAATTAGTGCATGTTCTAAAAATTAAAGAATTAGATGCCAGTTTTAAAACTAAGTACAACTAGGGGCTTAGCTAAGGGTCACCCTTCCCCTAATTCAAATATGGATGTTGGATATAAAATTTCAACAACATATCAATGTGGTATTTTAATAAAAACACAAAAATCAAATATAAAACATTTTAGATGATGAATTAATAAAATACTCTTTACAAAAACAAATAGAGTAATTTCCTAAGGTTAAATTAGACCCTTTTTAAACCAGCAAAACTTAGTGTCCGTTCTAAAAATTAAAATAATTACATGCCAATTTTATAACTAAAGGAATTACATAAAATTATGATCAATTTTATAGCTATGTATTTTATAGTTTTGAACAACCATATATTACTCAATGTCATGTGAATATATGTGATGGATAATTAACCATGTAAGGCTCATGGGATCTATGCATATGAAATCATATATACATATGGTGGGCAAAGGTGAAGGATTTCATCTTTTCTCATATGTCCATGCTATATCATACCACAAAACTTGTAACTTTATTGATATTTCCATAATGCAAGCTAAAAATATACTGCTAACATAATAGTAAGAAACATATCAAATTTTATCAAACACATTGTATATCTACATTTGTGACTAGTTGTGAGGCACACCTTGCCATCTGGGTGAATAGAAAATTGCCTTCTTGTATCTTGCATATTCATAATTATTTATGAGTGTTCTAATATTGGAAAAATAATATCTCTATCCTTTGGAAGGCATACTTTGAAACACTCATATCATAAAAATCCTTAATCTCTAGTATATTAGTGGGGGAATAAAATCCTCATGACTAACACCTCACATGTTTTTAAATATTTGCATATGTATTAGGTAAAAACCTCCATACTTTAAACCTCCTACTAATGTCCTAAGAAATCTAGGGCACCATCGCCGTCTTTAAAATAAGAAAATATTTCATCTTTGTGATTAGAAGCAAGGACCAATGTGCCCTTTAAGCAGACTGCCATATCATATCCATTTGTGTTGCATATTCATGATTATATTATAAGTACGTCAATTAAGGGATATAACTTTCTAATTCAAGACTATTGGCACATTCAATATTGTTCTTATAAAAGTCTTAACTTTCTTTACACATTAGAGGAGGTATCAAGTCTTAAATCTAGTTCCTCACATGTCTATAAATATTTGCATATAGATAATAAACTTTTAGAACTGAATTCCATATTTGATATGTCAAGATATTCATTGCACCACATTGTTCATCGATATATTTATTATCACCATCAAAATTAATACATTATCTGGGGGAAACTCACTTCCAAAATTCAAATGAATGAACCATTTCTACAATTTACTTCACTTGGGGGCATATTATAAAACTTGACATCAAATATCCTTCTCCCTTAAATTAACATATTGTAGACATATCCCCTTTATTTCTACAACTCAATACATCTTACATTTTCTTCCCCCACTTGGGGGTATTCATCAAAGCAAAACACATCATTTTCTTTCATAAGTAACTATGCCTCCTATGGCATATCACATTCAGATTTTTCTTATGTTTTTCATAACGTAGAATACAACATAAAGTCCTTTTGGCAGGCATAAAGTACTTTGGGAAGGCATAAAATCCTTTGGTAAGGCATAAAGTCCTTCGGGTAGTATAAATTCCTTTAGGAAGGCATAAATTCCTTTGGATAGGCATCACTAATATTTACTAACAACTAACTCTATTAAGCATAATACAAATATATCTTATGTATATTATAAGTACCTCATCGTGTCTTAAGTTTGTGTCTTTTGTGTGGCTTCTTAGGACACCATTTAAGTATGATGAGCTTTCTATCCCATTGCTCAAGAACTTATCCATTATCGTGGCCCTTAGGCCACCATTTAAGTATGATGAGCTTTCTATCCCATTGCTCAAGAACTTATCCATTATCGTGGCCCTTAGGCCACCACTTAGGAATGAGATCATGATCATTGTATCCTTTAAGCACTTGTCCATTATCATGGCTATAGGGCCACCACTTAGGAATGAGATCATGATCATTGTATCCTTTAAGCACTTTTCCATTATCATGGCTATAGGGTCCACCACTTAAAGATGCATACTCATCCCATAAGTATTTTTTGGGATCAAAGTTCAACACTCAACACAGGGTCATAATGGGTGCTCATATTTTATCAAGTTCATAGACCACCACCCATGTAATAAAATCTTCTAAGTGTTTATCTATTATCAAACTTTTATATCATAACTTAGTAGTAAAATCTCATCATATTTAGTACTTATCTACTATTTGGTCCCCTAGACCACTACTAAAATACGTGTTTCCAATGCCTACTATCCTTCTCATATTTTGTTTACATAAATTAAAAAAAATAGATCAAATCAATAATAAAATTTAAATCACATCATCATCACATCAAGAAACAACAAAATATAAATATAAGTGTCATAACTGCATAAGAGACTCAAAAAAAACATGCTTATGATTCTAGTGTATCACAATATCAAAGGTTGGTACACTCAGCCCCCACTATCCAAAAGATACACCACATAACAAAACTAATGCACTCTTCTCCATAATACTTGTCCTAACTACAACTAGACCCTACATTCCACCTCTAGATATTTTGGAGGAGGTTGAGGCCTAAATCCCATTGACCTATGAAAATAGCAACTCACAAATTGAGTCCTCATCCTAATACATGTAGATGAGGTCTCCTTATAGGTAACAAGCACTATTGTATGATAAAAATACCTATAGTGTACATCCTGAGTCCTATCCTTCTCAACCTCTACTTATGTTATTTGCAACTCCTTTCTTGCTCTTTCTGTCCTTTCTCTCTACACAACAAGATCCCCATCTAGTAACTTTGATCATCGATCTACAAGACCAACAAGCACAATTAAAATATCTTCCTATGCTACCCTCACTACCACTATATTCTCTCCCATCGACTAAAATCTCGTCATCAAAATCTCCAACTCATAACATATTACCTCCTCAACTAAGCGACTAGTACCAGATCCTCTATACACTCTCAATAGTGGAGGCATCATAGCCAATGGATCCACATCCATTGGAGTAGCCTTTATCCTACTCTCACTTTGGGCCTCTCATCTAGCCACCTATATTACATCCCTTCTAGTAGCCCCATACCTATCCAACCTTTGTTGTATACCCTCAAAATCCTAGCTATATCCTCAACTTCCATAGCTCACTCCACATGTGGATTTTTCAATGTCAATTGATCTAGATAAAAATTGGCATACCATCTCATATTACACTTTACTATCCCAATATCACCCCTAGCTAGATCTAGCATCATAGGATCATCCTCATTCCCTTCAAAAAATGTGTAAAAATTGGGAGGGGTAAACAACCTCTCTCGAACTATAGTGTACATCCTAAGTCCTCTCTTGCTCAACCTCTGTTTATGTTATTTACAACTCCTCCCTTGCTCTATCTATCCCTTCTCTCTACACAATAAGCTCTCCCTATAGTCACTTTTCTCATCATTCTACAATACCAACAAGCACAACTAAAATATCTTGCTATGCTACCTCCACTACCGCTAGTTTCTCTCCCATTGACAAAAAGCTCCTCATCAAAATATCCAACTCATAACATGTTGCCTCCTTAGCTAAGTGACTAGTACCAAATCCTCTATACAGTCTTAATAGTGGAGGCATCATAGCCAATGTATCCACATCCATTAGAGTAGTCTTTATCCTACTCTCACCCTAGGCCTCTCCTCTAGCCACCTATATTACATCCCTCATAGTAGCCCCATCCCTATGCAACCTTTTTTGTGTGCCCCTCAAGATCCTAGCTATCTCCTGAACTTCTATAGCTCGCTCCATATGTGGCTTTGTCAATGTCAATCGATCTAGATAAAAATTGACATACCACCTCAAATAGCCCTTTACTATCCCAAGATCACCCCTAGTTCGATCATCGTAGGATCATCCTCATTCCCTTCAATAAAGGTGTACAAATTGGGAGGGGTAAACAACCTCTCTCAAACTATTCTTTGAATCCACATCACTTCTATCTCAAGAATCCCTTAAACTACCTAAAATTAGTGAACCACTCTATCATACCAGTAAATATAAGAGCACATACCTTTTTTGTCCAACCATCAAACCCTCCTAACCTAAGATAGATACTCATAATCATAACCCCCTATATCAATCCCTCCATGGATGTCACATGATCTATACAGACCTCAAATTATCAATTACATAATGAGCTCATGTCAAGGACCATTGAATAGACCTAATACTCCCTTCCCATAGATATATTGTAGGTCTCTCTATGCTCTATCAATCCCTTCATCCCACCTATATCATTATTCCACAAATAGATCAAAACTCCTCAAATAAGAACCCAAATAATTTGTCATACATCTCCCAATCTCACAATCATCTCTCTTGTGGGAAACTAAAACGTATTAGTCTCAGGATACCACCTCTCAATAAATGTTAGCAATAGTGGTTGATAAAACTCTAACTTTGACATATACACCATATGGTCAAAACCTATCCCAACCAGCAATGCCACATCATTCTCATTCAAAAAGGTCATTATACTGTCAAAAACCTTTGGATGTTACTCTCAACTTTCCATAACCCCTATTACCTTTAAAAAGGAAACCATCAATCCTCATCAATACCTTCCATCTACTTTTTATCACTTGAACATAATTTCCATGAGTGGAAAAATACCACAAGTAACAAAAGTGTCACTTTTGCAAAAAACAACAAAAAAATAGCCTCATAAAAATTCCAAATTTGTTTAGGGCATGCCCATAAAACCTTCTTTGGTGTTGGTGTTGTCCCTCAAACTAATTTTGTGTGATGTGTAGGTATCCTGATATTCACCATTAAATATTGGGCACTCACATACAAGATCTTCTCAATTCTTCGCCTTACATGATGAAAATGAATCCATTTTCACCCCATCTTCTCCTTTTATCCTCCTAATCCACCCTATCACACTTTCCCTCTAAAAAAAAATTCAAATCTTATGCATCCAATCTAGTACCCCAACACATTGAGATTTCTCCCCAAATTATATTTGGAAAAAAATCTCAAAGGAGAACCTATGGGGCATCATACTCTCAATGCATACGTCATCAATTTTGAGACACAGATGTAGTAACAACATCAATAAGTCTTCAATTTTCTAAATCAATCCCAATTACAACCATCTATTCAACATGGCATTATAAGACATCAACAAATATTACAGTATCAAAATTGGAGTCCTACAATTTATTTTTGAAGCGATTTCACAAAAATCATATCAAATAGGGGAAAAATGTAGACACCTAGTTTTGAAATACCTAACAACAGTAACCTCAAGCAAAGACAATAGACATCATACCAACAATCAAGAATCACAACCCAAGCAACCTAGACACCAAATCAGGTTATTTACAAAATTGTTACAAGCTTACAAAAGCACTAGTGGCACTTTTATCAAACTATGGTTGTTAGCTTTTGATGTAATGGCCAGATGGAGATAACAATCATGAGATGTTGAATAATATGAAAGAAAGTAAATCTGCTAGATGACAGAAATATGTGATAAATAGAAATTATAAAAATGAGTACAGTGTAGCTATGGAGGAAACAAACACTCCATTAATAAATCTATTGAACTACATTGCACCCATCACCGCTGGATGGTGATCCACACATAATTGTACTATTCTCTAAGCTACCATGTCCCTGACTCTCTCTATGTTTTTATATCTATATTACAATGAGGTCTTTCTTATATAGGTAAAATAGGTTCTTTGGCCAACACTCTACCTAGCTATGCAAGGGACAACTTGCACATATACAACTTACACATTAACACTTGTGCATTTATTACATCTCATGCAGTAACTAGATAACTTCCCCCTAAAGTAATCTAATGTCCTAAGTATGTACCTTGGAAGATACATTTACATGACTCAAATGATGTAATATAATCTATTTCTAACACCCCCTGTATTACATTATTTGGGTATTGAATACTTTAGTCTTCAATATGGATCTTCTTCTTCTTCATCTTGAGATTTGTATTTTTCTTTTGCATTCTTCATATTCAGGTTCAACAGGTAATTTATGTCTTCATATGATGCAGAGTAAGTTGTAGCTAAAGTTAAAGATAATTGAATTTGCATTGTATTCCTCATTTATTGACTTTGTTTTCTTATTCATCTCTAGATTTTCCTTTTATTTTGGTTACTATGCTCACACAGGTGGTTGTGCTGCTGCTTCGTTATTATAATGAAGATACTCCTTTCATGTCTTCAATTTGCATAGGAGTTTCTGAACAACCCCTTAAGACATTATGATAAGATCTTGAGTTAGTAGAACAAGAAGTTTTGATGTTGCATGAGGATTGAAAAATCTTTTCTAGATATGATTCATTAAGTTTACCTTCTTTTTGAGTAGTTCTATCAATCATTTTTGCTCTATATTTCATACTTGTAGTGTTTATATGTGAGTAATGCCATGTATAATATGCTCATAAAGTCTAAGAAAAGTGAAATGTTGCTTTTTTCATTGTCAATTGCTTCATTGAGATGGGCCTGAAGATAACATTCCATAGTGTCAAAATTATCTTCTAAGGCTTCACTATGGATTACTTTTGAAGCTAGATCTAACCTTCCTTCCGATTTCTTGAGTAGATTCATGATCCCAAGTTTTATGGCATTGGATTTTTTCTTTCTGAAGCACTTATTGGTATTTTGACAAGTAGACATCCTTATAGCTCCCTAGTTTTAGGATATATGATCCATAATTGAATTATATAATCTTGATTTGATGAAACCTTTATTAATCCTTAGATTTGTAGGCTTCCTTATGTATCTCTAGTAATGAGAGTATGAATACCTAATTTTAGGTTTTTGAAGAAAGCTTATATCTTCTCAACTTGATAATCTTTGATAGATATTATTATCAAGTTTTGTAGAATTTTTTTTACTCCCTAATTATTTTGGAGTATGATATAGTGCTTTTGTGAAATATAGTTCAATTTATGGTTGATTTTGCATAGTTTTATAAAGATCAAAAAACAAATTTTCTAACACCTTATTACTCCTAATTGAACTAAGCATTTTTCCAATTTTGAAGAGGTTTTAATGTTGGATTACTTTTGACCCTTTTTAGAAATTTTGAGACAAGAAAATTAAAAATTTCCAACCTTAACAAAAAATCTTTAATAACCTCTTTTGTAACCCTTAGGATTAAATTCAAGTGTTTCTAATTTCCAATAATCTAGTTTGATGTTGTAGCCCTTATCACTCCCAAATTTGGAAAATATGAAATTAATAATATTTGCAAAATATTAAAAAATTTAATCCACGTAGAATTCATTATTTCTCCTAGGTTAAATTGCAAATATTATTTCAATTTGATAAGTTATCCCTTATATATTTTTATTTCAAAATGTAAGTTTTAACCCTAGCTTCTAACCCTTATATCTATAAAAATGAAAGCAATAATAAAATGGTATTAAACCATACCTTTGGATGCTAAATCTCCTCAATGTTCAACACTTCTTTTGTCTGGATATAACAGTAATATTAAGGTTACTTTTGGTGCTAGAATCAATGGAGATGATTTGGAATTCCTTGTCTTCAATACTGGAACGTAGGTGCTTTGGGAGTCAAAGTCTCCTTTGACCTGCACTTTCTTCTCCCTTGTATGGTGCTCCTCCTTGAAATGCACTTTCTCCTTCTAAATTTAGGCGTTGGTTTAATACAGTGCTTTAAATGCACTTCTTACACCTTTGAATGGTGTATAAATGGAAAGTAGTTTTCTCCTTCCAAATGAGCTATGTATTGCCTTTTGTCTTCCTTGTTTGACCTCCTTGATGCCTTAAATAGAATGAGCTTCTTGCACTTTGTAATAAGTATCACCTAAAATGTTTTTCTGTAGATGCCTTCAATGTAAACCTTGCAATAATGAGGTTAGTGGTAACCTCCCAATATTTGTAACTCCTCCAAGTATGTGTAACTCCTTCCAAGCATGTGTAACATATTTTTGGTGAGTTTTGGAGTCTTCACATACATTAGAGAGTGTAGAACATCCATGCCAAGTGACACTCAAGGCTTATGCATGTAAGCCTCCCTTGTAACATTTCTTAGAGGCCTTTATCTTGCCTTCAACGTAAACTTACCTTGTTTCTTGAAATGCAAGTAATCTCCCAACATTCTTGGTTGCTTCTATGTATTGGCTCTTGGATCTTTGGCACTCCTCCACGGTGGTCCTATGGTAGCTCCTTGTAGTCTTGAATGGTGGATGTTCTCCTTGGATATACCACGTCCTTTTCCTTTGTAATATGTCACTTGTTTGTTTTTACAATAGCTGAATGCTTCTCTTTTTCTTGATTTTGATAATGCTCCTCTTACGTAGGTAATTTATTTCTTGTAGGTTGCCCTTCCATGTAATCTTCGATTGATTTTTGAATCCTTTTTATGCTTCCAATTCTGTAGGTGATACGTACTCTTCTAGCGCTTGATTTGAAGATTAAAAACTAGTGTTTGTAAACACCTTGACTCCTTGGACATATGGGCTCTTCGATGGCTCCTTTCTTTTGCTAGATAAAACATCCTTGCTGCCCCCTATAGATAATAATTTTGTTCTTCCAAAAGAACAAAAGTGTTACTTTTGTAATATATAGTTTTTGCATCAAAATGAAGAGTTTTTACATAATCTTTTTTTTCTTTCCTTGGATGATAGATGATCCAAGCTAATGTTTATTTTGAATAGGAATTCCTGCTCTCTGCATTGAAATGAACCCCTTCTAATTTCCTTGAATCTTGAGACTTCCAAGGTCTCGATTTGAGGCTTCCTTCAAGGACTTCAATGGTGGTTTTCTTCTTCACCTTTTGTTTCCAATGGTGGCTTCTATAGGCCACAAA
Source organism: Wollemia nobilis (assembly GCA_028583015.1). Lineage (NCBI taxonomy): Eukaryota > Viridiplantae > Streptophyta > Pinopsida > Araucariales > Araucariaceae > Wollemia > Wollemia nobilis. Next base: position 153,538 of record JAQPPZ010000045.1, read on the forward strand.
AGTGCTGTAGATTTTGTGCTAATTTTTATGATTTCAACATAAATTATATGATATAACTAGTTAACAAATCAACTAGTATAGTGCTTAACAATGCACCTTTTAATGATAACAATAATCTCACCTTATTGCTCCACTAAACTCTTAAAAATGTACTTAATAATTACACTGCAACATTTCAAGCATAATCTAGAATGAACCCATGCATATTTCACAATAAAAACAGTTGTAGGATGAAGTCTTCTTTTTTCTATTTTCTTCAAAGTAGAAGATATGTAGTTGATAGATAACTTTATAATCTAATTAACCCCTAATGTGCAAATAAACCTTAAAATGAACTTTTTCTTTTTGCACTTTTGAAGACTATAATTATGCTTTCCCTTCTTGCAACTTTAATCCAAATAAGGTGCTCCAATGAATCTGTAATGTCTTACCCCCAACTGATTTTTGGGTGTTTGTTATTTTTTTTTATGTATTTTACTTAAAAGGGTTTACTGTATTCTGCTCTGATACCAATGTAATATCCCACCCAAGCTGAGATACGAAATTTCTGCCTTGTTTTATTATTTTAGAAATTTGCAAGGTTTTCGGTTTTTGTGCAATATTCTGATTTTTTATATTTTTTTATTTAAGTATAGAATATGCAAAAAAAACATTAAACTGCAAACTTGAACAACTAATATCTAGAAAACTACTTGGTGGGAATCAATGAAACTTGGAATTTAGATAATATTTATATAAAACTATAAACTTTTTAAAGGACTTTGGAAAGTAACAAAATACCCAAAAGTTGTACAAGACTAAAAATGGTGACTTTATAGTTGAACAACAACACAAGAATATATGTATTTCTTTCTAGGAACAAATAAAAGATGTATTTTTATAATATCAATGCAAATGAAAGCTTCTAATCCTTAGACGCCTCAATCACAATCATTAATTGGCAACCAAACTCTGAATATTAAAAACCACCTTCAATGTCAGGCAAGATATGGTACGGCCAGGCTAGAGGAAATTATGGCTAGCAAGAAATATCTGAAATCTACCAATAAATGACTCCACTTGTACGACTATGCTGAGGAATGAATGCTACAACAATGTATGCAAAATATGCTTCGAAATCCCTTCCAAACCCCTTGAAAACCATAGTAAATCTATAGATATAAAGCTCCAATTCAACCCCTGAAGTAGAGTTGCTCATGAACACCTTGAGAATATCTTTCAACTCCAAGGATGTTGTCCCTGCTGGTGATATTCGTCACACAACAAGCTAAATTCAAAACCCTCGCAACTCTACAAGAACTCCTCAAAATTTCTCCAAGAGAATAAATAGCCAAAGATGTGAAAATGAATTCAACTTTATTCTTTTATTTCCCTCTCACAATTGGGTCGGCCAAGTTTTGCTTTTTTTCCTTTAATTTCATTTGCATTTAAATTTATTTTTAATGAGCCCCATGAGGGGTCGTCCCAAACTCCTAGGGAGATAATATCTTAATTTTAATTTATAACTTACCTTATGACTCCCAAAAATCCTCCTTATAATTCCTTAATAATAAACTATAAGCCCAACATTAGAATATTTAAACATTACATTTAAATATTACATTAATAAATTTTGGGCATTAAAATAATAATCCTCCTAAGGCCAGACCCAAGAAAAAAATACTAGAAACAGACACCCATTTCGCCAAACAATCCATTCGTAACGTTCACTTCCCAAGATACTACCTTTGATAGACTTACTAAAAATAGTAAGTCCCCCTGAAACCTACTGAAAACGGTCCTAAAAGCTATCCACACTGAAAACTAATGTCCAACAGTAACTCCACAACACCTGGAGGCTCCCTAACCCATGACATTACCTACGGGAACCATTGTATAGGCAAGTCCATATTGTACCTAGTGGCTAGTTAGGAAAGGGGACATTACAGAATTTGAAAATTAATCCAATTAATGAGTTAACTAGCACCAATAGTTGCATACCTTTTTAAAATCTTCTATAGTTCTTTTATTGCTTCTATAGAGTATGTGGATCTTGGTGTCTAATATCACCAAGTTGTCACTTCAAGTAGGATCTTACAACTTTTTGTAGACTGTCTTGAACAACTCCTTGTTCACTAAAATATGGTCTCAAACTTTCTTTTACGAGCCTAAGATTTGGTGGTTTATCCTCCACTTGTGATCTCCTCCTTCTGTTGTATATTTGGAGAAGTCTTTGTCTCTAAAGAAGTGCCTACTTTCTATGAGAGGTAATCTTCAAATATCGTAGATTTGGTGAGATTCTTTTTTCTTCAAGTCTTCTTGTCGAATTTTAACTTCAAGTGGGATCTTCTCAAGATTTTGAATATCTTGAGGTCTTTCATTGGATTCTTCTTTTGGGATTTGACACTCTTTTCCAAATTCTTCTTCTCGGATTTGGCACTCCTTGCCAAATTCTCCTTCTATCGGGCTTATCATATGGCAACAATTATCCCAAGTCCTTCACTATCAGGAGCTTCTCCTTGGTAGTGGATTTCTGTAGTGAGTTCTTTGATGATTTCTTCAATAAGGCTCTCCTAGTATTTTATTGGATGCTTGATTAGACCTTCCCAAGGTCTTTGATCTTCCAGATTCTACTAGTATTTCCTTGAGACCTCTTCAACATTTTGCTCCTAGAAGTGTTGGTGGTCAGATTTGTTTTTGGATCTCTGATTTCACTGCTTCTGGATTCGAGCAGGATTCTCCTAGTCCTTCTTCTTCCAAGTTTGGAAGTCCTTCATTGAGATCTTCTCTTGATCTCTTGTTCTTTAGGTGCTAAATTGATTTTGAAGAAGATACTCTTCCTAACTTTATTATAGGAAGTTTCCTAAATCACTAAATCTTCTTTCCCTAAAACAAAAATATTAGTACTGAAATCTTAATTTGCTTATGAATCAGATAAGCTTTTTTGAAGTCTTCTTCAGGATCAAGGCTGATGTGGCCTTTTTTCAATATCAAGGCTTCTATGGCCTTTTCAGTATCAAGGCTTTTGTGGAATTTTCAATATCAATACTTCTATGGCTTTTTCAATATCAAGACTTCTATGGATTCTTCTTCAAGGGTTCGATGGCCTTTTCTTCAAGGCTCCTATGGACTTTTTTTTATCAAGGCTTCTATGGCCTATTATTCAACTATGAAGTTCTTCAATCTAGAAATGAATATCTTCAATCTCTTAACTTCACCATGGCTCTTCTTTAGAAGTCTTCTTTTATAGTGTTCTTCTCTTGCACAAGGAAATAATATCTACACAATGAGGGCACATTGAACTTTGGGAAACGAAGTTGGAATCTCCTAACTTTCTGTTATAGGAGTACCAATCCTCTATGAATTAATTATCTGCAACAAAAAAAACTTTGGGTAACAGTTACCAAGTTCCAAATATCCTGGATTATCTTCACTAGATTATCTGTCAATCTAGTGGATTCAATGATGAGTTTTGGTCTTCACGAGTTTTTCCTGTAACTCTATAGAAAGACTCTAATCAAATGCAATCTTTTAGTCCTCTTTTAACATTACAACCAAGAATTATTTTGGTCTTCACGAGTTTTTCCTGTAACTAAGAATTCTTTGAGTCCTCATTTGTGACTCTCTCTAATTCTACCATCAATATTCTTCTGAGATCTTTTTACAGTGACTGGTCTAGTGATGCATCAGGTTGAGAAAACACTCAGGCCCAATGATAATGGAGGTTTCCCTATTGATCTACTTAGACTAGATCAACCGTGGCTTTGATACCACTGTTAGCTTTTGATGTAATGACCAAAGAGAGATAACAATCACGAGATGCAAAATAATATGAAAGAAAGTAAATCTACTAGATGACTAAGATATGTGATAAATAGAAATGATATAAATGAATACAATATAGCTATGGAGGAAATGAACACTCTATTAATAAAGCTATTGAACTACATTACACCCATCACCACTGGATGGTGGTCCACACAAAACTGTACTATCCTCTAAGCTACTATGTCCCTGACTCTCTCTATGTTTGTATATCTATATTACAATGAGGTCTTTCTTATATAGGTAAAATAGGTTCCTTGGCCAACACTCTACCTAGCTATGCAAGGGATAACTTGCACATATATAACTTGCACATTGACACTTGTGCAGTTATTACATTGCATGAAGTAACTAGATAATTTCCCCCTAAAGTAATCTAATGTCCTAAGTATGTACCTTGGAAGATACATTTACATGACCCAAATGATGTAATATAATCTATTTCTAATAATGGTGTTTTTGAAAATCATTCATTTTTGGTCATTTGACTAGTCAAACTGACCATTGATCAAGGTAATCAACATTTACAAAAGCAACAATGGTGATGTTATCTCAATGTGGCACTTTTGTTAGCACAAATGGAATTTCTATGACATGAACTATAGGCACAAGATGTCATATATGTGGTACTTTTATCAACACAAATGAAATCTTTGTGACATGAACCAAATAATAATGAACCAGAGGCTAGACACATAAACATGGATTGTCATTTGGTTAGTCTAATGGCTAGTACAATATGCTAATAGCGATGGACGTCATATATGCAAATATGGCTAGATGAAAGTATGGATTATCATTTAGCTAGTAAAATATGCCAATATGACTTAGTTGCATAAGCATGTATTCTTGTCTGGTTAGTGTGATGGTTGGTATGATATAGCAGTATGGATAGATTCATGACTACATATTTCCGTTTGGCTAATACAATCTACCTATACGGTTTGATGTCATATATGCCAATATGGCTATATGTATAAGCACAAATTGTTGTTTGGCTAGTATGATATGTCAATATGGCTAGATAAAAAATCATGGATTATCATTTGACTAGTATGATATGCCAATATGGTTAAATACATAAGCATGAATTATCCTTTGGCTAGTATGGTATGTCCAAATAACTAAATGTCATATAGGTCTATATTTTGGTTTGGAGTGTGATACCCCAACACTCTTTGTTTGCTAGTGCAAAATGTCAACATAGCTAGATGCCATATATGCCACTACTTTCGTTTAGAGTATGATACCTCGCCAAATATTTTGGATTGTGAGATCCCTACATTCCTAGTGTGGAGTATAAGACCTCTCTCACCTTGTCCTACAATATTTCAACAAATGACCAAGCTTAATGTTAAACCAAACTTAACCAGCTTACTTTCAAAAAGCTTATTTTTAAGCATAGATTAATAATATTTCATAAATAGGGCATTCTACCTTTTGGTAACTAAATCCATCTCCAATCCTCGTCGTAAATTGATACATCTTCTATATTTTCCTATAATTTTTAATAAATTTAATCTAAAATAAAACAATATATACAATTTATTTAAAAAATATTTTAACTTATTATGCGTGACATCAATCTTTATTATACCTTTTAAAAAAAGAAACACATATATTTTATTACTTTCATTTATACATGAGCTTGCTATGTATTTGGAAAAAGCTATCTATCACATAAGTTTTTAAAAAAATTGAAAATTATGCAAAACATATGTTTTTAAAAAAAATGAAAATTATGCAAAACATATTACTTAAAACTAGAAGCAACTATAGTGCATAGTTACCATGTTAATTATGTGCAAATGTTTTTCCTTTGTAAAAATAAAGCAATTTTTTTCTCAAAAACTGTTAATTCTCATATTCTTAGGCCAATTTACGTCAATTCAGCTAAAGGTTACAGTTTTATAATATGTAATTTTTTTTTAACTATACAATGTCTACTATTGAACAACCAAGTACAATGTATGGTTTTGTTTTTTTTTACTAGTTAAGGGTCATGATTTTTTAAGATGAAGTATAACTAAGGGCCATCATGGCATAAACGTAAGGGCCACCTCACGGCATTAACGTTAAAAAAATCCAACAAGAATCATTTTTTTGCGTGACAAGTACAACTAGCGGTACAATTAAGGGCCCACCGGTAATGAAGTTATAATAAGATTTTTTTTTAAGATTTGGTTGAAGAAAAGAAGTACAATTAAAGGTATAGTTAAGTTTTTTTGGTTGCATGGGAGAGTTGGTTACAATCACATTATTTTTAGTAATTGATAAGTGCAGGAGTTGTTTCTACCCTTGGAATTTGTACCGTCGTCGATACGCATTCAGGGGATTCAAATCAGACTACTATCTTTGCAAACAGACTGTTCCAAAGGTTTGAACCTGATGTCTTCTTAGTAAATGTTTGGCCAAACAAACATTTATCAATCCACCTAGCTCTTGGGAGTAATTAAGGGCCACCTTACCCATGAATCCAATATGAATATCTGAGATAAAAGTTCAACTACATACCAATATGGTGTCTCAATAAAAACACAAGAATCAAATATTATACATTTTAGATGGTGATTTAAGATAGGCAGACAAATATTAATATGATACAAAATTCTAATTATGAAATATGCTATTAAACTTATATCATCACAAATTAAAAACAAGAAGACAAAACTTAATACCCGTTCTAAAAATTAAAAGAATTAGATGTCGGTTTAAAAAAAACTAAGTACAAATTAGATGCCAGTTTTAAAACTAAGTACAACTAAGGGCATAGTTAGGGTCACTTTTCCCCTAATTCGAATATGGATGTTGGATAAAAAAGTCTAAGAATATAGCAAAATATGGTATCTTCATAAAAAGACAAAAATTAAATATAAAACATTTTAGATGATTACTTAAGCTTCTATTTAAGACAAGCACAAATAGAGTAATTCCCTGAGTTTAAATTAGACTCTTTTTAGACCAGCAAACACTTAGGCCATGTTTTAAAAATTAAAAGAATTAATGCCAGGTTTAAAATTAAAGGAATTAAGTTTGAGGTGTAGATTAATTGGTTCATCCAAACTTCATAAGGGAGCGGAGGTCCAAGGTTCAAATCTCGGGCCGCGGAGGTCCAAGGTTTAAATCTCGGGCCTCGTTGGACTGAACGTTTGTCCCTTTCCTAGTACTTTCGGCGGTGTAAAAGGTTTAAAATGATTGTAGCATGGCGGTTATGGTGGATATTACTCATTATCATTGAATATATGTGATGGAGAGTTACCCATGTCTGTAAGGCTCGTGGGCCCTCTCCATTTTAAAAGGGGCTTCTCCTTTTCTCCTTTCCTCCATCATATTAAGTATCATATTAATTGACTTATCCCATCATTTGAGAGATATGTTAATACGTAAATAATGACATCTATAGACATATATTTAAGACTAAAGGGTTAAGGTGCTTTTTTAGTATCCTAAAGTCGCACTTCCAGTCAAGGAAGAGCTTCAAAAGCTTCTTGATGTCAGTTTCAACAAACCTATCGATGGAGAGTTACCCATGTCTGTAAGGCTCGTGGGCCCTATAGCATTATGAGGCTAGCCGTATTTCAACACGGCTAAGACTGGAATCCAAAGTAGCATTCACATGCCGAGAAATGCCGTCAAGCCCAGCAAAATCAATCCCCATCAAGCCCACCTAAAAGTCCAAAAATCCTCCCACAAACAAATTCCGTAGAAAACTCAAAGCCCCTCCTCAGCTTTAGTCGGACCAGCAAAATCAATCCCCATCAAGCCCACCTAAAAGTCCAAAAATCCTCCCACAAACAAATTCCGTAGAAAACTCAAAGCCCCTCCTCAGCTTTAGTCGGACCACCAATTCATAGCAGCATTTGGCCACATCCTCCACAGGTCATGGGGTTTGCGCGTTTTGAATTCACAGAGTAAGAAACACGGCAATCCCTCCATACATAATCAACGCTCCAACATATTCCAGCCATAGCCGAAACAAGATTTTTTTGAATCCATTCATAGTCATGGTTCGTTTGAGCAACAATGTCATGATAACGCTGAATCTCCTCACGTTTTTGCTCTCCATTCCCATGGTATGGGGAGGCATATGGCTGGCCGTTCAAGGCGGCTCCGACTGTGATAGGTTCTTACGGTGGCCGGTACTCTGCATAGGCGCCCTCCTCATGCTTGTCTCTCTCGCAGGCTTCGTCGCCGCCTGCTGCAGGGTCACATGGCTGCTTTGGGTCTACCTCTTCGTCATGTTTATCTTCATAATTCTGCTTTTCTGCTTCACCGTCTTCGCCTTCGTTGTGACAAACAAGGGAGCGGGAGAGGCTGTTTCCGAAAGGGGATATAAGGAATATAGGCTTGGAGATTACTCTAACTGGTTGCAGAATCGCGTGGAGAAGGCCAGCAACTGGCACAAGATCAAGAGCTGCATTCAAGACGCCAAAGTCTGCAAGAGCCTCCGCAACGAAACAGAGGACAAGTTCAACCAGAGGAATTTATCTCCAATTCAGGTAACAGATATAACCCTTTTTTCAATTAGGATTCCCCGTTGTGGAGACTGTATTTTTTTATGTATTTTTTTTTTTTTTTCAGTCTGGTTGCTGCAAGCCGCCGAGTTCGTGCGGCTTCGACTACCACGGCGCTACGAATTGGGTTCCTAAGGGTGGAGCAACGAAGGGGTCGTGGGCGGAGCCCGACTGCGGGAGGTGGAGCAACGATCAGGGAAAGCTGTGCTACGATTGCGACTCGTGCCGGGCGGGCGTTGTCGCGACCGTGAAGCGGGACTGGCAGGAGATTGCCGTTGCCGACGTTGCGGTGCTCGTGGTTTTGGTCGTGGTGTACGCGATTGGCTGCTGTGCGCTTAGGAACGGTGGCAAGGGTTATAACAGGTTTGGGGACAAGGCATAGGAAAAATATGGTAAAAAGCCACAAAAGGGCTATCTTGTAAAAATAAATGTTGAACATAGCTCGTCACAGTGATGATTACTGTAGTTTTTTTTTAAAAGGAAATCTCAGTTAACAAGACCCTGATCAGGGAATCGACCCAGATTGTTGTAGTTATTGGGAAGATAAAAAGAGGTTCCGACCATCGGAAAATCGTACCAGATTACTGTAGTTATCGGGAAGATAAGAAGAGAAGAACCTAACGAATGAGTAGTCATGATTAGAGTTGTTGGACTTCTGTCCTTCAATTGAATATTGTTTTTATCAAACTAGATTGCTGTAGTTATTGGGAAGATAAGAAGAGGTTCCGACCATCGGCAAATCGAACCAGATTACTGTAGTTGTCGGAAAGATAAGAAGAGAAGAACCTAATGAATGAGTAGTCATGATTAGAGTTGTTGGACTTTTGTCCTTCCGCTGAATGTTGTTTTTTTCTAATCTCAAGTCTTGGTTTAAAGTAAATTTTAATACTAATTTATACTTCAAGTTGTTCGATTTTAATACTAATTTTCTGACTCTTAATTCAATGTGTTAAGGTCGGACTTTATGAATTTTCTCTAGTTGGATGTGCCCTATTAACCTTTTTGGTTTTTCCATTTCTTTTGACTTTTCAGTAAAAAGTAATATAAATTATATATAAAAATTATTGGCCGTCAAAGGGTGTTGGAGGGTGGAAGGGGCTCATTCCTTGTTGAAGATTTGGGGATTTTAAATGCACATAGTCTTTATGGTAGTTTTAATTTTACAATTTTAAAATGTATAAATAGAGTTTGGTATTCTCCATAGGTAAGTCTTACAATTTAATTTATTTTAGTTTTAAGGTTAGGGTGTTGCAGTAGCAATTTAATTTTATAAAATTTAGTACACTTAAAAGTAGTTATGAAGGTGAGTATTAGTGGTTTTGTTTAACATTTTGGTTTAGTTTTAGGTATTAATTTATTAAATCATGATTATGTAAGTCTTCATTCATAATTTTATGAATAAGGTTTTTATCGAGAATAGGAAATTTATTCCCTAATGTTGCACGAAGTAATGATTCTGAGCTTTTTCTTAATTTTGATCTAGAGCTTTTAATTGAGATGGATTACACTTATTTTTCAAGTATTACAAGATTTTAAAAAAAGGGCTATATCATTGGATATTTCATGGGCGATCGAGTCTTTGGTCATCGATATCCAATCTTGGATCTAGGAGGTATGGGATTTGTTGGACCTTCAAGTTGGCCACTCATATCTATTTTTGGGTCCAAGAGGTGTGGGAGCCTTTGGGACTTTAAGTTGCTAAAGTTAAGATTATATCCAAGGGATTTTATTCCTTTCCAAGCAATCCAGAGCCATTTGTGAAATAGAAACATGTATATGTTTTGACCATTTTTAGTCATGTTAAGTTATGGCCCCAATTTTATAGTTGATGGTGAAATGAATCTTCTTTACCAAAGTGGGATCAAGTTTCCAGGTTTACCCATGCATTTCAAAAACCTTTTCCCTCAACTTTATGAGAAACTTGAAGAATTTATTTATTTGGAAGCTCCTCATTGGTTTTAGCCAGTCATATCCACGACTTATATGTGTATTATGCTTTGTAAAGAACCAAAGGATGTAGTGTATATTAGGTTTTATGGTAAAGTTATTTGTCAAGTTGTTTGATATGTTAATCTTCGAAACAATTTCTTTTAGTGCTAAACTAGGAGCACCAGGTCAAAAACCACCCTTTGTTCAACTAACCATAAGTGGGTCTTGTGGTGTAAGATATGGATAATTTGCAAACTAAATAAACTAATACTTGGATCCAAGTGATCACAAGAAAGTGAAACCTTAAGCTAACTCTTGTTATTAATTCTAGTTGTCAACCTTCTGGTCCTAAAAGTTCTTTTATATATCAAGTCAGCAAAATAATTACCAAACCTCAAGTGGCTAGTTCCTCAAGTCTTGCAAAACCTTCCAAATCCCAGTCTAGGCAAGCCTCTAGAAAATATCAGAGCTTTGTTCTTGTGAATGCACAAAGGTGTACTTGTATTGAGTTACCAACTCGCTTTGGCCTACTCATGGGTAGCCATAGTGAGAAAGTAAGAACCCTAGTTTTGGGGGAGTATTTAAAATCATCCAATGGTAATGATCTTGCCTCACTTAATAGGTCTAACATACTCTAGGGTAATGGTGAAGGTGAAGATGTACAATGAAGGAGAGGATATGGATATAGTTCCTAATACCCCCAAGGAATATCAATAAAACAAATAAGTTGTCTTTCATGGAATGCTAGGGATCTATCTTACTTAGATAAAAGAAGAATTTTTAAGGGATTTTGTAGAAAGAAAAAATATATTTTAATCTTTTCTTTTCAAGAAAAAATTTGTAAATAATGAACTAATTTTTTTTCCAAGTGTCTTTAGAAAGACTATTAGGAATTACTATATCATAGAAAATATGAATGTAAGTTGAGTAAAACTACTCAACACATGGTACGTAATATCCATTAGAATTCAAGGGTAGTTGCAAAATTTATTATAGTTGGTTGTCATATTTGGATATTCATTGTATTTAAATATTTGTCATCTCATAATGCAACATATTAAATCATCTAATGATGGGGGCCAGAAAATTGCACATGCCAAATCTCAAATTTTCATTCAATATTTTTCAAATTAATTTACACTTTACAGCAACAGCCCGCAGGCTTAGAAATAACTTCACAGAACTAGCCCGCAGGCCTAGTTCTCATTTCTCTATGCAATCTCTAGCTCACCACCACTCTCCTATTACAATGCCTGGGTTTTTTAATAGAGGGCCTGACCCTCTGAATCTAAAATTTGATTCTACAGCTCCTCGGCTTTCATAGCTTTCTCACTCCACGGATCCTGGTGCAACTGCCTCACGTTCGATGAATCTGCTACACACCTATGGACCCAAGCTTTCTCTAGAAGGAAACACAGTCCGAAACTGCCTCACGTTCGACGCATCTGTTTTGCAGTCTTTCATCTCCATGGATCCTGGTGTAAACTGCCTCGTTCGATGAATCTGTCTACACTACCCAGGAACCCTAAGCTCTTTTGGAAGAAAAATAGCGCAGTAGGGCCAGAATGGCCCTCTGGCCTTCGAATATGCAACCCCTGCCTGTGGTCGTTTTCCAACCCCTTGTGCATGCCTCGGCTTGCCCTTTTATAACTTTCAGATGTGACTCTTCGTCTTCCATCTGGTGGTTTCTCTTCTGCCATGACTCTTTGTCTTCGTCTGCCATGACTCTTCGCTTCATTTTGTAATGGCCCCTATAACTGTCGTCTAAATCCCATTCACTGTCACTTTGCCCTGTAACGGCTTTGTAACTGTCATATTTTACTGTCGCATTCTTTAATTCAACTACATGCTTCACTCTGTAACGACCCCTAAAATTGCCACCTGTCACTCTGTAACGATCTTCAAAAATACAGCCTATCGCTCTGTAACGGCCTCCGAAAATGTAGCCTATCGCTCTGTAACGACCTTTGAAAATGCAGCCTATCGCGATATCACGACATCTTCTCCCTCTTGTTCTTCCTCTTCTCTTCCAGTCACGCGACATTTCTGCTTCCTTGCTCTCTCCTTTCTCTTCGAGTCGCAAAATCGCGACGTGTCACGATATCACGACACTTTTCCTTTCCTCCACTTTCTCTTCTCTTCTAGTCACAAAAATGTGACATGTCACGAAATCGTGACATTTTTCTCCCTCGCCTCCTTCCTCTTCGTCGGGTCACGAAATCGCGACATGTCGCGATATCGCGACATCTTTTCCTCTCTGCTTCCTCTCGCTTCTTCGGGTCACAAAAATGCGACATGTCACGAAAACATGACATCTTCCTCCTCTGACTCCTTTGCCTTCTGGTCACGAAAATGTGACATGTCATAAAATCGCAACATTTTCCTCCTCTAGCTTCTTCGCTCGCCTTCTGGTCGTGAAAATGCGACATGTCGCGAAATCGTGACATTTTCCCTCCTCCGGCTCCTTCTTCGCCTTCTAGTCATGAAAATGCGACATGTCACGAAATCGTGACATTTCTGCTCTCTTGCGCTTCCTCTTGTCTTTCGGTCGCGAAACTGCGACATGTCGCGAAATCGTGACATTTCTTCCTCCTTGCATTCTCTCTCCTCTTTGGGTCATGAAACTGCGACATGTCACGAAATCATGACATTTCTGCTCCATCGCCTTTTCTCCTCTTCGGGTCGTGAAAACGCGACATGTCATGATATCACGACATTTCTGCTCCTTTGCCTTCTCTCTCCTCTTCGGGTCGCAAAAACGTGACATATCGCGATATCGCGACATTTTTGTTCCTCTTCCATCTCTCTCCTCTTCAGGTCGCGAAATTGTGACATGTCGCAAAATCGCGATATTTTTCTTCTGCACCTTCTCTCTCCTGTTTCGGTCACAAAAATGTGACATGTCACGAAATCATGACATTTCTCTTCTACACTTTCTCTCTCCTATTTCGGTCGCGATATCATGACACTTTTTCTGTCGCGATATCACGATAGTTTTCCTCCATTGTCTTCTCTCTCCAGTTACGATCGTGATATCGTGACATTTTTTCTGTCGCGATATCGTGACATTTTTTCTCCTCGCCTTCTCTTTCTTCTTCGGGTCATGATAACGTGACATCTTCCTTAGCCAATTTTTTGAAGATGGCTCTACTGCCACTGGATGCTCCTACATCAGACACCCGGGGTTGATGGAGAAGTGACCTTCACTTCTATACTGTTTTGTCACCTTCTTCGGTGCTAGTACTGTAGGTACTACACAGGGACTCAACCTCTTGCTAATCAACCCCTACCACAACTCCTGGTGCAAACTGCCTCACGTTCGATGATCTATCTGCACACTCAGGAACTTCTCTCTCTCTTTGCACATCCTTCCACAGATCTTGGTGCAAGTTGCCTCACATTCGGTGATCTGCTTACACGCTCAGGAACTTCTCGCTCTGATACCACTTGATGGGGGCCAAAAAATTGCACACGCCAAATCTCAAATTTTCATTCAATATTTTTCAAATTGATTTACACTTTACAGCATAGCCCGCAGGCTTAGAAATAACTTCATAGAACTAGCCCGCAGGCCTAGTTCTCATTTCTCTATGCAATCTCTAGCTCACCACCACTCTCCTATTACAATGCCTAGGTTTTTTTATAGAGGCCCCGACCCTCTGAATCTAAAATTCGATTCTGTAGCTCCTCGAATTTCATAGCTTTCTCACTCCACAGATCTTGATGCAACTGCCTCACGTTCGACAAATCTGCTACACACCTACGGACCCAAGCTTTCTTTGGAAGGAAACACAATGTGAAACTGCCTCACGTTCGATGCATCTGTTTCATGATCTTCCGTCTCCATGGATCTTGGTGTAAACTACCTCGTTCGGCGAATCTGTCTACACTACCCAGGAACCCTAAGCTCTTCTGGAAGAAAAATAGTGCAGCAGGGCCAGAATGGCCCTCTGGCCTTCGAATCTGCAACCCCTGCCTGTGGTTGTTTTCCAACCCCTTGTGCATGCCTCGACTTGCCCTTTTATAACTTTCAGACGTGACTCTTCATCTTCCATCTGGTGGTTTCTCTTTTGCCATGACTCTTCATCTTCGTCTGCCATGACTCTTTGCTTCATTCTGTAACGGCCCCTATAACTATTGTCTAACTCCTGTTCACTGTCACTTTGCCCTGTAACGGCTCTATAACTATCGTATTTTACTATCGCATTCTTTAATTCAACTGCATGCTTAACTCTATAACAGCCCCTGAAACTGCCACTTGTCACTCTGTAATGGTCTCCGAAAATGTAGCCTGTCGCTTTGTAATGACCTCCAAAAATGTAGCCTATCGCTCTGTAACGGCCTCCGAAAATGCAGCCTGTCGCGATATCGTGACATCTTCTCCCTCTTGTTCTTCCTCTTATCTTTCGATCGCGATATCGTGATATTTTTGCTTCGTTGCTCTCTCCTTTCTCTTTGGATCGCGAAATCGCGACATGTCACGATATCGTGACACTTTTCCTTTCCTCTGCTTTCTCTTCTCTTCTAGTCACGAAAATGCGACATGTCATGAAATCGTGACATTTTTCTCCCTCACCTCCTTTCTCTTCGTTGGGTCACGAAATCATGACATGTCGCGATATCGCGACATCTTTTCCTATTTGCTTCCTCTCACTTCTTTGGGTTGCAAAAATGTGACATGTCGCGAAATCGCGACATCTTCCTCCTCTGGCTCCTTCTCTCGCCTTCTGGTCACAAAAATGTGACATGTCACGAAATCGTGACATTTTCCTCCTCTGGCTTCTTCGCTCGCCTTCTAGTCACAAAAATGCGACATGTCACGAAATCGCAACATTTTCCTCCTCTGGCTCCTTCTTCGCCTTCTGGTCGCGAAAATGTGACATGTCACGAAATCGCGACATTTTTGCTCTCTTGCACTTCCTCTTGTCTTTTGATCGCAAAACTGTGACATGTCACAAAATCATGACATTTCTTCCTCCTTGCGCTCTCTCTCCTCTTCGGGTCGCGAAACTGCGACATGTCACGAAATCGTGACATTTCTGCTCCATTGCCTTCTCTCTCCTCTTCGGGTCACAAAAGCGCGACATGTCGCGATATCGTGACATTTCTGCTCCATCGACTTCTCTCTCCTCTTCAGGTCGTAAAAACGTGACATGTCGCGATATCACGACATTTTTGCTCCTTTGCCATCTCTCTCCTCTTTGGGTCGTGAAACTGCAACATGTCGTAAAATCGTGACATTTTTCTTCTGTGCCTTCTCTCTCCTATTTCAATCACAAAAATGCGACATGTCATGAAATCATAACATTTCTCTTCTATGCCTTCTCTCTCCTATTTTTCACGATAGTTTTCCTCCGCTGTCTTCTCTCTCCAGTTATGGTCGCGATATCGTGACACTTTTTCTGTCGCGGTATCGCGACATCTTTTCTCCTCGCCTTCTCTTTCTTCTTTGGGTCGCGATAACGCGACATGTCACGATATCGCGACATCTTCCTTCCTTAGCCCATTTTTTGAAGATGGCTCTGCTGCCACTGGATGCTCCTGCATCATCTAAGCATATTAGTGGTATCAAAGTAGGTCTTGATACCTCAATGAAGAAGATAACTAATCTTCTCCTCAAGCTTTGATGTTGAGAAACCCTAGAGAACTTTTTGTTGTAGGAAAATGGTTTTTGGGTAAAAAACCCTACCAAGGACAAGCATTTTATTGGTCTCAGGGTAAAGAACCTTACCTAAAAGACTGACCCCTGCTAAGAAAGGTCTCAAGATAAAAATAATCTTGCCAAAGAACATACCATGAGAAGTAATGACCTTAGGATAAGAAATCCTACAAAGGATCAACTAAACTTAGGTCTTTGTACCATATAAATTTATAAGCACAAGGTGAATACTTTCAATCATTTGGTCTATTCATCAGCAAATAAAAGAAAGCACCAAAGCTACAAAGCAACTATAAAAGCCATCAAGGAAGTAGAGACATTCTTAGCAAGGTCTTCAACTAGCATGCGGTACCATATTTCTTACATTTTTTTAAAAAGCTCCAAAAATTAATCACCCGCGAGGTGAACTTGGGCACAAACCAACAAAAGGCACACAAACACATGAGAAAAAAGTAACAATTTTCTCAATAAGAAATAGTTTGTTTTCCAACAATAAGGTACTTCCTACGTGACTCATGTTTTAACCATTTGCAAAATATAGCATATCTAGATATTTATATAGAACAAGCCAATCAACTAGAGTGGAGATTATTTGAAATGTATCTCCCAAGAAAGACATGCAAGATTATTCAAGATGTCTCAATAGGAGCATGGAATATCAAGAATTTTGGATGAATAAAGAGGGCTAGCAAATGATCTCAAGAATATTGTAAGTATCAAAATTCTCATTGACAAATAGAAGGTTGAAGAAGGTGCTTGTGAACATTGCCAGCTCCCTTGAGGAGAAGCAACCAAATGATTATTAAAAGACATTATAGAAGGAAGGTGTCTATGTACATTTGTGCCTCTCCAACATAACTAATAATGTCTCACAATAAATGTAGATCTTAGATAATTAAAAGGACATGATTTGATGAAAGATTATTTCATGTCATCAAATTGAGGACCAGAATCTAAGGCCAACACCTTAGAAAAATCAAGTTATTCTGACAAAAAAATACGATTGAACGCAAGCGTATTCCCATCAACATCAAGTCGACTATAGGTTGAGATCATGGGATAAAAATTGAAAGTCTTCAAAATAATCAAAAGCTTAAAAACAAGCATTTCGTCGACAATTGGAGATAATAGTTGGCAGCATGTTCAAAAGGAATAATAACCAATACTTTCTTTCCTTGGACAACTAGAGAGTTTCCTTCATTGGTAGAAGGACAATAAAATCTTGGGAATGGACTCAAATAAAATGAAAGGAGGTACTCTTCAATGCTAGAAATATTACATTCAAAGAAAGCACATTTATGTTGATAATCACATATTATCCAAGATTCGTTAAAAGGTTTGAGTGAACAAAGGCAAAATTGACAACATGGAATTCAAACGTAAATGTCCTTCAACATGATGCACAAGACACTAAAATAGAACATATTCATTTCTTCAATTTTGCAAATTTACCTAATATATCTTTAGCCAAATTTTATTTTAAACTTTTCTAATATCCCAAATTGAGAGTGGGAAGACTATTCAAAGCCAAAATATTATTGTTTTATCATTTTATTTGATGCTTGTAAAAGGGAAAAGAAACATGAAAATGTTTAAAGAATCAAAATATTTCATAGAATAGTCCCTCTATTTATTATTTTACCCAATGAGACATTGTTTTCTTGCAATTTGATACATAAATTAAATTATAGTTATAGATGTATATATACTTATCAAAAAGTATTTTGCAAGGCCAATCTAGTGGAAGACAATTTTTCTAGTTTTGTAAAAATTTGATATGGCTAGTGATACACTAAAGTTCTTGTTTCCCGATTTCTAACTATTTAGGGGGAATAATTATGTTTCTTGGGAGACCAAAATTAGAACACAACTCAAGTTTGAAGTATGGGAAGTTGTATATGAGTCCATTACCATTTCTAAAGCAAAAGATGAAGAGTGGACCAAATTTAAAAAGGTAGATAGAAAAGCATAATTTATTATTAATTTTGGAGTAGCTGATGAAGTATAACCATACATTTGTGATTCTACCATAGCTAAAGATGCATGGGAGAAACTTCAAATAGTATTTGAGGCAAGGAACCAAAATCAAATTCTATTTCTACAAAGTTAACTTCATTGCTTGAAAATAAAGAATGGAGAAAAACTTGAATATTTCTTAGGAAGAGTTGCTAAACTACGAGCATCACTACAAGCCGTGAAAGAAATGGTATCTGACAAGATACTTGCTCCTATTATTTTGATATCTCTCCCTTATCAATAAAATATATTTATAACAATCTTGAATATCACTAAACAAATATCAACATTTGAATATTTTATGAACTTACTTCAAAAAGTAGAGGCCCCATATACAACACAAGAAGAAGATCAAGTTCTTACAAATCAAAATGGAAAGTGGTCATTCAGAAGAGATAGAAGACCTCAACAATAGAGAAACAATTCTCACAAGCATAGACCTCAACAACAAAAAATTCACCAGTGGATTCAAGTTGGAAAACAATGCATCAACAACATAGAATTGTTTCCAAATATGATCATTCTGGAGGAAAATAACATGTATTTATTGCATATTCTCAATAAAGTTAGCTAATGATGTTTGATATGTTGATTCAAAAGTAACTAAAAATATGACAAGCCAAAAATATTTGTTGCATCCTCTAAATTATTCCATCCATATAGGAAAAGTCTCTTTGGGTGATGACACTTCATATGACATTAAAGGTATTAGTGATGTCAAATTGCAACTAGGATCTCATACATGCCATATTTTAGAAGTGGTTATTGCTAATATCTTATCTTCTTTTACCTTTGTTTAAAATATGGTTGTTTTTTAAATTATAATTTTATTCATGGCCAAGGTCGGCAGTGTATGATGTAATATTGATAGGCCTAAGGGCATTCATTATGTAATGTTTTGAAT
Organism: Wollemia nobilis; assembly: GCA_028583015.1. Classification (NCBI taxonomy): domain Eukaryota; kingdom Viridiplantae; phylum Streptophyta; class Pinopsida; order Araucariales; family Araucariaceae; genus Wollemia; species Wollemia nobilis. The sequence continues at coordinate 172,364 of JAQPPZ010000045.1, forward strand.
TTTTTGTAATATTTTATTATGTAAACCCTATGGGTTGCGGTTAGCTTTGTTATGGTTCAACCTACTTTATAAATTGTAACTAACCTTTAAATCCTCTTATTATGTAGACTTAGGTTAATATCATTTATATAGTTAGGGTTTTGGTAATGGTATAAATACCCACCATCATCCTCATTTTATCATCAGAGTGTTGTGTAATATTATCTACGAATATAGTGATTATTTATGGTATTTATGGGTGCCCACAACATCTCTTCCTTTGTCCTTCTTTATATTTTTTATATAATATTTGAGTGGTTAGATTACTTTATTCATTTTTAGAAAATATTTTGAATTCTAAAAACTATTACAAGAGAGAAGATCATTGTTTCAAAAATTATTTGGCTCGTCTTCAAAATATAAAATTCAAGAAGGTTGGTCTTGATCAGAGCCTTAGTGATCATCCAAATTATAGGGGATGCACTATTCATAATTCACATGTTGTGATATAATATGCTTATTATGAATTACCTCTTAGAAAGTAAAATGCTAAAATTGGAGCTATAGGGAATCTAACTACGTATCGTTATTTTCTTTTGAATAACAAAAACCATTGTAGCAAAATTATGTTTTTATGAGTGATTATTTTTCCTTGCATGTTTTAAGTACTAATGACATCACTGGTGGTGATGTGAGATTTGTGAAGCCCTTTGTGTTCCAAAAGTGTAACAGTCCCAAAATAGCCATGTTGACTAATTATTTTTATCTTGGGCCTTTTATTTTGTTAGTAGGCCCTTAAGGATTAGGGTTGGGTTATTATTGATTTCATTCATAAATATGAATAATATTTTATTATATTGGTTCATCGAAGAATTGGAATTTAATTTTTGTATTCTATGCATAAAAGACTTTGTCCTCTCAAAGTGGCTAAGAGACTTTACCCTCTCCAAGTGGTTATGGATTTGTTGCAACATTATTTTGATTGGATTTACTATTTGTTTGTTGTTTGGATTGGGTTTGATATTTGCATATTGTTCATGGTATTTGAACTGGAATTATTATTGTCACATGTTAATAATAATTCTATATTGAAGAGTTGTTGTTGATATTAAACTAATTGTATGGTTTCATAACAAGTGGTATCAAAACATGATTTTGAAATGCCCTAAAAATAAATTTTCCATTTTTTTGCAAAATAAATGGTACGTTTTATTTTTTGGAATTAATTAAGCTTTTTCATTGCATCTTCTTCCACTTTGCATCTCCATCGTCTCGAATTTCATTATTTTAAATTATTAAACACCCACCCCCAACTTTCACATTTTTATTTATTAAATTAGTAAACACCTACACTCAATTTCACTTCACATTTATTTTTGAATTGTTAAAACTCCCCAAACCTTCATATTTCATTTTTTATTATTAAACCCTCCGCTTTCACATTTCATTTTTTTGTAATTAAATACCCCTCATAATTTATATTTTTGTTCTTCTTCTTACGTATCCACGGTTTCATATTTTATTTTATTTATTATTAAACCCTCTGCTTTAACATTAAATTTCTTTTAATTATTAAAATCCTTCCATCAATTTTTTTTAATTATTATATTTTGCCCAACCTCACTCGCTCTTGCTCTTTATCATATTGATCTTAATAATTAAAACTATGCTCACACTCTTCCTCATTTTAAATCTTTTCTCCTTAATTAATAAAATTATTTAAATAAGCTTTTAAAATATAAATATATATATATATATATAAAAGAATGGAAAAAAGAAGTATCAAGTATTGTCAGCTTTTGTGGAAGTCCTTTCATTTGGTGTTCATGTCTTCAAGTTGATCAAAGTGCATTAGTGAACTTGCTATCACTACTGTTTGGACACGAGTAAATGGTTGATTACAACATACTACTTTTTTAGAGGATGTGTGTATGAGCAAAAAGAAGCATCAACCTAAAAATCTTCGTAAGAATCATAACACTCTTGTTGAGTGGTATTTTCACCCGATTGTGAAAGTACACTCTTCCATAGGATTTGGGTTCCAAATCCCCTCTTGCAAAGAAGTTTTCCAAACAAATTCTCCAAGGTCTCCGCTATATTAGCATTTGCATACGTGTATTAGTAATATCAAATAAAGATATTCAATTTAAATGCTTGGAACACCTTAGTGATTGCAAGTAACTGCAAACAAGGGGCAATGTTGGTTTATTTTATCATGAAACTTTAATGATTGTTCGTTGAACCAAAATAGAGTAAATGTGAGTTGGCCCAACAATGGAAATTTTTATTTTCGGATTTTATTTTTAAATTTTTATTTTGATGACTGTAAATTAAAATAAAGTTAAAATTTCTAGAAAAATAAAGTGCTGAAGAACGAAAATAAAATGCAAAAAAAATGAAAATAAAATGCATTCAGGGTGATGCCATCCTATTATGACAAAACCAAAGATATGAGGTTTTCTGCATGCAACCTAACCTATTGGACCTGTAAAACATACACAATCCAGATACGTTAAGTGCTGGTTTTTAGGGTTTTGAATGAGATTTTCAGATTTAGACCTTCACATGAAGCAACCAAGATAACTTGCATAAATTCCATCTATAAGCCTAAAATCTGAAAAAGGAAAAAATAAACATTTAATCTCGCATGCAAAAAATAACTCCTCCTTTCTTGTCAATGAGATGCAACTCTCTGAAGTTTTTCTATATTAAATATGTATCAATTTACAATAACAAAAATTTCTAGTTTTCAAAAACCAAAAAAAGTGAAAGAAAAACACTCCAAAGCAGGCCCAGAATGGCTTATCGCCTTCAGCTCTGCAACTCTGCTCGCAGAGGTTTTCGACCCCTGTACCTGTCTTTGCTTCTACTTTTAAAATTTTTGGTATGGCTCTCTATTTCGCTCTGTGATGTTTCATTTCATTTCCCAGATCCCTTCGTTTCATCTTCCCCTGCCTCTTTGTTGTTTTTGACTTTCTATTCGAGCGTCGAAACGCTTGATCTTCTTTGCTAACTATAACTGTTGGTCATGAAGTGTTACACAATAACCCTTACACCTTTGTGCCACGTGTTCAGCACTTCCCTTGTAGACTCTATAACGCCCCCCCCATGAATCGCAAAAAAATAGCATGTCGCGATATCGCGACATTTTTATGTCCACAGCTTTGTTCTTCTACTTGCATCGCGAAAATGAGACATGTCGCGATATCACAACACTTCTATGTCTTTGGTCACTAGAATGCAACATGTCGCGATATCGACACTTTTCTTCTTTTGGTCGCGAGAATGAGACATATCGCGATATCATGACACTTTTTCTTTTTGGGTCACAAGAATGCAACATGTTGCGATATCGCGACATTTTTTCTTTCGGGTCGTGAGAATGCAACATGTCGCGATATCGCGACACTTTTTTTTTGCAGGTCGCGAGGATGCAACAAGTCACGATTATCGCGACACTTTTTCTTTGCGGGTCGCGAGAATGCAACATGTCGCGATATCGCAACACTTTTTCTTTTTGGGCCGTGAGGATGCAACATGTCACGATATCGCGACACTTTTTCTTTTTTGGTCGCGAGGATGCAACTTGTCGCGATATCATGACATTTTTTCTATCTTACTCTTTCTCCTTGCTTTCTGTCGTGAAAACGCAACATGTTGCGATATCGCGGCACTTTTTTCATTCTGCTCTATCTTGCTACACTTAGCCGCGAAAATGTGACATGTCACGATATCACGACACTTTTTCATTTTGCTCTATCTTGCTGCACTTAGCCGTGAAAATGCAACATGTCATGATATCACGACACTTTTTCATTCATGCTGTATTTTGTTGCTCTCAGCCACGAAAATGCAACATGTGATATCGCGACACTTTTTCATTCTACTCTATCTTGCTTGCACTTAGCCACGAAAACGCAACATGTCATAATATCACAACATTTTTTCACTTTGCTCTATCTTGCTGCACTTAGCCACAAAAACACAACATGTCGCGATATCACGACACTTTTTCATTCATGTTGTATTTTGTTGCTCTTAGCCGTGAAAACGCAACATGTTGCGATATCACGACATTTTTTAATTTTTGCTTTTTCTTTGATCTTTAGCATTTGGGCCACTACGGTCTTCTTGGAAAGCATGCAAAAAGGTGGGTCCCCAATTTTGGGGTACGTTGTGGATCAGCCACAACAAATGGCGAATCTACTAGGAAATGCTCCTGAGCATTTCGGTGAGAACCTAACCTGAAAATATACAGATTTAAATACAAGCATCAACACAAATACAAAGAATGCCAATAGATCAAAAATACATGAAACATTAGAATCATTAAGCATCAGCTCGATGTGTGTAGTGTGCTCCATTCTCTATCGTTTAAAATTGATCAACATTCCATTGTTAGTTTTACCTGAATGCATATGTGAGGTTATGAATGATTTGTGCAGGATTTAATGCATGACAAATATGTTAGAGACATGACAACCTACTTTATATATAAGCTCAAACCTTCTAATATCATACACAAACATTTTAAAACTGTCAAACCCTCTTAGGATCAAATACATATATAATGAATTAATTTATTAGATCCCAAAGTTGGTTATGTGTCACTACCATCTTGAACCCATGTGCAAGTGTAAGTGAAATCAAAGCTTTGGAGAATAGGATTCTCAACCTAAGAGAGATGGTAATTTAACCCTATCCTTACTACTTTGATCTGGAATTCATTACCTCACTTTGAACAAAATGATTTAACCTATTATGGATGAAATTATCAGGCTAGTCTATCTATTTGAGCAGTCAGTGGTCTTGCTTTTAGACAAGACATGCTACCACGCGTGAGCATACTTCACTTCCAGTCAGGCGTCTATAGCCTCAGTGGAGATTAACCCCATAATCCGTGATTTGGCTTCATTTTTTCTTATTTATCGGACCTTGAGGATGACTACCCATCCTTGCAAGGGACATGTAGTATGATCCTTCCAATCCAATATTAATGATGAAATGAAAAATATTTGCTTTACATTTGATTTCTTGGACCTTGGGGATGACTACCCATCCTTACAAGGGACATGTAGTACGATCCTTCCAATCCAAGATTTATGATGAAATAAAAAATAGAAGCTTTGGGGAATCGAATTCTCAACCTAAGCGAGATGAGAATTTTGCCCTATCCTTACTACTCCATGGAGGTCAAATCAGAGCTTTGGGGATTTGGATCCTCAACCTAAGTCCGATGAGGATTTAACCCTATCCTTACTACTCTGATTTTAAGCTTTAAGCTTTATGGGAGTGGTAAAAACCACTATTTTAAGGATTATGTTGCATGATAGGACAGACACGAAATACTCCTTTCGCCTCACCTTTTCTTCCAAGCATGGTTTTGATCATTTTTCTCAAGATCCTCTTTAATGTGCATAGAACGTGCTTGGTTCAAGATAGTTTGGGCATCAGTTCCCAACCTTAGGATTTTTTTTTTTTTTTATATATGTTATATAATAACCCTAAGAGGATTTGACATTTTTTCAATGATTGTATTTGAAATGCAGATGCAACTGAGATGGCATGTATATGCAAGGTGGAATGTATGAGATATGAATGAATGCATTGTTCCTTTTGAAATGCAGATGGAGTATACCACCTATGTTGCCATAATTTGTAAGACTGACAACTTCATGCATCACAAGTTTCAAATGATATTATTTAAAATGTTTGTGTTACTTGCGGAGCTTTCTACAACACAATTCCAATGTTTCATATTCTCCTGATCTATGACATAAGTTGACATCTCAATTTTTCTTCTTTTTTTTTTTTTTTTTAGGCAAACCAAAAAAAGTCTAGAGAACCAACACACAAAACTTAAATCCAAAACCCAAATAGCAATCCAAAAACAAAACTTGAAAATCCACACCAAAACCAAAAATATATACACTATGGTACAAGATGGTGCAAAAATTTGGGCCATCATTTTCCCGGATCCCAAATACGATTAGCACATTTTGAAAGACCTTGAACATTATGCACGTAGGCCAAACAATATTACAATTCCCATTTTGCCTTTCTCACTCTGCCAACTTGCTTGGATAACGTTAGCAATTTCATTTTGAAGTTTTAATTCATTGAATTGATAAGACAATAAATGGTTTTCAATCTCTTCTTGTCTATTCATGAAAGTATCCACTTCATAATTCGATTCATGATTTAAAATTAGGCCTTCCTTTTCAAATGTGATATGTTGCAAACAAGAGCCTATTTCTAAAAGTCTTGAATTCAAATCATTTTCTAGGATTTTAAAGCAATCAAAATCATTCAAGACTTGACAAGCATCAACAAACTTTGACATTTCATAATTAATGATATTAGCATTCAACGGGACATCATGTAACCTGTTACTTAAAATTTTTGTAGCTACTACCAAAGGTAAAGATTTCACCTTGTCATTCATACTCAACCCATCATGGTTAGAATTTACCACAACTTGATGAGTGTTAGTAGCTTTTTCTTTTTTCGCATTGTCTTCTTCATCATCCAACACCTATTCAAAAACACCAAATTTAGGCACCTAATCAAACTTGCGTCCATATTTTTCAAAACAAGAGCCTAGTTTTTCAAGATATGTGTCATGTGACACCTTTCCATGATCAATGACTTGAGTTGCCTCAAAATCCACATTTTCATTAGTATCATCAATAGTATCAAACTCAAACCACTTAGGTTTTGTAATTTCATCATTTTGGGATGGCATAGACATTGTAGAAGCAATGGGTGGATCAAACGTTTCAATTTCTTGCCCTTCAAGGGGAACAAAATCAATTGATTCTCCTTATTTACCCATGGTAGTAGAATCATTATCCTTATCCAACCTTTGATGAGATTCCAACCCTTCTTCCAAAACATTCTCAGATTGTACAGGACTTGTAATATCCTCATATGAAAGGGCAATTGTATTATCCTACATATCAATAGGCACACAAAATTTATTAGAAGGTTTGGAGTGAGCATACTCTTCCCATTTATCCCCAAAATCATAATAATCATCTTTCAAAATCAAATTGTGATGCTCAACTATTTCTTCATCATCTTTCAATTCATTAGCATGTTTCTCATCCAATTTACCCTCGCCTTCCTTAGATGGTTCAATTACTTCCAAAATTGGGTTATTGCTTGTATTCAAATTGATAAGGCTATCATAGTCCACATTTGTAACCCATGATTCACGTTTAACATAATTTGGAAGGTGTGAATTTTCTTGGCCATTACTTTCAACAATGTCATCCAATGTGTCATCCGAAAAAGATTCATCCTCATAGAATTCATCTTTTGGTGAGTCAAGGGTTCCCAATCTATCACATGTTTCAATACTAGTTGGATCTAGTACTCCTCCCTTGCCTAAAATCATATTATTATGAAAATCATTGAAATTGATTTTAGAAACATCTTTTGAATCAAGATGAGTATTTTGAAGTTGATTCATACTTAAGAAAGATGGTTGATCTTGCATAGTAGGTTGAGGATTTTGAAATTGATTGAAGCTTGGGAACGATTATTGATTTTGAAATTGATTCGCACTTGAACTTGGTTGAGGTGGATAAATAATTGGGTGGGTAAGTGAGGTATTAAATGATTGAATATTATATGATCCAAAACCCACACCATAATTTTGACAACTCAATTGTTGCTCAATTGCCATTGCTTGAGTATAGGCTTGTGACAAAGATGTGATTTGAGGCATCCCTCGCAAATATGTGGAAATGAGTGGGTCAAGAGCATTGACGTATATTTGGAGAGCCATTTCTTCTTGAAGAGCATAAAATGTCACTAATTGAGTGTATAGTCCAAAGAACCTTTCAGAAAATGACTTCACATTTTCACTTGGTCCTTTCTTAATAGTGAAAAACTGCTCATACATGAAGATTGGGTCAACTCGCTTTTTATTGAATTGATTAAGAAATGTTGCCTCTAGTTGAGCCCAAGAAGTGATAGACACTAAAGGTAGACTTGTAAACCAATCATATACCACTTTGTCCAAGGAGTAAGGGAACATTTTACAAGCAACATCATCATACCAAATTGTTAATTGGTTCACATAAATTTTGAATGCTTGAATATGTTCTTCTGCAGTATTTGTCCCATTAGAAAAAAATCGAGGAAGACATCTCTCAAAACCAAAGGGCAAATAATGTTGAACTCCAAGTATGTTTAGTGGGCTACCTAGCATCCATGGTGTAAACATAGCCATTAGTGAATCTTAAAGAATACAACTTTAATACCAATTTTTTTTTTTAGTCAAATAAATATCTTGCAAATAAACATGAAATGACTAACAAATATCAAATGAACAAATCATCACACTCATTCATTATAATGCGTGAATAAAACCGTAGCAATAAAGAACATTCTCCAATTTGTAATAAGGTTTAGCATTAACACATCATCAAAATAGAGAATGTTAGCAATGAGAGTAATCATATGGAAATGAAATCTCGTTAGTCAAGACCAATGTTTTTTTTTTTTAAATCAAATCAAATCACATTACTCCTGTATGAACAATCAAAACGTTAGAACAGTGCATAGCAATTCCTGTCCTCCTTTTACCACTACAAAGTTGTAATGTTAAAAGAGGGCTAAAAATAATAATCAATAGGGCATGAAATATTCCAAATTTAAATCCCTATAGCTTTTAAATCACACTGAAATAAACCAATTCAGGCCCTCCTTCTAGCGCCAATTTGTTGAGTGGTATTTTCACCCAATTGTGAAAGTACACTCTTCCATAGGATTTGGGTTCCAAATCCCCTCTTGCAAAGAAGTTTTCCAAACAACTTCTCTAATGTCTCTGCTATATTAGCATTTGCATACGTGTATTAGTAATATCAAATAAAGATATTCAATTTAAATGCTTGGAACACCTTAGTGATTGCAAGTAACAGTAAACAAGGGGCAATGTTGGTTTATTTTATCATGAAACTTTAATGATTGTTCGTTGAACCAAAATAGAGTAGATGTGAGTCGGCCCAACAATGAAAATTTTTATTTTCGTATTTTTTTATTTTTTATTTTGACAACTGCAAATTAAAATAAAATTAAAATTTCTGGAAAAATAAAGTTCCGAAGAATGAAAATAAAATGCAGAAAAAATGAAAATAAAATTCATTCAGGGTGATGCCATCCTATTATGACAAAACAAAAGATATGAGGTTTTCTGCATGCAACCTAACCTATTGGACCTGCAAAACATACACAATCCAAATACATTAAGTGTTGGTTTCTAGGGTTTTGAATAAGATTTTTAGATTTAGACCTTCGCATGAAGAAACCAAGATAACTTGCATAAACTCCATCTATAAGCCTAAAATCTGAAAAAGGGAAAAATAAACATTTAATCTCGCATGCAAAAAATAAATCCTCCTTTCTTGTCAATGAGATGCAACTCTCTGAAGTTTTTCTGTATTAAATATGTATCAATTTACACTAACAAAAATTTCTAGTTCTCAAAAACCAAAAAAAGTGGAAGAAAAACACTCCAAAGCAGGCCCAGAATGGCTTATCGCCTTCAGCTCTACAACTCTGCTCACAACGGTTTTCAACCCCTGTACCTGTCTTTGCTTTTGCTTTTAAAATTTTTGGTATGGCTCTCTGTTTTTCTCTGTGACATTTTGTTTCATTTCCCAGATCCCTTCATTTCGTCTTCCCCCGCCTTTTCATTATTTTAACTTTCTGTTCGGGCATCGAAACGCTTGATCTTCTTTGCTAACTGTAACTGTTGGTCATGAAGCGTTACACCATAACCATTACAACTTTGTGCCACGTGTTTAGAACTTCCCCTGTAGACTCTGTAATGGCCCCTCGTGAATCGCAAAAAAATAGCATGTCACGATATCGCGACATTTTTATGTCTGCAGCTTTGTTCTTCTACTTGCATCGCAAAAATGAGACATGAAACGATATCATGACACTTCTATGTCTATGGTCACCAGAATGCAACATGTCGTGATATAGCGACACTTTTCTTCTTTTGCTTGCGAGAATGAGACATGTCGTGATATCGTGACACTTTTTCTTTTCGGGTCGCGAGAATGCAACATGTCGCGATATCGCGACACTTTTCTTCTTTTGGGTCACGAGAATGCAACATGTCGCGATATCGTGACACTTTTTCTTTGCGGGTCGCAAGGATGCAACATTTCGCGATATCGCGACACTTTTTCTTTGCGGGTCACGAGAATGCAACATGTCGCGATATTGAGACACTTTTTCTTTGCGGGTCGCGAGAATGCAACATGTCGCGATATCGTGACACTTTTTCTTTTTGGTCCGCGAGGATGCAACATGTCACGTTATCGTGACACTTTTTCTTTTTTGGTCGCGAGGATGCAACATGTCGCGATATCGTGACACTTTTCTATCTTACTCTTTCTCCTTGCTTTCTATCGCGAAAACGCAACATGTCGCGATATCGCGACACTTTTTTCATTCTACTCTATCTTGCTGCACTTAGCCACGAAAAAGTGACATGTCGTGATATCGCGACACTTTTTCATTTTTCTCTATCTTGCTACACTTAGCTGCAAAAATGCAACATGTCACGATATCACGACACTTTTTCATTCATGCTGTATTTTGTTGCTCTCAGTCACGAAAACACAAAATGTCGCGATATCGCGACATTTTTTCATTCTGCTCTATCTTGTTGCACTTAGCCACAAAAATGCAACATGTCACAATATCGCGACACTTTTTCATTTTACTCTATCTTGCTGCACTTAGCCGTGAAAATGCAACATGTCGCGATATCGCGACACTTTTTCATTCATGCTGTATTTTGTTGCTCTCAGCCGCGAAAACACATGTCGCGATATCGCGACATTTTTTAATTCTTGCTTTTTCTTTGATCTTTAGAATTTGGGCCACTGTAGTCTTCTTGAAAAGCATGCAAAAAGGTGGATCCCCAATTTTGGGGTACATTGTGGATCAGCCACAACAACTCCCATTAATATTAATAGTTTTGACTAAAATATTCTTTTGTCCTTGAGAGCTATGGCTTCCCCTCCACTCAACACCTCAAGTCCTTCATCTCCTACTCTTAATCCTTCCATGGAAATTCGTACCACTACCACTCCACCTAGTAATCCTCTTCTTGATATTATTGGTCTTGACCTATGTGCATATCTTGGGAATCAGGAGCAAGTGATTACTTTAATTTTTGAATCCCTAAATGATAATAAAAATATATAAAATTATCCCCTACTATAACTCCACTCTTGGGGTATCAATAAACCATTGGGAAACAATCATTGACCATTCAAAAAGTACCAAATACTATTATTCATCCTCAACCACCACCTAGTCATAATCGTCCAATTTATGATGCTTATGACCTAGTTTTTGCTTTTGATTTGGATTCCTCGGTAAGATATGCTTCTAATTTTCTTGAATGGCCTCATGATGTTTCTATTCCTTGCATAGACATGTCCATTTTTGAAGGTGATGATCCTCGAGGATGGATGACCAAGGCCTTATCCATTTGTACCATATTCCTAAATGAGGTTGTGTCACATTAGAAGCTTCTAAATTGGGTACCCAAACTTATCAATGGTTGTTATGGAAGCTTTGCCAAGAGGGACGTCTTCTTTTGTGGCTTGATTTCAAGGAATAATTTCTTCAAAGATATGACAAGGGATCTTCCACATCATACGTGGTAAATCTGATGCAAACTAAGCAAACGAGAATAGTATATGAGTATTACTCTGATTTCACAAGTCTTCTGACCTATACCCATCAATTGAGTCTAGCAGTGGTGGTATTTACCTTTTGCTTGGTATTAAGGATAAAAATTTTGAAAGGAATTTGACATGCATGATCCTTATAATTTTTAAAATGCACAATATATTTCTCGATTAATTGAACAAAAGCTCCAATATTGTGGTCTTCCATATAGATATAACTTCAACTCTCATTATCATTATCATAATTTTGAGCGTTCCATAATTTCTATATTTCAAATGTTATTCACACCATCCCTAAGATCAATCCTATGAAGAACATCATAACTTTCTCTTAGAATATGAATATGCATTATTTTATGAGGAGGAAGCTTCATTATAGCATGATCAATCAAATAAACTAGGACAACAACCAATAGAAGTTGATGAAGTAGAATAAGAAGATGATACCATGGCTTTCTTGGCTCATGCATTTATGGGTCTTCAAGCTCATCACACTATCAATGTACAAGAATTCATTAAATGACAATGTGTGAATGTGTTGATTAATTGAGGTAGTACACACAAATTTATAGATTGTAAGATAGTAAAATCCTTGGGCTTGTATATCAATACTTCAAATCAAGATAAATTTCAAGTCTTAATTGCAAATATGGGGTACTACTCAATATGTGGGTCAAATGGCTAAGTTACAATTCAAATGGAGAATTATACTTGGATGGATAATCTCTTTGCTATGAGCCTGGAAGCTCAAATATCCTTTTGGGTGCACAATGGGTATCTTAGCTCGATGATGTTACTATTAATATACAAAAATTATATGTCAAGTGAACATATAATGGAAGGGTCATTTTTCTTAAAGGAATTCAACATCCTCCCTCCAAGGTGGTGAGTTCACATAGCATAGAGAAGATATTGAAGAAATGTGGTTATGGATTCCTTTCCCAAGTGAATTGCATGGAGGTTCAATCCTTGGATTCATCTCTTCTAAATATTCTAATGGATCTCTATAAAATTATGGATAGTTATGAGGTCTTTAGAGAGCCAAGGGCTCCTAAGTGCACACATGATCATGCAATCCATCTGACTCTTGGTAGTCAACCTCCTACTGTGTGTCCTTATCACTATCCATAACCCCAAAAGTTAGAGATTGAAAAGTTGGTCCAAGAAATATTAGATCATGGAATCATTCATCTAAGCATCAGTCCATATTCCTCTTCAATGGTGATGGTATGACGTAAGGATAACTCATGGTGCATGTGTCTTGATTTTCATCCTCTCAACAAGAACACTATCAATGATAAGTTTTCTATCCTTTTATATATGATTTATTGGATGAATTACATGGTGCTAGATATTTTACTAAACTAGACTTGCACTCTAGTTTTCACCAAATTAGGGTTAGAGAAGAGGATATTCCTAAAATTATTTACCATGGACATGAGGACCATTAGGAGTTCCTAGTCATGCCATTTGGTCTCACTAATGCCTCTTCCACATTTCAAAGTCTTTTTTATTAGGGTAAAAATAGGATTTTGAAAGGGCCAAACCCTTTTACAACACAAATTCAACCCAACAATTACACAGTTTCCAAGGGCAAGTAGCCAAAATTTCCCTGGATGCAAGACAAAAAATATCCATCTTAGATCCTAATTAGCTACAATCCTCCCTCGTAAAATTTTCTAAGTCCTCATGGACCACCCCTAGGGGGGTCCGTTTCCTACCCTCTTATTTAATGGCACCAAAGTTTACCATTTAGTCTGCTAGTTTGATACCTTCTCTAAAGACATGAACAAAGTCAACTTCTTCAAAATGCTTTACAATATCTCTAGTATCTTGCACAATGTAATCAATGTTCTAATTAGCTTCTCCCTCATTTTTCAAAAGATTAATAATATTCAAGGAGTCTCCTTCAGCTATAACATTTTTAGCACCTAGATCCTTAGCTATCTCTGCATCCAAATGTAAAGCATTAACTGTAGATTTATCAATAGTAGTAATTCCCAAAAACTTGTATGTTTCTCGCATCAATCTACCATGATTATCCCTAAAAATTTCTCCTACTCTATCCTTAACTAGGTTACCTTTAGATGTCCCATAAAAATTTAACTTCAACCATTCATCTTGAGGTGGTTGTTATTTTACATCAGCTCTAACCTGAACATTTGCCTCTCCACCACTAATGGGTTCCAAATTCCATGCCTTAGCTATAATATTCTCTTCATTATTCTCTAGCTTGATAGGGTACTTGATAGATTTAAAATTCTCCTCTAAAAATTAGGTGATACTTCGAAAATTTCTCACTGCTAACCTTTTTTCTCCTCTAAAAATTATCTTCTTCCTCTCTTGCTATACTCTCCATACAAAATGAAATGGAATCAGGTTCCAAATTACATTAAGATAAGGACTGAAAAAAGGGTTCTCCCACTATTGTAACCACAAAACCATATTAGAAGGTATCACCTAAGATATGCCCATCATGTTGAAGAGGAGCTAGAAAATATTTAGAGCATAAGGACATTCCAAGAAGATGTGTTCCACTAATTTATCTACATTTTCACATAAACTGCATATATTAGGTAACTGAAAACCTCTCTTCTTAATATTATTCACTTTTAGGATCTTATTTTGGACTGCTTCCCAAAGAAAAATCTCCAATTTAGGAATAGCTCTCTTACCCCAAATTATATTCCAAGGGAAACCATTATCTACAACAGGATCCAAAATAGCATAAGTTGTCTTCACATTGAATTCACCATTCTCAGTTTTGCTCCAAACCACAAAGTATCTTTGCCTGACAACACCTAAGTATTAACCCTTTAGTTTAGTTTTAAGGAGGTTCAAAGCCTCCAAATTCTTAGGGTATGCCTCTAAATATTTCCAACTCAACTGATTATCCAATAAAATTCATGTAGTCACAAACCTTTTTACCATATCTATCTTCTAGATCCTTGTTTAGATTAGAGAAAATATCATTATTGGTTAAAGGGTTATCATCTAATTAGGAATCTTCCCAAAAATTTATAGAGGTCCCATCTCTGATATGTCATTTTACACCCTTCCATAAGGCCTCTGTTAGGATCTCATCCTAATGTTATTTTGTAATTCTCATTATTATGTAATGACCCACTTCCAACGTGGGGGGATTCTATTATAATATTATTTTGTAATACTTTGTAATGTATATGGTAAGTAAAGCACCTAGCCAAGTGGTGTCATCTCATGTAACCATTATCAATATTGTAACCGATGTTTGGTAGAAGATTCTATCTCGAGTGGTATTTTGTATACAAGCCAACTCTTGAGCCTGTAGGTAGGATTGCATGTAGCTTTCTCTTCAAAAGGCATGAAGCCATGTACAAATGTATATTTTTGCAAGTTAATGAAATATTGAAGGAGTTTACCCCTTCGAAGAAGCACGTGATTCTAAGTTATTTGTGATATTGTTTCAATTTTGCAATTGCTTTTTGCATAGTGTCATTCTATTATTACATGTATTTTAGTTATTTTTTAGTATATTGTGTCTGTGAGATTTATTTTGATAATAAATTCCTTACAATTGGTATCAGAGCGCTTTCTAGGGCCGATTTATACTACGACTACGATAATTCTTGCTTAGCAATTTTCGCTTTTTAGGTATAATTTTCCTATGTTTTCATTCTATTTTCCTGTATTCAAAGCCAAAAAAAATTGAAATACCAGAAAAACTAAAAAAATACAATTTTTTTAATAGTTGAATAGGTTAGAAACCTTGTGTTAGGAATTTTAAAATATCATGATGGAGTTGTCATTATTGGCTAAGCTAGATAGCCCATAAAGCATCTAGTGAAATGAGGGGCAATCAAGCTCCAATACCCAGGCCTCAAACAATACTCGCGCATAGAATCGAGCTCCCACATATCTTTGGGTGTATTAGGAGACCATTCTAGGTTGAACAATATTTTATCTAGTAGTAAGCTTGTCGGTCTTGTATCATCCATAGTCCATGGGACACAACATCTCATATTATTACCCTCTCATACTGTGAGAGAGGCAGATAGTGTGCTCAAGGGTATGTGTGGAATCCTCCTTGGATAGTGGCCTTAAATATTGGTCCGAGCACTATTGTTTGTCACTGCGGTATAATAGAGGTCCTATGGGTGTTACATACTCCTCTACCTAGAATACCTTAAATCTATTAAAAAATTTAACCTGCAAAAACACACATATTCCTATTCTGTTGAGCCTGCATTCATGATCCCAAAAAGTGAGTATAAATATAAAGACTTCCCTATCATAGAAAAAGATATTTTACATGCACCATTAGTTAGGACAGAGTCTACAAGTCTCTATAATAGTCTGAAGTATTCCAATATCATATAGATTAGTGGTAATAATATTCAGGTTAGTGATAATACCAGTTAGGTCAGTGATAGTAACATTCGTGTCAGTGACAGTACCAATCAAGTTAGTGATAGTAACAGTTAGGTTAGTAAAATTAATAGTAATAGTTAAAAAATATAGGTGGTTAGGGTCAAAAATAGAACCGTCAGTGTCAATAACTGTAGTATAGGTGATAGAATAGTGATAATATGGTCAGTTGATAGAACACATATATCAGAGATAGTTGATACAATACCCACATTTTAAACTTGTAACCACCAGAAAGTCTCACACCGAGGCAAGAATCACATTATTGCAATAGTAAATGAATAAGAAACATGTGTAAAAGATAAAATTGACAACAAGATGTATGATAAACACTTTATTTATTCATGAAGTCCAATTTGTGTTACAATTATGTCCCTCTTAGGGATAATCATGTTGATACAATATTACAATAAGGTTTCTTGTGATTGTAATCCTCTTCAAGATAGGTGTGATGCTCAATGCACCTTTGTAGGGTGACACGAACTACTCTAGGGTGGAGTTGACCCTCTTATTCGCATTGAGGAAGGAATTAGATGATTGACTCTCCTTTGAACCTGCTTTCCTACAATCAAGAAACAACAAAAAAGCATTAATAGCATAGGCAACCTCTCATGATGAGGCCCTTTGAGGAATGTGAACATAAAGATGCTACAACACTAATGAAATCAATAAAATGATCAAAGCATGCTATACTTATACTAAATTCATAAATATTGCTTGAAACATAGAAATGAAGAGTACTGCTCTCTATCTAATGGACTAATTGCATAAAATTATTCATGGAAACATAAGATTAGTACAAAGTTGCTCAAATGACAAGAACTCATGTAAAACCCTAATTGAATCGGTCAGTGTCTCTAAAACATGAAATAAGCTATCAAAATGCTTAATCTAACCTAATTAAGTGCACTATAAAAGAAACAGTAAGGAAATATTTCACCGGTTGCAAACCGCAGCTCGGATGAGTGGTCTACACTGTAAACCATGGCTGACAATCGTGGTTAGCACTTTGATAGGCTTACCCTCAATTCCAAGGGCAGTGGGCTTGAACTCCTTGTCCAATTTATGTTCAATGGTTGCCTTTAATGTTCTTCTAATAGATTTGGTGGTCAAATCATTGTGATGGGCCTTCGTTTTCTTGGATTTGCATTTCTTGATCCTCCTAGGCATTTAGGGCATCCATGACTAATTGATATTTGGTGTATTGGAAAAGTAGCTCTCAAATGCACGTGTTCAGTATGCAATTCGATAGGGATTTGCTGCTCTTTTTATCAATCAAATCTGTATCGATAATTCATCAGCACTTCGCTATACAAATCATCTCTCTCTTCTCCCCAAATTGAAGGAGTATTTATAGGATGTCCCTAGGGCTAGGGGTGGCTTCATGGAGAAGCCAAGATCAAGAAGGGGTGGTTAGGACAGTTTGAATGGAAGCTTTGGCATCTTCCATCCTTCAACCGCCCTCTTCTAGACAAATGGTCGTTCCAACCGATTTGGCTTGGATGAAGGCCAACCAAACTTCAGTTAAGACCGCAGGTCACAACTACGGTCTAGACTATAAACCACAAGCCTTAGCCGTGGTTCAGCCTGTAGACCATAGGTATGGGTTACGATTCAGACTAATTAGGCCAAGGAGCCCAAATTGAGTGGTTAGAACCACTGCTCTATCTTGGAGTCTATCCAAGATCTTCCATATGGTCTTGTAGCATGTCCATATGAGTAGTCACCCTCAACATGACACGTTTTAGGTGTCTATGAATGCCCCTTTGTGATATCGAACAACATTGAGAAAAAATAGACCTAAAACGATGTCGAAGGGTCTATGATGATCATTAGTTAGATCAACATTAGATGCTCCAGGTCCAGCAAAAGGACACGCATCCTGGAATCATTGCTTCCAAATATTTGGAGGCTTAAACTTGAAAAACTTGTGCCCTTCTCATCTCATTCAGTGCGGCTGTGCATTCCATAGGTATCTTATGACCCATAGATCCGAAAGACAGATAAAAAAAAGCAAAATCATATTTGCTATTTACCCCAAGTAAAGGGGTAAGCTTATGATAGTTGTTTACAATGACTCGTAAGGACGAACACAATTTTGACAAGATCAAGGGATCTATGATCTTTGGGATCTTATGCTGATTTTGATTATGATTTGATATTATAACTACCCCCTTAAGCGACGAGTCGATGAGGGTAATGACAATGATTGAAGTGATGATGTCACTTGACCACCATGGATGATCTAAACAAATTTAGATTTGAGCACATTAAATGCTTTGGCTAGGCCTAGTTCAGCTTTTGATTTCAACTGTTAATAGTATTTGCACACTTCTATCCCATGCAGCAGTAGGGCTACAATAGCCATCTTATGGAATCAAATTGATACAAATACAATCATATTTATGTTGAATCAAATTGTCGATGATTTGCTGAAAAAGAGGTCATAGAAGAAATGGTATGCAATGCCTCATTCCCATGGAGTTGTCCAACCACGAAGGCCTTCTTAGGGATTGAGAAGAAGCATATCAGATCAACAATGAAAAAATTATCCCAAATGTCATTATGGTAATTTACTCATCTTGTTAGATTGCATGGATCGCAAGTCATTGCAACTGCCAAGTGTATATAGGGTAAAGAACTAGGTACAAGGCACATTTGGATTTTGAGTTATTTGATTTTTTAGTTATTTTTAGAGGCAATTAATATCATTTAATGCATTTTTGACCTGTCTGATTGACAAATTTGATTTGTAGGCCTGCATGATGACATGTTTTTGCACTTTTATCAGTTTTTTAAATGTTTTTGTCGTTTTTAGTTAGCTTTTTCCTTATAGTATGCTTTTATTCCAGACATTGACCTCTAGGGCGAGAGAGCCAGATCTACTTAAGACTCTCCATGGACGGCTCACGGGTGGTGAGCGTGACTGGTTTAGAGCCATTGGATTCGGCTATGTCTTGGATTTACCCACTATTCGGGTAAACCAAGCTTACTTGACTGCATTGTCCAGGTGTTGGAATGCCCGAACAAATACATTTCACCTGCCCACAGGTGAAATGACTGTTACCTTAGAGGACGTATATCGGATCTTTAGGATCCCTATCGATGGTGAGGCCATCGTATCCTCTAGTTCTGGGGCTAAGAAGCCCATTTTTGATGCTATATTTGGAGACTGGAGCCAGTAGGCTCAGGATGCTATTGACCATGGAGGAGTCCACATTGCTTACTAGGAGGGTAAGCACCTTTTCTTAGTCCATGCTGCTATCTTCATGATCCTCATGGTACAGATTGTGCTTCCAGACTCCTTGGGCATGAGGATTCCCTGGAACCTCTTGGCTAGCATCTGGAGAGTCATCCAGAGTTCTACTAGGCAGCCATTGCACTTAGCTTGGGGTAGCACGCTATTATGCCACCTCTACAGGGAGCTATACCAGTTTACTGAGCAGAGCCATAAGGGCATGAGTTGTAGTCTACTGTTGCAGATCTAGGGTTGGCAGCATATTAGGATAGAGCATCCTAAGGATCTACCGCTAGATATTACTACTATTGTTTCCGAGTTCCTAGTGCTATGCCACCTACTGGCCTCACGAGGAGGAGGGCACCCGTAGCAGGATTCATGCTGGTGATGTCCAACATTACATTACTCAGTTCGTGGCACTTGGCCCGAATGATGTTTAGTGGCGGCCATACATGGACTGTCCAGCATGGCCAGAGGTGGGCGAGAGGCTTTGATAGGCTCATCGAGATAGATGGTTGATCGATCGTAAGGCCGAGATCCGAGAGTACCAATTTTTCTCTTATGTCCTATGATAGTTTGGGATGGTGCAAGACATTCCTGAGATGCCCTTCAGATACCGATGCTTGGCATTGGAGCATGATCTATAGTGGATTCAGCTTGTAGCTCTAGGAGATGAGGTTGATGATTACCAGGAGACTAGTGTTGAGATGGTTGTGACTACCCTAATATATGATGGATGGTGGTCATTGTTTAGGTGGTACGGGATAGGGCCTTTGGGTTGAGAGCCAGACCAGGCAACAACAGAGGTAGAGGTGGATCCCGATGGGTGCATAGGGTGCGCTAGAGGACAAAGGGCAGCTAGGGGGTAGAGGCTGCCATTGAGGAGGCTCCTGAGGTTGACCCTGAGGATGAGGCTTTCGAGGAGGGTGAGGTCCCTCCTGACAATGTAGAGGGGGTGCTCCTAGCACAGGTGGCTGACTTGTAGAGTCAGCTTGGTAGGTTCCAGACTCAGTAGCAAGAGCGAGATACGATGATTGCTACTCTACAGGCTTAGCTGACTGACAAGGACAGGTGCTTGACTAAGGTGCAAGGATAGATTGAGACTCTGACTACATGGGCTACAACTATAGAGACACAAATTCAGACACTACAGACTACACTAGAGCTAGCTCAGGCATAGTGAGATGTGGTAGTAGCATAGAGATCTGATCAGACTGTCTAAGGGGGCTATGCCGCCTCCTTAGGCTATCATGGGGCCTTTGGTAGCACTAGCAATAGTTGTACCAGGTGGCCAAGATCCTATGGCTGAGGTCGAGCGATTACGAGATATGGTCATGAGGACCAATGATATGCATGCATCCCGAGTTGCTCGAGTGGACCAGCTGGTAGGTTACATAGAGATGCATGGGTTACAGGTTCCTAAGGATCCTTTCACTCCCGAGTCTCAGCGGACCAGGACTAGGACTACAGGATAGTCTACTGCTAGCTCGAGCCATCATACCCATCGAAGCAAGAGGACACATAGGTCCTCTAGTACACATGGCAGCAGTAGTCATACCAGGACTAGGGAGGCAGGGTAGTCTACTACCACATCCAGCCATAGGTCCTCGATGCACAGAGGTGCCCATCGCTTAGGGAGTAGTTGGACGAGTGCTAGGCCTCTTCGGGCTAGGTGGCACACAGGGTGCTCAGTAGGATCCATAGTAGTCAGCAGGGCAGTAGGCAGAGCAGGCTCCTGAGCATAGTACTGAGGGAGGAGGTGAGAGCTCCAGTACAGGGGGAGCAGGACAGAGCTAGGGCTTTTATAGCACATACTACATTTTGATATATCATCATTTTTGGTGTAAGGTCAAGGACCTACATGATTGTAGCCTGCGGGTATTTTTGCATACTCCCTATGTACTCATTTGGACACATATTTATATGATATGATCATTCTAGCTCATTCTGTGTACATGTGTATATATTTATTTTTTTGATCTTATGTTTATGTTATGCACAGGAGAAGCGTATACTATATGATGCGATGGTGATGTCATGCATTAGATAGCTATTTTTTTTATGATGATGATATGCAGTGATCTAGATGCGTAGATATGCTTTTGATGATAAATGCATATGGATGCTATGTTTTTCTCTTAACGCATATTTGATATTGCTTCATTGTATGCATTATTTTATGGAAATGCTTTATTTACATGATGTTATTCTAATGTAAATGAACCTGTATGCTTTAATCACTTAAAACATAAGGAATGAATGTAGTGTGTATTTGACAATTTAATGGATGACGCCACAAGATGTGTAAAAATCATGACTATAATTGAAAATCCTTAAGATAAGAATTTAATCAATTAATCACCCATATATGAAATGTAATGGTACGAAGTTGCATGATGCAAATGAGATAATATGTCATTCTATTTTCTTTCGCACTTTGAATGATATGCATGATATAGTCAGTGGTCGTCTAAACATCGTTGTTGATATTTATCCGGTATCTATCCTATATCTTGATTGTGCTTTATGCAATGATGTATCACTTGATACTTTGAATACTTTGAAATGATTTGCAATGACTTTTACCATTTACTGGTTTATGCTTTTGTAGCATTTGTTGCTTTTTAGAGAGATTTTGAGGTTTTCTGTGATACTCAAACACCCTAATAAACTTATCAAAAGTTGCATACTAACCACACTAGACTTCTGAGATAAAAGGCTTTTGCTAGGATAGACCCTAACTATTCATTATCCCTGTGTGTGCAAATGAATATTTTAAGATAAGACACGAGCGTTCCCCGATGTCAGGCGGGATTCTTTCAGCCCATTGCTAAGATAGGGGTTCCACAAATGTCTTATCCAATCTCAAGTTTAGATTTTAGTTGGACTAAGCCACTAAGCAATGTAGGACACCTGAAGCTAGCTCTTCCACATTCAAACATTGGTCTTGTTCATAAGCGAGGTGCTAATGCGTCAGACATATCATCATGCGTAAGGTACAGTAGTGCTGACAATTCCAGGGATTCAGGCTCATTCCTTTCTATCCTTCAATTTTTGGGATACTTGCTCATATGTAGTGAAGCAAGGGAGTCGATTCCATCTTCTTTTTGAACTATCTTTGGATCTTCATTTGATCTCTCTTTGAACTGGATTTTGGATCTTCATTTGATCTCCGCTCGAACTTTTGATTTATGATCTTAATTTGATCTTCACTTTGAACTTTGATTTAAGCCTATTTTCTGATCTTCACTTGATCTTTACTTTTTGGCATTTACATTTGATACTCTTCTTCAGAAACTTTCCTTTGGGGAGATTTACTTGGAAAAACTATTTCTGGTATATCGATTGAGAATATCGATCTTATGATATCAATATGGGATATCACTCTAGGGAGTCGAGCTATGATATCGATCTAGGGGCTCAATCATGAGGATTGATATGGGATATCTCTTTGGTATATTGCTCATTTTATCGTAAGCAAGGGATTCTGAATAGGGAACTAACCTGTCCTTTTGCCAACTGCCAACATTTCCCATACCGTCTGCACAGAGGGATAAGCAAGAATAACTCTTTTCACTTCAGGATACCCGGTCCTGCTTCATGGCTTTCATCTTCCCCTAGTCCTTGTTAGGATTGTTTAAATTTGTTGATTAGTGATAGGCTTATGATATGCTAAGGGCTATACTAACTGAACCTTAGCTACAAAAGCAAAGTGAGCTTTCTACCAACTCTTGATAAGACTACTAGGTATGACTGAGTGACTGGAAAACCCTAGTATATCTCCATAGCAACATTATAGGTTGTGTTGAAAAACACAATTACTCACATGAATGATGGATCATGATAAATGCAGAGATGCATGATTTAAACACAAACATGGCATCATTTGTAAGACTGACAAACACAAATGCCTTCTATTAAGGAATGCAACGGATGATGAATGCCTATATGCAATGCAGTAATGCGGTGGATGCATGAGTGAATGCAAAATGAAAATGTAAATGCAAATGTTTTTGGATTTTATGCTTTACCAATATTTTTTTGGATTTTATTGATTTTATAATTTTTATGGGTTTTGAGCCTCATAATTGACCAAACGACGAGTACATGCCTCTGGAGCCTTTAGATTGACCAAGTGATTTTTAGGAATCCTTGGAGCTTTTAGGATTGACCAAAGGGATTATGGGTACCTTTGGGGCATTTTGGGATGACCAAGCGATTTTGAGAATCCTTGGAGCCTTTGGGGTTGACCAAGTAGTTTTTTAGAAACTCTTGGTGCCTTTTGCATTTGACCAAAGGGCTTACAGATGCCTTTGGAGCTTTTGGGTTGACCAGATTTTTTCAAAAACTCTTGGTGCCTTTTTGAGTTTGACCAAAGGGCTTATAGATGCCTTTGGAGCTTTTTAGGATGACTGAGTGATTACAAGCAAATCCTCAAGGCTTTTGACTGACACAACCAAGTGGTTTTAGGGACCCTTGGAGCCTTTTGGGATGACCGAGCGGTTTTGACCAAACCCTCGAAGCTTTTGAGGTTGACCAAAGGGCTTACAGATGCCTTTGGAGCTTTTTGACTACTTGACCAAGCATTTTAGGAACCCTTGGAGCCTTTTGGGAAGGGCATGCTGCCCTATATACCCCTAGTGAGTGTGCCATTCGACAATGGTGAGGGAGGTGCAATACCTCTAGATTCCTCATTTTTCCTTATCAAATGTGGTGTGGCTGGTGGGAAAGGTATGCTACCTTGAAGACCCCCAGCGTGCATGCTATTTACTAAAAAGTAATCAGCTTATTTAGGAAGAGTGATAGAACTCAACTCCCCTAGGTGAAGATTGGACCTCACCAGTGTGCCTATGCTTTGGCACGGGTGAACGAGAGAGCCATCCTCATGGATCTCATCCCATTTGACTAGGTCTTCGATGACCCTCTTAAATGACTGGAAACTCTGAATGTCATGTCCATGCGCTCGATGATACACACAAAAGGGACCTCTATCAGGTGACCCAGTTTCGGATGCCCTACGCTTAACTTCAGGCAATATGAATGCTTGTGCCTCATGTAACTTTTGAAACAAAGTTAGAGTAGTCATCTGAAATGAAACTACTCGTTGCACTGGCCTATTGGGCCTACGAGGTGACTGATGACTTCGAGGTCGCTCATGAGGAGGCGTGACCTCCACTTCATCATATTGGGGCACTCTAAGAGAACCATCTACATGGTAAACCCCCTTATCTATCAAATTTTGCACCACACTCTTAAATTCATGATAATATCGAATGCCATGACCCTCTATTCGGTGGTAGAGACAGTAGTGATGCTCCCTATAACCCATAGGTTTAACTCTATTTGGGTTCAAAGGGATGACATTAGGCAAGGTGATGACCTTAGCCTCTTGTAGCTTCTAAAAGATATCAGACATAGACTCTTGTAATGGAGTCCCATTATGTTGTGACTATTTTGGGCTCTTGCCCCGCATTGGTTTGCTTTGAGAATCCAATGGTTGGGTTGGCCGCATGGGCTTTTGCTTCCACTGAGGCTTTTCCTGTACTTGCATAGGAAGCGATTCATCCTCAGGCAAGGGTTGCTTTTGTAATTCCAGATTTTCAATCCGGTTTTTGATAAAATGCAATGACTTATCTTGCTCATCCATTCGATGCTCCATCCATTCTAGATGGCTTAAAATGGATCGCAAGACTGACAAAGAATTCATATGTATTTCCAGTGACTGATTCGAAATACCTTTGTCATTTGAAGGAAATAGAAAAGTGGATGCTATGGATCCATTAGGTAATTGCAAATCACCTATTTCCTTCACTTGAGTTGATGTGGATGCTTCTTGATGATACACTTCATCAATGCTATCCACATGCTCATGCATATGACTCAGCTCAAGCTCTTGTTTCACTTCGTTGTGTTGAACTGTGTCACTTTTAGTACCCCCAATCTGATGTGAGGAACCTACTTGTTTGTGCTCTCGAGATGGTGCCATGAGAAATGAGTCAGGAGTGACCAATTTCAAAATTTATGGCCTTGGCAATGTGGAAACACCATTGGGTTGCCCCATCTCCTGCTTTATGTGATTAAGAATCACTTGATCATCTGGCCTAATGTCGACCATCCCCACAAACTCATGAGAAAACTCCACAACTTCATGCATTGTGGGTAATTCATCCACATACTGAGGTTGTTCTATTTTAGTTGTGATAACTGAACCTTCCTCATGCTCATACGATGTCTTCGGGATAGGATCCGTAGGTGGAGACTCGATGAAAAGCTGACCTAAATCTTCAGTGGACTCTATGGTGGGTAGCATCGTAATACTAGCCTCCATAAGCTCTTCATATTCACCATAGTCCCTCATAAGAAACATTAGTGTCATGATGGATGAAGAGGGTGTGATACACTCGGGTGCATCCATGACCATGCTAGGTTCTTCCTCCTTGATAGGAGTGTGAATATCCTCTAATGATACCTCCGAAGTGGCTGTGAGAAACTTCATAAGGGCATTCATTAATCCTTCCCTGCTAAGCGATGTCGAGAGTGCAGGGGTTGTAGGTGACTCCACAGGTGATAGCGGTGGGGATGGCAATTCCAACACCGTCTGTGAAGCTGCATCCACACTTTGGATAGGCTCATCCAATTGGGCTTGCAGATGCATAGGCGCCTCACCTGGTTCCTGTGGATTATCCTCAGGCTTATAATACTTGAAGGGATCTGGGTCCGCTTCAACTACATGAACTTCACCTCCATGAGTGTACTTAATGCATTGATGCACTATTGATGGTACGCACTCCATGGCTCTTATCCACGGTCTACCAAGCAATAGATTATACTATCTTGATCCCTCTAAAATGTAGCACAATGTAGGAATGATATTTTGTCCCACCTCGATGGGGAGGACTATTGTGCCTACTGTAGGGGATTCCACATCATTAAAGGCTTGCAATATGAAATTTGTTTCCTTGATGTGAGAAAGTGGAATTTTGAGATGCTTGAATGTTGAGGTGGTAATGATATTAATCGATGATCCTGTATCCACCAACACTCGCTTATACGCAATCTATTGTATCCTCACTATGATATGCAATGGAGGATCAGATTCCCTGATAGGGACAAGTTTGACTTCCTATTTATGGAAAGTAATCATAGGTTCCTTATATGGTGGAATAGACTGTATATGCCCCAAGGATTGTGATGACCTTCGAGCGTTGACACTGCTCACCTATCGGACTTGACTACTCTCGACCTCACGCTTATGCATGGGATCCCTAGATGTCTCTTTCGGTTGCTCTTCGATAACCCTAGGCATGTCTATCTATCTATAAGCATGGCTATCTACTTGCTTAAGTGGCAACTCTTGACGATGCACTGGGTGCATCGCGTTGACTTGTTGCCTAAGCACTCTAGGTATGAGCTTCTTTTTGAGAATTACCTCACATGATTGCTCTTCACATGCTTTCTATTGGTAAATCCTCTCCTCACACCGTTGGAGCTCATCCAACCTTTGTTGATGCACTCTCTTTCTCTCTACGGACTCACGCTCTAGGCGCTTACGTTGACGATGCGCTTCCTCCAATTGGTCTTGGAGTAGTTGCCTCTCATGGGCTGCATGAGACTTAGATTCCCTATAGGACTGACTCATGGAGTATGATCCATGACTCTCTATCTCCTTAGATGGAGACCTAGGGACTTGGGTTCTCACCAAATGTGAAGAAACCCCATGATCTGTATGGGTGAACCCCCTGCGTGATGAAGGGAGCTCGCGATGACTCTCAGAAGGTCACGCTTGGAGGATTGGATCCTCAGGTGCACAATGAGTGTGATGCCTAGCAAGGAGGTGTACGAGGTTTGAAAGATCCTCAGGAGAACATCGAGAGCATTCAGAGCCCCTCCATGAACTCTCCGACTCATTAGCTCGTGATTGAGCTCTATCATGCCTAGTCATCATGATGAACCGACTAAACAAGACTCGAGAGGTTTCCTCTCTTACTAAAAATTGTGGCCTCAAGGAGGGCCTTATCTTGATGAATTAAGCAATAAAGAAGCATACAAAGTAAACAATGTGATTATCTCCTTTATATTTTAAAATTTGAGCCCTAAACTGTTTGATGTGTTTTCAATATGTGTTGTATCAGTTGTAGAAACTCTTATCGTGTTTTTGTAAAACTTGTTGGATTTTATTCTTGGTTTAATGGATTTCACCTGTACGCTCATAGCTCGACAACTTGGCTATGAACTCCAAGTCACGTAAATCCCTCGTGTGTGGTAATGAAGCCCACACCTAGACAAGGAGCACAGGTCCTGCCAGATCCTCACCCAATCTCACCCAATCAGTGTTATACCCTTCGAAGAGGAGTACATGCAAATTTTTTGGGCTACGGATGGTTCTTGGATCTGGTATTGGTCTATATATCAAGGGTTCATAGGATTTGGGCCAACGGATGGAAGTTACGCCCACCATCATTGAACCCTACTAGTGGTTGGATGCCAAGCCCAACTCACTAGCGTTTAAGTGTTTCATGGTGTGTGTGGTTCTTTTTAATTGTACAAAAAGAAATGCATCATGTAGCACTCATGCTCATTCTCTATATGATATGCAAAATGAAAGAACATTTCAAATTCAGAGAATGCAAATTAATGTAGATGCTATTTTAGACAATGCACATTACAATGATGAATGGCCTCTAATCGGGCCTCAAACATGCAAACTGACACACAATATTTATCAAGCACATTGTATTCTAGGGCGGACTGCAATCAGAGATCCGTTGTTCCTAGCAGCGCCTTTCTAATGATGCAAAAATAGAATGCTAATCTAGGACTTAATTCATTTTCCTTTTTCTTAAAATGTCCTAATTAAATTTTGTTTTATGCATTCTAGAAAAACACAAGCAGTAAGAACAGAGACAGAGACTAAAAATTGGACCTACCTCAGATCCTCATCTGATGGAGATTTATCCCTTTGCTATCTATTGCATCTATTGTAAACCGTAGGTTGGGTCTACGGGCTGCAGTATGAACCATGGGTTGCAGCTGCGGGCCAACAATTAGACCACAACTGTCATCTGCGGTTTGCACCTGATATCAAAAAAACACATGGGTTAAAAATTAGGGGCATAAAATGCGGAGTTCCACCATGATCACCATCTGTAACCACTAGAAAGGCTCACACCCGAGGCAAGAATCCCATTATTGCAATAGTAAATGAATAAGCAACATGCATAAAAGACAAAATTGACAACAAGATGTATGATAAACACTTTATTTATTCATGAAGTCCAATTTGTGTTACAATTACGTCCCTCTTAGGGATAATCACGTTGATACAATATTACAATAAGGTTTCTTGTGATTGTAATCCTCTTCAAGATAGGTGTGATGCTCAATGTGCCTTTATAGGGTGACACGAACTACTCTAGGGTGGAGATGACCCTCTTCTTCACGTTGAGGAAGGAATTAGATGATTGGTTCTCCTTTGAAACTACTTTCCTGCGGTCAAGAAACAACACAAGAATATTAAAAGCATAGGCAACCTCTCATGATGAGGCCCTTTGAGGTAAATGTGCATAATGAGATCCTACAACACAATGAAATCAAGAAAATTATAAAAGCATGCCTATACTATACCAAATTCGATCAAGATTTTAAAACATAGTAAATGAAGAGTACTACTCTCTATCATGGACTAATTGCATGAAATGAGGCATGGAAAGTGCATAGAGAAATTAGTACAAAGTTTCTCAAATGAAAAGAACTCATGTAAAACCCTAATTGAACCGGTTAGTGTCTCTAAAACATGAAATAAGCTATCAAAATGCTTAATCTAACCTAATTAAGTGCACTGTAAAAGAAATAGTAAGGAAATATTTCACCGATTGCAAACCGCAGCTCGGATGAGCGGTCTGCACTGTAAACCATGGCTGAGAGCCATGGTTAGCACTCTGATAGGCTTACCCTCAATTAGGGGTAGTGGGCTTGACCTCCTTGTCCAATTGATGTTCAAGGGTCGCCTTTGATGTCCTTATGATAGATTTGGTGGTCAAATCACTGTGATGGGCCTTCGTTTGCCCGAATTTGCATTTCTTGATCCTCCTAGGCACCTAGGGCATCCATGACTAATTGATCTTTAGAGTATTGGCAAAGTAGCTCTCAAATGCACGTGTTCAGTATGCAATTCGATAGGGCTTCGCTGCTCTTTTGATCAATCAACTCTATATCGATAATTCATCCTCGCTATAAATCATCTATATCTTCTCCCCAATTTGAAGGGGGTATTTATAGCATGTCCCTAGGGCTAGGGGTGGCTTCATGGAGAAGCCAAGATCAAGAAGGGGTGGTTAGGATAGTTTGAATGGAAGCTTCTGGCATCTTTCATCCTTCAACCACCCTCTTCTAGACCAAATGGTCATTCCAACCGATTTGGCTTGGATGAAGGCCAACTAAACTTCAGTTAAGACCGTAGGTCACAACTATGGTCTAGACTATAAACCGTAGGTCTCAGCCATGGTTCAACCTGTAGACCGCAGGTCTAGGCTACGATTTAGACTGATTAGGCCAAGGAGCCCAAATTGAGTGGTTAGAACCACTGCTCTATCTTGGAGTCTATCCAAGATCTTCCATATGGTCTTGTAGCATGTCCATATGAGTAGTCACCCTTGACATGACACGTTTTAGGTGTCTACAAAACTATAGATCTAAATCAAAAAAGGACTGCACTAGTAGACTCATAAAAAAAAATCATACAAATCATAGCTATAATGAAGAAGTTGTAGTGGCTTTATCATTACTCTATTTTGACTAATTTTTAAACAAAAAATAATGAAAAATAGCACTAAAAATGCCATCAAAAGCCCTAGACAATCCCAAAAATCCTCAAATTTATTTTTTTATCTTAGTTATCCCCTTCTGCACCTCTCATAGAATTTTTGAGTCTTAACTCCCTTTTTTCTCAAAATTCCTCAAATTCGTCATTTTCCACTAGCCCTCTTTGGCCAAATATTCCACAAATACAAAATTTGAGTCTGGGGTGCCCAAAATTCCATGTTGTGGTATATAGCTCATTGTGACCATATTTTTGAGATGATCATCTTTATATATAACACCCAAGCACTTTTTTGGACTCTTACTAAAAATAGTAAC
Source organism: Wollemia nobilis (assembly GCA_028583015.1). Classification (NCBI taxonomy): domain Eukaryota; kingdom Viridiplantae; phylum Streptophyta; class Pinopsida; order Araucariales; family Araucariaceae; genus Wollemia; species Wollemia nobilis. The sequence continues at coordinate 202,850 of JAQPPZ010000045.1, forward strand.
TCCTAAAACCACACTTCTATTTTTAGTAATTCAATAAAAAAGGTTCAAAGGCTATCCCAAATGGTAAGTGGTACTTGTAGACATTAAAAATAGGTAGAGAAAAACATCACTACAACATCAAATAACCTACTAAGTGATTTTACTAGCTTACAAAATACAAGTCAATACTTGATGATAAAATTTCAAACTTTCAGAACTAAACAAGAGACCTCTAGAATTCACCTAGAAGAACAACTTGCAGAAGTTGAGTCCAAATTGAAAGGTGTTCCAAGAAATTTTGAGTATCATACTGAACACTCATATTTCAATCAAGGTAAATGAAAGGGAACAAATGACTCTCACCTTCGCTTTGATCATGATACTACCTTTAAGATGTTGAAACTGGACTTTCCTAAGTTCAATGGGAAGGATGTGGATGGGTGGTTATGTCATGTTGCTCAATTCTTTAGACTCCACGATGTCCCCATGTATCACCAAGTTCAAATGGCTTCTTTCAACTTGGAATCTAAAGCCTTACAGTGGTACCAATGGTTGCAAAAAAATCTCTCGGATCCTTCTTTGGAGGATTTTGAGTCTCAATTACTCACTCACTTTGGCCCTAGTGAGTATGATGATTTTACAAGACAATTGAAAATTTTGAGACAAACTTTGAAAGTTCAAGATTACCAAATACAATTTAAGAAATTGGCCAATAAAAATATAGGAATAAATGAAGGGTTTTTAATAAGTTTTTTTGTTAGCGGGTTGAGGGAAGATCTCTAAGCCGAGGTCATCATGTTTAAACCACAATCTATGATGTAGGCTATCAAGTTGGCTCGTTTGATTGACTCCAAATTTTATCTTAGAGACGGATATCTAAATTTCCATAGGCTAAATCCTCTTTTCCTCCTAGATTCTAAAATTATAATGAACAAAAACCTGTTGCACCCATTGTTGCACCCACATGTCTAACCATTACTGAAATGGATGCGTGATGCACCTAAGGGTTGTGCTATAATTATGATAAAAAAAATTCTTACAAGCATAGGTGCACCCAAAAATATTTTTTTCCTCATCTATGCTAATGAGCTTGACACCAACGACCATAGTGATTATGACACAAAATCAATCGAGGAACCACCCAAATCGAAGGAAGAAAACCAGGATAAACCACAAGCTAAAAAAATGATTCATGCTCTTGCTGGCATTACTACTCTTGAAATCATGAAAGTTATGGGTTATTTCAAGGTCCTGCGTCTTACCATCATGATTGGTTCTGGTAGTACACATAATTTTATTGATCCCCACATTGCCAAGCAAGAAAATTGTTATGTACATACATGTAATTCCTTTGATTTTATTGTAGCATATGGTAGGACTTTACCTTGCAAAGGTAAATGTCATAATGTTAAGGTCAATATTGGGGACTATGAGCTCAAACAGGATATGTTTACACTTCAACTAGGGAGATGTGATATCATGTTGGGAGCTTAATGGTTCGGCACATTGGGAGTCATCTTATAGCACTTTATTGAGCTTTGGATGCAATTTTCACAAAATGGACAATCCCACACTCTCCATGGCTTAAAAGAAAGGCCTTCATATATTATCTATTCCAGCTGGATGGAGTTGTTAAAAAAATCATCTCGAGGTGACATAGCTTAGATTTTTGCGATCCAACCTCATCCTTCATAGGAGGATTCTAATATTTAATATTTGTAACTTATTTTGACCAAGCATAGTTCTATTTTTGCTGAGCCATCAGAATTACCACCTCGTTGCTCTCATAACCTTGTTATTCCTTTGTTACTTGGTAATGCACCACCTAATATTAGACCATACCGGTATCCTCATGCTCTTAAGTTAGAAATCAAGAAGTTAGTACAGGAATTGTTAAAATCTAGCATCATTCATCCAAGCAACAATCCTTACTCTTCTCCAATTTTATTGGTGTGCAAGAAAGATGGGTCCTAGCAGTTGTGTATTGATTATCGAGAGCTCAATAAAATCACCATCAAGGATAAGTTTCCTATGCTAGTGGTGGATGAATTACTAGATGAACTTCATGGGACTATGTATTTTTTCAAACTCGACCTTCGCTCAAGGATGAGGATATTTCCAAGACTGCTTTTCGTACTCATGAAGATCACTATGAGTTTTTGGTAATGTCATTCAGATTGACTAATGTCCCTTCCACTTTCCAAAGCCTCATGAATAAATGTTTTCACCCATTCCTTCAAAAATTCATCCTACTATTATTTGATGATATTCTCATGTGTAGTCACTCATGGGAAGATCATCTTATTCATGTGAATCAAACTCTCCAATTGTTAGCACAATATTAACTCTATGCTAAGCATTCCAAGTGTTCTTTTGGGCTAACTGAAGTAGAATATTTGGGAGGCATTATCACTAAGGAGGGCATAAATGTTAACCCCAAGAAGATCCAAGTGGTTCGATAATGGCCGAAACCTCACACTCTCAAAGGTCTTATAGGTTATTACCATAAGACCTTAAATTTTTAGGACTTATAGGTTATTACCATAAATTTATTTGTAACTATGGTAAAATTGTAGCTCCCCTAACTTCCATGTTAAATAAGGACTCTTTTACTTGGACGAGACCTGTTGAATAGACTTTACTAGAATTGAAGTATGCTATGACCACTACACTTATTTTGACCATACCAGATTTCTACAAATCATTCATGATTGAAAGTGATGCTTCAGGTCATGGTATTGGTGCAATGTTGATGAAAGAAAGGAGACCCTTGGCCTTCACTAGTAAAGCTCTCTCCAACCGTAATTTGGGAAAATCCACTTATACCAAGAAGATGATGGTAATTCTACATACAATAATCCATTGGTGACCGTATCTCATTGGGCATCATTTCTCCATTAAAACAGACCATCAGAGTCTCAAATACTTTTTGGAGCAATATGTTACCACCCCTGAACAAAAAAATGGGTCTCTAAACTCATGGGATATGCTTATGATATCACCTAATCAATGTTGTGATCAATGCTCTCTCTCATAAATTTGAGGCTCTCAGTATGATGTGTGCCATTTCATTATCGGTTCCCCAATGGATTGATTCCTTATGCTAGGAGGTACTTCAGGATTCTAAATTGTAGACTTTGGTTGCTTCCCTACACACTAAGCCTACTTCATGTCTAGGCTACACTTGGGATAGATAATATTTGTGTTACCACCAACTCCTTGTTGTTCCCCACAAGTCCCCACTACATGAACTTCTCATGACAGAACTACATGCTGCCCCATTTGTCGGCCATTTAAGATTTCTCAAAATGTATGAACAGCTTAAGGACACTTTTTTTGGAAGGGTATGAAAAGGGAATTCAAGAATTTGTGGCAAATTGTGATACCTATCAATGGATGAAAGGTGAAACGATGCATTCTCTAGGCACTCTTAAACCCTTGCCCATTCTTGACCAGGTTTGGATGGATATTTTTATAGATTTTATTGAAGGATTACCTAAGTTCAAAGGAAAATTTATTATCTTCATGGTAGTGGATTATCTTTCAAAATATGCTTACTTTTGTTCCCTCTCCCATCCTTACATGGCTTCCATCATTACCCAATTTTTCCTTGATTCTATATTTTACCTTCATGATCTGCCCTCCTCCATTGTGTTCGATTGTGACCTAATATTTGCTAGTCACTTCTGGAAAAAATTGTTTAAGTTATAGGGAAATCAACTCAAAATGAGTTTAGCTTATCATCTGCAAATGGATGGTTAGACAAATATTGTCAACAAATATTTGTAAATCTACCTTTGTTGCTTTACCTCTAATCATCCTACATACTAGGTGAAATGGCTTCCTTTGGTCGAGTGGTGGTACAACACTTCCTATCACACAACAACCAAGGTTACCCCTTTTGAGGTAGTTTATGGGCACCCTCCACCCATGCCTTCCTCCTACATTCTAGGTAGCTCCAAGGTCCATGCAGTCAATACTACTCTTAGTTAGCATGTTGATGTCCTCCATCAACTAAATATGAATTTGGATGCATCCCAGAACTGAATGTTCCAATAGGCAGACCAATGTCATTCTAAGTGTAGTTTTGATGTGGGTGATATGGTTTTCCTTTGATTGCATTTATACAAATAGTTGTCCCTCCATATTCGTAGATACCAGAAACTTGCTATGAAATACTATGGGCCCTATGAGGTGTTACAACGGATTGGTGCCACCACCTACAAATTGGCCCTTCCACCTACATCCAAGCTCCATCCTATTTTTCATGTTTTCTCTCTCAAAAATGTGGTGGGAAATTAGGTACAAGTTCAATATGTACTCTTGAAGTTAGATGAAGGTTCTATCTTACTTTAACCCGAATAATTTTTGGATCGTCGAACTCGCACTCTCCGCAACCGCACCATTGCTGAAGTCCTTATTCAATGGCATGGACTCCAGCTATAAGATACTACATGGAATTTTCTCCATCAAATCCAATACCATTTTCCTCACCTTCAACTTTAAGGACAAATATTTTTGAATGGGAAGGACATGTTAGGATCCTATCCTAACGTTATTTTGTAATTCTCATTATTATGTAATGACCCACTTCCAACGTAGGGGGATTCTATTATCATGTTATTTTGTAATACTTTGTAATGTATGTGGAAAGTAAGACACCTAGCCAAGTGGTGCCATCACATGTAACCATTACCAAGATTATAACCGATGTTTGGTAGAATATTCTAGCTCGAGTGGCATTTTTCATGTAATCCAACTCTTGAGCCTTTAGGTAGGATTGCATGTATATTTATCTTTATAAAGCATGAAGCCATGTACGAATGTATCTTTTTGCAAGTTAATAAATATTGAAGGAGGTTGCTCCCTCGAAGAGGCCTGTGATTCTAAGTTATTTATGAGATTGTTTCAATTATGCAATTACATTCTACATAGTGTTATTCTGTTATTACATGTATTTCAATTATTTTTCAGTATTTTATGTGTGTGAGCTTTATTTTAATAGTAGGTTCCTTACAAGTGGCATTAGAGCACTTTCCAGGGCTGATTTTTGTTGCAACTATGACAATTATTGCTTAGCCATTTCCACTTATTAGGTATAATTTTCCTATGTTTTCATTCTATTTTCCTTTATTCACAGCCAACAAAAAAAATGCAAAACCAAAAAAACAAAAAATATATAGTTTTTTCTAGTAGTTGAGTAGGTTAGAAACCTTGTGCCAAGGGTTTTAAAATATCATGAAGTATATATCATTATTGGCTAATATAGATAGCCCTAGCTTCCCTAGCCTCCACCAAGTGGTTCCATAAAGAAGATCCATGACATGGGTCCTAAATTATGAGAAATCTTGTATCCTCCTGGCTATCAATATATTTTTCTATAAGAATACTTGTCCAAAGAGACTGACCATTCCATAGAAATATCCATCCCACCTTGGCTTCCATAACACTATTAAATAGGTTGAGTCTTCTTAGACCAAGACCACCATACTTCTTTTGATGGCATATTTTTTTCCAAGCTATAAGATGAATCCTCCTCCTCTCTTTAGATCTTGACCATAGGAACTATTTTTGAATTCCTTCTATGATTCTAGAAACTTTAGTAGGGATATTTAAAAAAGAGAGAAGATAAATGGGGATAGCCTATAAAACACTCTTAACCAACAACACTTTACCTACTTGAGATAAGAGATTACCTTTCCATCCTGCAAGTTTGCATTAAAATTTGTCAACCAAACCATTCCAAAGAGGTGTCTTGCAAGTTCCCCTGAACATAGGAATTCCAATGTAAGAAGAAGGTAGGCTTGACATAGGATACCCTATCACTCTAGCCACCCTTCTCTAGAGAGAAACTTTAGTGTTAATGGAGAAAATTTTTCTCTTGTCCAAATTCATATTTTGTTGAGAGGCACACTCATAGAGGTCTGAGATTATTTTAAATTGAATTACCTCTACCATAGTAGGATTACCAAGTAAAATGGTATCATCCAAAAACTATAAATGAGTAATACCCTCAAGATTATGAGTTGGTTTAAGGCCCCATATATAGCCAAAAGCCTTGGTATCATTGAGGTATCTTTTGATCATTTCAACCATAATAATGAAAGGATACGGAGAGAGGGGATCACCATGTCTAAGACCTCTACTACTAAAAAAAATTCTAGTTTATTATGAATCATAATAGAGTATCTTGCAATATTATAGCAACTTCCAACCCATCTTCTCCATAATGCATCCAAAACTTTATCCAAAAAATTCCATGAAAATCTATCATAAGCCTTGCTCATGTCTAAATTCAGGAACATACTTTTTCTTTCACTAGTATTAAAAAAATGCATGGATTCATGAAGGGATATAATCCCATCCAAAATTTGTTTACCCTTAACAAAGCCTCCTTTCTCATCGAAGATAATGGAGGGGAGAAAGATCTTCAATATGATGGCTATAAATTTAGAGATAATATTGTAAATAGCATTGCAAAGACTTATAGGTTTGAAATATTAAAAGGTTTTTAACACTTTCTTCTTAGGAACTAGAACAAGGAAGGTATTGTTAAACTCCTTTAGGGTCTGGCCCAAATTTAAAGATTCCTTCACTACTTCAATAACATCAAATTTAACAATATCCCAGAAGGTTTAGAAAAAACTTGCTTGGAACTGGTTCAGGCTTGGAGCTTTGTCTTTGTCAAGGGAGAAAGTGGCTATCCTTACCTCTTCTTCCTTAATATTCTTTTCCTTAATATTATTTAAACTATGAGCATTGATCTCCTTGTATATCAACCTAGGAATGTGATTAGTCATCTCCTTAATTACAGTTTCATCCTCTTCCATATCTTCAGCTAAAATATTTTGATAGAAGTCCACAACCTCACGCTCAATTTCTTTGCTCTCTCTAATAACCTGGCCATCATCCTTTGTAATTTCATCAATGTGAGTAGAACTTTTATTTTTTATAGTGGACATAGAAAAACTTAAAATTCATGTCACCTTCTTGCAACCACTAGATCCTGGACTTTTACCTCCAATAGGTTTCTTCCTTAGCTATTCTGGTGTGCAGTTTAGCATTAATCTCTTTTTCTCTTTGGAATTGGGTTTGGTTCATACCCAACCTGTTAATCTCTTCTTCTAACGTATCCAACTCTAACTAAATAGCTTTCTTATTTTGCAAAATATTTCTAAAGACCTCCCTATTCCACTTCTTGACTTCTTTCTTCACATTTTTAAGCTTGTTTGTGATAATTTGCATCTTAGTACCCTAGGAATGAATACTCCACCATTTTTTCCATTTCTTTATAAAAAATTGGGTGGTGTAAATTTAAACTTGAAAGGGCCATTATGCTTCTAATCTTCCACACTACACCAAAATACTAGAGGATTGTGACCAGATCCAAATTTAGGAAGAGATTTCATATTAAATATGAAGATATTTTGAAAACAATCCTTTAAAGGAACTTTATCCAACCAGCCCCGAATCAAGTTTCTCCTAGAGTATTTGTTTGTCCAAGTAAACTTGTTACCATCTAAATCCACATAAAATAGATCACCATTAACTAAAATCTTCCCTAGATCCTGCATGCTTTTTGAGAACTCAACCACATCCTTCTACTTCTCACCTAGAGATAAGAGGGTGTTAAAATTTCCCATCACAATCCATTTTAAACCTCTAAACTGCTTACCCTTTTTCCCTAAATATATCCACAATTCTCTATGAGCTTTACCTGAGTTGGAGGCATAGATATTGGTATCACAAAGGAAACTTTTGAATATTTAGTTATGAGAAGTATTATGAGTTGATATTCACTTTTAGGTAGCATGTATCTCTCATAAATATTAGAATTCCAAAGAGATATAATCCCTCTAGAGGCCCATTTAGCTTCATCTTGAAAGCTATCAGCATTTTTCCAAATACTTTTCTAAAATTTTAGCCAATTTGTAATATTAAATTTGGTTTCTTGGAGAATCAAGAAATCTATTTGGTAAGATCAAACAAGGTCCTTAACCAACCTATGTTTTCTAGAGGTGTTCATACCCCTAGCATTCCATATTAGGAGTTTTATTGGTTCTAGGGTCCAAGATTTTTCATATTAATAGTATGCTGATACCCCATAGATTTATCTTCTACTTCCTTGTACCATTTCTACTTGAGAGACTTCCTACCCACTTTGCAAGACTCTTTATGACCTAGGTCAGGGGCTTTACGAGAACTCCTATTAATTCTTACATTTGAGTTAACATAGGAAGGACCTTTCTCAATAGTTTTTTCCTCTATAGTCTCATCATTATAAATATCTAATTGGTCTTTCTTATAGGAATGAGTTAGATTTTTTTGCCTAGTCTTCACCATAATCACCAATGGAAAAGTAGAAGGGATAGTATCCATATCCACATGAGAACAAATTGGTCCTTCCTAGGAATATTTTGGTCCTTCCTACTTTACCTTCACCATATTAACATATTCTTTCACTTGAGGGTAGATTGGCCCTTCCTACTTCACCTTCACAATATCCACATTATCTTTCTCTAATAGTCATGGCAATGTAGAAGGGATAATCTCCAGGTCCTTTGCAACTTCGTTACATTCTAGGGATCTTATACCCAACTACTCAATAAATACTAAAATAAAAGATACATCTATATTTTTTGCGCACTCAGGGGATTGCTATGGCTTAACTTGGGGGTTTTTTCAATGTCCTCCAAAGTTTTGTTATTCTCTTTCACTTTCCAAATGGCCTTACCCTTCCTTGCTTCTCTAAACTAATTTCAGAATATTTGTTAAGGCAACAATTTTTGGCTAGGTGACCTATTTTGTCACATCTCCAACATCCAAAAGGATAATTTTCATAATAAATCTCATGTGTCCAAGTACCTCTACTTGAGGTCAGTTTAAAAGATCTTGGTAGAGATTTGTTTGCTCCAACTAGCATACAACGTCTAGCAAATACCATCTTCCTCCTCTCCTTAGTAGCAAAATCTAGAAATAGAAAGCTACCAATGCAATTATCAATAGCTTCTAAAATTTTATTTTTCTAGAAATCAAGGGGTAATGTTGGAATTTTAACCCAAATGGAAGCAACCTCATTATTTTTAGATGCTAGATTAAACCCAAGAGCCCATTTCCTCAAGAAAAGTCTATACCATCCCATAAAACATGGGCTACCCAATAAATTTGAATTCATATCTTCCATAGTAAAAAAGGAGGCTAAAGAGAAACCTCTTGGAAGAGTTGAGAAGTCCACATTCCCTTTAACTTTCCACTTGAGGTTAGCCCATTTCTTAATATGATCTATAGATGGTCTATAACCAATAAATTTACCAATCAAACTATTACTCAATCTGTTTTGGGCTCTATCTAAAATATTATATGGAATTTTTAGGGCCAGCCCATTCTCATCACTTACTAAAGGAATGAAAATATTTTTCTCCTTTCCAAAAAATTTGGGAATTTTATTGTCTTTCACTCAATCTGCCTAGCTCTTACTTACTTGTCGGCTAAAACCTTCAACACACTAAAATGGGTGGAAATTGGTATTTGATCTAACAACATAAACACAAAGTATGTTGAACAAGAAAGTTGTATTTCATTTATATTCAAAGAAAGTTAAATAAACTAACCCCAGGCTGAAGTCTAACCAAAGTTAGGTTAGGGTTTGTGAGGTGGAGATCTCATATTCCTCATAGGAAATATCCTATCCTCACACATGTGTGAGGAAGGATTAAGTCTAATTAGGATTAGGAGGTCCTAAGTCAAATTAGGGCTTGATTAGGGTTCTTATGAAAATATCTCAACAAACCCTAATTACACACATGTGGGAGGATGTAATTAGTGTTAATTAAGGATTAAGAGTTCAATTAACCAATTTTGCCCTAAAAAGGTGACTTAAATAAAGTCAACATTAAATTAGATTTTACTAATTGACTTGATAATTGCTTTTGTCAATTAATAGCCCATGGGGGCCTCAATTGAGTGCAAATAGGCTATCGGAGGGTATCCCAATGCACGGGGTGTGATTTTGAAGGCTTATGAGGGTTTTGTACCTGAAAGCTAATGAAGTGGTATATGGAAGTCTACATGCTGCTATGGTGAACTATAACAATCTATGCATGACTACGCATGACTACAATAGCCTACAATACCCTAGGGATATCTGGAATCACCTATGGATACATAAAGACAACAACGTGTGAATTTTGGGTGTCTATATTTTGTCCCTTTTTGTACTATACTGTGTATAGCACAATTTAATACAAAAATGTGAAGGGTTTGTGTAGGAGAAAAAGGGATAGAAAGGGAATGGAATCCAATCAAAGGTATGTAGTTGCTCGAAGCATGACCATACACATTTACTGGATGTCTAGGGAAAGAAGAGAAGAAGGGAAGAAGAAGAAGAGGAAAGAAATAAAAATAATGCTAGTGGATGGAAATGAATGATTGCAAATGCAATGCTAGGATTTTGCTGAGTCCGTATGAAATTTTCAATGCCATACTAGTTGCTTGAGAATGGCAACTTTTGACTTCTTTGCTTTTAGGACCAGATCAGTGTGATCCAAAAGTATGAATAGGAAAAAAGCCTATATAAGTTTTTATTGTTGATTGATTGATGAGAACATGGTGACAAGTGTCACACCATTTGAGCTAAAGGGAAATTTGGATTATTCAAACGTGACCAGATCAACATGGTCATGAGATCCTTTTCCAAATATTGTGCTAGGATTACATCAAACATATCATTCGTTATGTACTCGACGTACATGAATGCTAGATTGAATTATCCATTGAAACGCATAGCTCTCGTGATATAACCCATGTCTAGTTGAGATTGAGATTATTTCGTAAGATAATCTTCAAAAAAAAAATTCATAGGCAAATATGCTACTTGTACTTTTGGACTTTCAGTTGTGTGGTTGCATACAAAGCTGGCTTTGGATATGAATAACCCCTCAAATGAGGAATCAACAATGAGGTGGATGAAATGTGGTGATTTGATGATATAATGATTGATAAGATACCAATGTATGATGAAAAATTTGGTGAGAGGATAGTTTAGGTGGGATCCTAGGGTGTTAGGGTATATGTGCATGATTTCCTAGGGTTTTGGAATGAATTTGATTGCTTTTGGGGGTCAAATGCTCAATTCATGGGGTGAGGGGCGAATTGGATCCTAATTCATGGGGCAAGGGGTGAATCAAGCCTAAATTATGGGGTGGGGGGTGATTTAGGGTTTAGGTTATTTTTAAGGTAATTTGGAGGGAGAAGGACCTCATTGTGATGTTGACGAGTGATGAAGAGCATGTGAGAGAGGCATTCGACAAGGTTTGAGCATGACAGTTGAAATTTTGGATGACAATATGACGAGGGGACGATCGAGAGCCGAAAGTAGTCTTGGAGATCTGATGGTAACTAGTCCTATCTATCTCATTTTTTTGGTTTATTTAATTTTTTGAAAACAAGTAAATTAGGGGGGAGGTTTTCATCCTGTTTAAAATAAAATGTAAATTTTAATTGAAATTTGAATACAAAGTGATAAAAAATCCAAATGGGTATCCAAAAACATAATTTATTTCTAGGTTTAAATTGTTTTGGCACCAATTTTACCAGGTAATAGGTAGAGTAGATGTAAAGTTTGATCGTCCATTTTTGAAGCAACGGTGTACTTTTTGTGGAATGTTTTTGCATTTTGTTCGTAAAAGTAGGAATTGGGTATCTCGTTATGCAACTGTTATATTTTTCTGATTTTGTTTGGCATGGTTTATGAATGTGTTGTGTTTGGGTGTAAAGTAGTAAATTTTGACTGTTAGATTTGCCATCTTAGAGGTAGCATTTTGGAAAATCGACGATATTTTCACCATAGAAGGGTGAAATGGGTATCCAAAAATGTTTGTTTTTTTAGATGATTTCATTTGACATGCCTTTTATTTGTGTGCCAAGGTGTAGGTAGTGTGAAATTGAAAATGAGCTGTAGAAATCCTGATTTATACTATTTTCCACATCTATTTGAACTTTCATCGTGAAGTGGGCAAATGGGTGTTCAAAAATATGATTGTTATTTTTGGATTGTGTGTTTTGATGTGTGTTCTGTTTTGGTGTATGTATGGTAAAATTGACCTTGAAATCCATGTTGATTTGTATGTTTTTTTTTAATTTTATCAATATTTTCACCACAAAGTGGGCAAATGGGTATTCAAAAATGTATTTTGTTATTATATGTTAGATGAATTGATTATGTTTTAAATTTCGTGCCACAATGGGTATGTGGGAAATTTTATTGTTGACTGTTGGAAGCCAAATAAGTATTGTTTTTCACATTTTTTTGAACTTTTACCATGAAATGACAAAATTGGTATCCAAATATGTGACTGTTTTGTTGATATATTTTGCCATGTGACTTGCACATTGTTTATATCTGGAAGTGCGTGTTAAATTAAATTGTGTTAATTTGTAAATTGGATTGATGGTTTGTTATTGGGTTGATTACTGATGTATGTTTTGTTGTGTTTTATTTTAGATGAATAGGTGAAAATGTTATACCCTCGTCATCGTGTGCAAAAAATGAGAGCTGATTTTGATGAATTGATGAACAAACTGGATGAGCTAAAGTGGTTAGATGATATATGGTTTCGAGGTGTGCGGGAGTGTAAAATCATACATGCCAACAGAGCATATGTATCTACATTATGTGAGTGGTGGGATGCTAAGCGAAAAACATTTCATTTTCCCACTAGAGAAATGATTATTACCTTGGAGGATATATACCAAATTTCCAAGTTGTCAATCGAGGGTGTTTCGGTGAGAGCGGTAACTGATGATAGCAAGGAGGCTGTATTGGAGTGATTATTTGGGGCAAAGTGGAGAAGCATATATGTTTCTAAGATGCATTATGAGTGGCTATGATTGAATAAAAAGATATCTGATTGGCAGTGTGTAGCCATGATGATGACCTCCACTTATGCATTACCTAATACTTTCAGGGTTCTATTCACTTGGAATATGTTAGATGTGGTGAGCGACATGGTGAAGCACATGATCATATTTGCGTGGGTACCTACACTATTGGCCCAAGTATACGGGGAGTTGCACGATGTTGTATGAGTGAGACATAAGGGTTTGAGTTTGATTCCCTTGTTACAGGTATGGGCATGGGAGCATATAGCTATTGAGAGGCCTTCATTATTACCTCACCCTATGCATGTGATGGGTAAGGAGTATTTACCCTATGCTTTGAGATGGAGTACAAAGGTGAAGTAGGGTATTAAGAGGCCTCATGAGGGTGATCCATTATTATGGAGGGGTAATTTTGGAGAGCTGACACCTGGTGACATTAAGTGGAGGCCTTGGTTGGGTAGAGTGATCTAGGATGAGGATGGTAAGAAGTTGCACACCATTAAACAATGTCGATGGTTAGTGGGGCGATATACTCGACAGGCCAAGTATTTTTAGTTTGATCGGGTGAGGTGACATTTTGGCTTACGATAGGATATTCCAAGGGCTCCTATCATTTACTTTAGGTGGTGAGGTGATAGAGGAGAGCATCCTATGGTTTTACCTTGGGTTGGGGAGATGGACCCACCTATCCTGAATGTGGAGGATGTTGGGATGACTCTAGAGTTTGAGGCCTGGTATGTGATGTAGGGTTGGGATCATGAAAGAGGTGTGATCGATCGATGGGTGGCACCTGATGTTGGGGCACCTCTACCAGATGGGAGACCTAGTAGGGGAGATTGAGCTAGGTTATAGGATGTAGCTGGAAATGAGAGGGAGGTTCCTTTATAGTGGTCGCGATGGTGCTTGGGTGATGTAGCAAGCATCCAGGGAGTGAGAGTAGAGGAGGTATTTATGGATTTTGACATGGCTATGGGGTAGGATGTTGGAGCAGAGGAGGAGAGAGGTGTACCTACTACTATGGGTGCTATTGGTGCATTTATATATTTGGAGAGGATTCCTGTTAATGTTCCAAAGAGGCAAGATGCAAAGGAGGAGGCACTAGAGCTAGGATGTAGGGTTCATGAGTTGGAGGCTGAGGTCCATAGACAAGAGGAGATTGCTGAGACTAGATATGGTAAGGTAGTAGCTAATATGGAGTAGATGAGGCCATTGAGAGGTTGACTAGTCAGTTGGTGGTGGAGTCTATGAAGAAGTTATTATGTGAGAATTATCTGATAATGCATGGGATTCCTTTCCCATATTATGCTCATGTGGTGTCACAGTCTGAGTCACGATCATGAGTGCGAGAACCTTCACATCACAGTTAGTGTAGTGCTACTTTGGTGGAGCAAGTTGGGACCATGGCTGGGGTAGGAGATCCACCTACTATAGTTCAGGCTACAGGGGCCAAGGCGAAGTCTAGTAGAGCAGAAAAGGTTCAGGCGAGCCATGAGGGATGTGGGGAGACTACTGGTGATAGCTAGGATTGATTATGATTATAGCCTATGGGAATTTTGGATGATGGACAATGGGTATGGTCCCAGTTTGTACAAGTATTTTTAGATGGCATATATATAGACATATTTGATTTTGGCTGTTATAGATAAATATGGTATTGTTATGGTTTGCAGTTGTGTTCTCTTTATTTTTGTTTAGATATCCTTATATGATTTGTGAGTGTGTATAATGAATGGATATGCATGTGTATTGTGATTTAGATTTATCATCACGCTGTAGTGTGAATATGTTGTAGATTAGACTTGCATGATTTTATTTTGAATGCAATGAGAAGTGATAAAATATGAAATGATATTTGTAGTAAGTGCCTGTAATGTAAATGAGAAAATATGGGATATTAGATGTGTGATGAATACCTTGGTTTAGAATTTGATGCGAGTTATGTAATGTAAATGCAATCATCTACTCTTTGATGTGATGCATGTAATGGGAATGCAATGATGTGATCCGTGATGTGAGTTTGTGTAACATAGATGCATGTATGCATGTATAGGAATGTTAAAATGCACAAAGGAAGCACTTGTATCATTACATGTACCTATGTGGATGTGATCCCTTCTATTATCTCATGGACGTAGGATAATATAAGGCGTATGTAATGTATTTGACTAATCTAGTTTTGATGATCAAATTTTAGACTCTAAACTATGTGAGTTTATGTGGCAACTCATAACTAGTCGGATTGGTTCAGAATTTGTCATAGACTTGTGTGTGTAAATGAGTGTTCATTTATCCATTTTGAGAAATAGGTAGGATTGACCCGTTGTAGACACAACTGATCTAGTTAGCTCATCCATATGTGAACAATAATTTGTACAAAAGTAGGTAGCTAATGCAATAGATATATAACCACTTGTAAGACTATTCCATTGGTAGGCAGGCTCTTGGAGCCTATTGCTAGCGACAAAAATTATCCCATGGTGTTATGTTAAACCTAAGGACCAAAGGTGATGAAGCATAACATGGGTGATATTATGAGGCTTTTCCTTTTTGTTTTCTACCCCTCATCTATTGTTGACCTATTTATTGTGGTACTCTTTTCATTTTTTGTTTTCTTTTTTTATTTTTGTTGTTTTTCTCTTTTTTTCCATTTTTTTTTGCTATTCTCTTTTTCTCTTTATTTCCATTCTATGGGCGTTGGCTTTTTTTTCTACCCTGTTCTTGTACTTTTGCTTATGCTTATCCCTTTTTTTATCCCCAGGTCGTATGTTGACCATGCAAGTGATAGGACAAGCAAGGGAGATTGTTCACTAGATGGTGACATCTACTCCAGGTGTCATCTTTCCTAAGCTCAAAATTTGTTTAATGTGTAACCTATTGTGAATGGTCCATGAGAGAAGTTGAACCAGCCTAAAGAACTATAAGAAGAATGTAAAACCTGTCAGCTAGGAGTGATATTTGATTGACTAAACTAGTGAGTAGTCAAAGCTAAACACGACACCTATGTATACCTTAATCCTGAAAAGGGGAAGTGGACATCCAGGTGGTGATTCTAACAAGTGCATGTATTACTCCTTTTGAAGGCACATTTTGTTTGTTTGTTTTTTTTTTTGGAGGGAGAATGTACAAAATTAAAATGAAATTAACATGAAAAACATATGGATATGTGCAATGGATGTAATATGAATGATGCAAGTGGAGAAATGAAATATCTACAAGAGGAAATTTATGATGTGTAGAAAAAGTTTAGAAAACTTATTTATAGGTGAGTATGTTGTATCATGATAATCAAAGAAAAAAAAGTGTGATGCTATAGTAACGGTTGCCCCAGCTTATGGGGTGTGTGTGTGTAGTAGGTGTATAAGCTGTAATATGTTAGATGCATGTGGTAATGTCAACCAAAGGAAGGGACTGTAGATGGTACGTACAACTAGAAAAAAAAGTAGAAGAACTAGTCTTTGGTAACCAACAAGAAAATGGGATTACCAAAGTCAAAGAGTGATAGAAGAAAAGTGGGATAGATTAGTGTAGGTATGTAGCCACCCAAAGCGTGACCATACACTATGTGAGAAAATGAGAAGAAAAAATAAGAAAGAGAGAAAAAGGGAGGGGAATTACTAACGGGTGAAGTGTCGTGGGTCAAGTCGAGGACAATATGGTGGAGTGTCGGTACAACTTGGACTTTGGTGATTGGTGTAATTGGAGATGTTGTTAATGTAGTGAGTTGGTGTTGTTAATGTGGCACGTGATGGTAAAGTTATAGGGAATATGTGGCGTGGAGGGCTCAAGATTCGACTATACAGGATGGAACGTTCTGGTGATGGAGTTAAAGTGCCATGCAACATATGGTGGACCAGGTTTTTGAATGTTTAACACTCTTCAATGTCATGATCTGGTTGTCGATGATAGATACAATATTTATTTTCATGGTAGTTATGCGGTTTAGGATACGAAGGGTCAATGACCCAAATCTTGGGTAGGTCAATAAGGCCCTAATGCATGAGATGGTAGAACATTTTGGATAGTGGAGTGAATGGAACCGACATGGGATAAATGTATGGTTTTGTTAGAGGTGAGTGGGACCTAGTTGAAGGAAGGTCCAAAAGTGGAGGTATGGATCGAGGGTCCAACACGGGTTGATTCCAGGGTCAAGGAATGGATTTGTCGGGTGGTGAGGATGCACGGGTCATAAGAGACTAACATGGATGAACATGACAATAGTAATGGTTCATTTGTAGCTCAAGAGCCTTGATATGGGAGAGGAGATGTTGTATTTCATGGTGCGAAGGTGATGGTATCAGGGAGGGTGGTGATCGGAACTCTAGCATGTATGGATTGGTCTGGTATGCACAAGAAAGTGAATGAGATCATGATGATTATGGGGTGGATTGGAATGGCTATGGGGATTGCAAAATTTTTTGGGAGGGTAGGCCTCGCAATGGTGAAGGTGGCATATTAAGGATGGGTGGCATAGGAGATGGCTCTGGGCGATGATGCAAATGGGAATGGGGCATGTTTGCACAGCCAGATTGAGCAACTTGGCTCGTGCAGGCTTTCAAGGCTTGGGAGAAGGAAGATTCTTCACTAGGAAGCGAGACCAGTAGGTATGAAGGACAGGACATATGGGGAGTGTATCCTCTATTTGGAGGGAAGTAAGATCCTAGTGGGTGATGGAGAGAATCTATTGGCGAATAAGGGTTCTTAGTATCATCAGGTGGATAGGATGGAGAGCCTTGCATTTGGGGAGGGGATGTTTCCTCTTTTTCATTAAAAAAGGAGAGGGATCCTTGACTGTATTCTGAACGAGGTCAGTAAGATGAACCTCGATGATGAGGTGAAAGGCATCGAGGTGAAGTGTAGTGATCTAAATGTGAAGAATGGGAATGTCATTTAGCATGAGGGGTACCTGGTGGTCAGGCTAGGTCATCCGACATGATCGATACAGTTTGTGGTGATGGAGGGTCCTACATGATGATGTGTGTAGAGGCTATAGTATTCTCCTATTGATGATACAAATCCTGCAAAAGGAAAAACAAATACCCATAGCATAAAAATGACATAAATATGCAAGTACATGTATAGCAAAATATTAAAGTCAAATAACATTCCTACATGTTGATGTGCTTAGTGATTTGTAAATAATGTGTTCTAATGGTGATGATGAATGCCTTTGTGTATTAGGCATTGAAGGAATGGAGATGCAATATGTTTATGGGTTCAGGGTCATTAAGACCTTCAATATTGGCCAGATGATATGCTCCTAAACCATATTTGTGCATAACAATGAATGTACCCAACCTATTTGGGGTAAACTTGTCACGCTATTTATGAGGTTGACTCATGATTTGCTAGTTTTCCTTGAGAACCAAGTCACCAATTTTAAACTCATGTTGATGTACCTTACTTTTGTAAGCATGACAAAGGTGATCTTGATAGACTCGTGTGTGCTCTATTGCATGAATGCAGTGTTCATCGAGAAGTGTTAATTGATCTAATCGAGCTTGGTGAGTAGTGTCATTGTCAATGAAGTCCTTCATAGATATCCTTAATGAAGGTATCTCAAGCTCGAGGGGCATGATAGCTTCAGCCCTATATACAAGTGAAAAAGGTGTTGCACCAGTAGGAGTACAGATGCTTGTACGATATTCCCACAAGGGTAAGTGTATTTGATTATGCCAGTCATGCTACTACGATTTTACAAAGGATGGAACAAATAGTTTTATTTGTGGCTTCTGCCTGACCATTACCCTTAGGGTAGTATGGGGTAGAGAAACCATGATGTATGCAAAATTTTTCACATAGGGCTTGGATAGTTTTTTTATTAAAATATTTTCCATTATCAGAAATGATTTGGGATGGAATTCCAAAAAGATATATGATGTGGTCTACGATGAATGCTGCAATTTTAGCTCTTATGGTTTGGACCAGTGGGATGGCTTTGACCCACTTCGTAAAATATTTTGTGGTAGTGATGATAAATTTATGGTTGCTTTATGAAGCTAGTGTAATCAATCAAATTAAATCTAGGCCCCATTGGGAGAAAGGCCACATGGATTGGATAGGTTGAAGTTCTTGGGATGGGAGATGTGTGATGAGCACCAAAAATGCTCATTTTATATACACGGTTAAGAAGAATTATCACTGGTTCAATTAGCATATGAAATGTATTTTATATAACTTATGCATATAATTGATAGAAAATCCGGTATTATGCTTGATTGGTGTTTTTAGTGGGAAATGTGTATAAATGCAGGTATTGGTACTAATATGGTGTTTTCCAATCTACATCCACTTGGACCCGACATACTTCTGCTTACAGAGACTAAGGCAAGAGAGTAGGCACCTTCCTCTTCAAAGAAGGTGCCCAATAGAAGTAGGCACCTTCCTACAACTAGAAGGCATCCACGAAATATGAGCACCTCCCTACAACCAGAAGGCGCCAATGGAAGACAAGCACCTCCCTACAACCAGAAGGTGCCAACGAAATAAGAGTGCCTCCCTACAACCGAAAGGCATCGATAGAAAATGAGTACCTCCCTACAACCGAAAGGCACCCATAGAAGATGAGCGCCTCCCTACAACCGAAAGGCACCAACAAAATACAAGTGCCTCCGTGCAACAGGAAGGCACCAATGGAAGAAGAGCACCTCCCTACAATCGAAAGGTGCCTCCATGCCTTCATACTTTGCAAGATTTACCAAGTCAACTTTGACTGGTTGACCAAGGACTATGGAGGAGGTTGCATGTGAAGACAAAGGAGATCTATTTTAATCATGCATTTATTAAATAGAATAAAGTGTTTGTTATTATTATCAATCGATTGGCCGGTTGACCTTGTAAAGCTATTAAAGCATATTATTATTTTTAGGATGCATTAGTTTAGGATTTGTTGTTACGTACACCTAAGGATGTTTATAATCTGGTGAATGAACATACTTTAAAATAGAAGAATAAAATATGTGTAGAATCAATTGTAACTAAATCACATCACATGATTAAAATAGACCGAATTGTTATTGTAATGATATATGGTTGCGCTTTATATAAAGCCACAGGCCAGATGAACAGAGGGGGATCAGAGATCAATGATTAATTTTACACATAACTTATTTTATTTTATTGTTTAATTAATTAAGAGTGCAACTCCTCTTATTCGAGCAAGCTCTACGTAGCTAGCCAAGCGGACTATCTGCGGGAGCTTGGGCCCACTCCCTGCAGTAGTCCTCCCCTGTTTAATTTGTGCATTTGTTTTCTGTAGATTAGTTTACTACTTTATTTAATTTCATTTGTGTGTGTTTATTTCCTCGCATTTTATTTCCAACACTTTACTTTTTGTTTAATAATTTATTTATTTCATTTTCCGCACTTAGTTTATTTGGTTTGGCTGGAATCCAATTACACAAACCTCCCCACCAAACTAAATAAGGTACAACCAGATTTGTTCCCCAACACTGCAGGCATATACTGTGCGTGACACTCATAAGTTTACGAACTTACCGGATTGATAATTTATGGAAGAGAAATGAATGTTTTTTGGGACATGAATTTTTGCTCACCATTTTTGCGCCATTGCCAAGGAGTGTCTAAACTGTAGTGTTCTGATTTATAGGTCAGATAAAAAGTCTATTTAAAATTACATGTAGATATTTTACCTGAGAAGTGTGAGTCCACCATGGGCCTTTTTATAAGGCCAAAAATAGTTGCCGGCACAGTTAGAGCTAAATTCCATTGGCAAATTTTTGCATTTTATAGCTTCTTAGATAAACGTGGGAATGAACCTGATGTACCAAATTAAGTGTAGAAGTAGGAATAAAACGTGTTGTTGAAAAAAATTAAAAAAAAAAAAATCTGGCATTGAACGATTTCCATCATGTTCTAACTGGTTTCAAGAAATCAAAAGAAAAAGCACAACCCAAGTCTGATTGAAATTTTTAGGGACATGTTTTTATACAGAAACCATTGAAAAATTGTGCCTCTAGAAGCTTGGTTTTAAATTAAAAAAAATTTACAGGCTTGAAATTTTTGCAACGTATTGGTAAATGTTTTTTTATGATGAAATTAATAATGCAGGGAAAATGACAGAGCATAATTTAAAGAGAACGCCTTGTTATGGAGTATGCTCTTCACTTGCGCTTACGGCGACTTGGTGAATTAGAAACTAGCATGTGTTTTTAACAGACTGCTATGCCATGTTTTCTTCAGGTTGCTAACTCGCGGATAGTCATTTGCTAGCTTGCACAATTTACCATTATGTTGAAAGAAGTTTGGTTGCGAGGCCATGAAGGAAAATACTCTTCTCATGCTACAACATATTAGACTAGTTGAAAAAAAAAAAAGATTTCGAGAAGACTAGTTCAAATGTAGGCATGGGGGAGACCCCACCTTCATAAAATGCCACAAACAGCACAATGAACGCTATTTATAGTGTTCATGAAAAAAAAAAAAAAAGAGAAAAAAATAAATCATCTGCTGAAAAGGCTCCAAGTTAATGAAGCAATTCAAAAATAGAGTTTTATTTTGCTGCTTGTTGAAAGAGAGTATTCTATTTCCCGAGGACCAGCTTTGTCCAAAAGGGAAATGAGAAATCTCCAACCGATAGCTAAATAAAATAAGGAAAAATCTTGGAGGAGATCAGATTTCAAATGTCTACACAAAGGCCACAGGATTAACATTTTTTTTTTATGTGCTAATTGAGGAGGAGCTTGGTGTTTCAAAAATGTGAGTTGTTGGTTGTCATATGAAAAAAATATACGAAAGAGAGGTAGAATCTCACTATGGTGGAAGATAACATCAACTTTGAGAGGATTTGAAACCATGGAGAAATCTACTTTTCACAAAAAGTGTGAGGGCAAAGATGTTTTAGTACATGGTACATTTTACCAAATTCTTAGGATGGATCATTGACAAACCTCCAAATGTGAAAATCACCAGCTCAAATGGTTGAAGTAGACATCTTATTCTTTGATGCAGATGATGAAAAAAAGAAAAAAATGATAATCCAAGATCTGTTCTGGTCAAGGCAGAATAGACCGAAAAAAAAAATACAAAAAAAATTAGTTAGAATTTTATTTTAATGTCTTTAGTTTAAATTTTTCTTTTATGTTTTGCAGGACAACGTGAAGTGCGAAGTAGAAAAATAAGGAGGTGTCTGTGAAGATCTCATGAATTGAGATTCATACATGGAGTTCGTAATAGCACTATACGAACTGTCTCAGGTACTTGATCGTATAGCATCCAATCTAACAAGTGAAAGACAGCAGAGTTTTGCCTTGGAAACATTGGCACTTGAAGGCAGGCTAAGTAACCCTGATCAAGCGAAAGGCTTCCAACCCAAGGTGCTTGTGGAATTTGAGGGAAATTTTTTTTGGAAAGTGCATGACTGTTATAGTCTGGATGATAAACAAAGTCAGATATGCTACACCAAGTGCAAGAGAAGAGTTTCGAGACAACGTTCAAGTAACGGTCAACGAGCTCCATTAACCACTACCTCACATTCACAAGAGTGGATCAGACATCGGCATGGGAGAGACCCCATACCATACCAGTAGCTTGGAAAAATGTTCAAACATTCGTCAAAAAAAAAAAAGGAAGAAGAAAAAAAAAGAGAGAGAAAGAAAAAAAAATAGAGAGAAAGAAAAAGAAAAAAAGAGAAAGAAAAAGAAAAAAAAAAAGAAGAGAGGGAGGATACGTAAAAAAAAAAAAATGAAGTGAAAGACGCCTTATTTATCAAGAAGGCGCCATACATTGGAGGCGCCTTCCACAGGAATAAGGTGCCATACATTAGAGGTGCCTTTCGCATGAAGGCGACGCTATACATTAGGGGCACCTTCCGCATCAAGAAGGCGTCATACATTGGAGGCGCCTTCCACAGGAAGAATGCGCCACACATTGGAGGCGCCTTCCGCATCAAGAAGGCACCATACATTGAAGACGCATTCCACCAAAATATATATATATTTATATATATATATATATATATATATATATATATATATATATATATATATGCAAATCCTCCTAGTGAAAAAAAAAAAAACATAGAACATGTCCTGCTTAGCATAAAAATTGCTTTCTTACTGCTTTGCAGGAAATCATGAACCGAATGCAAGCTGCAGGCATCCTGAGATCCAGGGCCTAACAGGAATGGAGTCATGACTCCTATTTTACTACTTTCGTGTGTGCAGTTTTTGTAGGTGTAGTTCACAGTACACAACCATGAGCATGATCTATAGGTGGAGCCGGCTTAAACTAGGCCTAACAGATGTGACATTTTGTGCCCTGCAATTAGTAGTGCAACGAAGCAGAAAAGGCACCTACTTCCCACTAGGAAGAGAGTGCCTACAATCAGCCCAATACAGTAGTGCCTTTTTCCACCTGGAGGAAGGCACCAATAAGCAATTTTCTTCTCCCTTGGATGGGGATACCTATTTTTTAGTGTGGGACCTGACGTTTGGAGGGCTACAGACCTATTGTGTAGAGGGACCTATTGTTGGCGATAATGGCATCACCAATTTAAGTGGGGGAAGATGCGGGTGAATCAGAACCTCCCGTAAAAAAAAAAAAAAGGGGGAGTTCGAAAGGCTGTTGTCATGAGGATGTGACAATTTTTAGACATGGGGGGAAATACGCCTTATTGTCGGTGCCTAACTTACTCAAAAAAAAAACCACCTAGTGTTGAAATAGCTCCACGATGAAATGCAAATCAGAAGCAAAGTTTTATTTTCACTGCCCGTTGGAAGAGAGTATCCTCTTTCTCGAGGACTAGCCTGGTCTCGAAGGGAAATGAGAAATCTCCAACTGGTAGCTAAATAAAATGGGGGAGGAGTTTGAAAAAAAAATAGATGTCAAATATTTGTTTCCTTCGAAATCAATGCATGGTAAGTAGGCACCTTCCTCTTCCAGGAAGGCGCCAATAGAAGGCCAGCACCTTCCTCTTCCAGGAAGGCACCAAGAAAAGATAAGCGCCTTCCTTTTCTAGGAAGGTGCCAATAGGAGGCCAACGCCTTCCTCTTCCAGGAAGGCACCAAAAGAATGCAAGTGCCTTCCTCTCACCGAAAGGCATCGACAGGAAGGTGCCACAGGAAGGCGCCACAAGAAGGCGCTGACAGGAAGATGCCACAGGAAGGCACCAATAGGAAGGCGCCACTATAATGCACCCATAGGAAGGCACTGATAGGAAGGCACCATAAGAAGGTGCCCACAGGAAGGTGCCACAGGAAGGCACCAACAGGAAGGTGCCACTAGAAGGCAAGTGCCTTCCTCAGAGGGAAGGTGCCCCTGTTCTTCGCCCGTTGACTAGACAAGCATGATGTGGGCAACAAAAATTGGTGCAGTTCCAACTCTACGACATGTAGGTTAATTTGGGGATCATACCAATGGATGAGAACATCCTACCAATTCCAGCACATACAACACATACATCTTAGCAATGCACCTGACATATGTCGGGAATAATGAAAGAAATACTATTTTTCCTCACTCCAAAAAACAAAGGAATGCAGTGTTGTTCCAATTATGCATGCAAAAGAAATAATTCAAAGGGGAGATCATTTTGGGTGCACACGTGTCAGGTATAAATTTTAATATTCATCCTGTAAATGCATTCAGAGAGAGATACGTCAATGCAGGATTAAAATATTTTGTGTGCTATTGAGAAAAAGTTGGGTATTTCAAAGTTTAGAGTCACGAGCTCAGTTGTTGCGGATTGACTCTGTTATTTGATGCAGAGGATGAAAAAAAAAAAAAAGAGAAAAAAAAAGAAAAGAAAAAAAAAGAGAGAGTCAAGATCTGTTATGTTCATGGCGAGACAGGATAAAGATACATATAAATAAATAAATAAAATCTCCAGGAGCACCAACGTGAATACGTCTCACACCACCGACATCATATATATCAGATTCTACGAAATTCAACCGGGTATGTACTGATTTTCTTATTAATTATGTGTATATTTATTTTAAAATCATTTCTATGCTAATACTAGTCGACACCTCCACAGTTTTTCAAAATCTCCCATTAGAATTCAAACACATGATGTGCCTTAAAAAATATATATAATTGAAAAAAAAAAAAAGAGAGAGGCTATGGCATCTACATGAATAAATTTGGCGTCATTTTCATTGCCGCCTCCTTACAATGGTAGTCATCTTGAGTGAACACATATAAATGATGCTACTCTCTACCACAAAGGAGGTTCTGGAGATGTCAAATATGTTTTAGATGTGGGTAAAAGTAGTAGCTGGTGATTGCACTTGTTTTAAACAAATTTGGTCTCACCAAATCTAACTAATGTGCAACACTGGAAAATGCCAGCATTAGTGCAGTGGTAATTTTCCCTAAACAATGTGGTCACGATTTAACTATTTATCCACAATGATTAGTCAGGATGTGTTTCTGAATTCTGTTGGTGCCGCATCGCTCTATGGATGAAGAATAACAACACTCAATGAAAAAAAAAAACACAGTGCTGAATAAAAAAAATAGTCTCGAGAAAAAAAATAGTAGTGTTGAATGGAAAAAAATAGCAGCACTCGGTGGCAGAGAAACAGAGATGCTGAAGGCCATTTAAAAAAAAATAAAAAAGAGAAAAATATATATATATCCCAGGGGTTGTTGTCACGAAGACATGACAAACTTTTTGGCATGGTCATCCTGCGAGAGGGATAACTTCACCTTTTGGTGCCACGAGGGCATGGCACATGTTAGGCATGGGGGGATGATGAGCACCAAAAATGCTCATTTTATATACACGGTTAAGAAGAATTATCAATGGTTCAATTAGCATATGAAATGTATTTTATATAACTTATGCATATAATTGATAGAAAATCCGGTATTATGCTTGATTGGTGTTTTTAGTGAGAAATGTGTATAGATGCAGGTATTGGTACTAATATGGTGTTTTACAGTCTACATCCACTTGGACCCAGCATACTTCTACTTACAGAGACTAAGGCAAGAGAGTAGGCGCCTTCCTCTTCAAGGAAGGTGCCCAACAAAAGTAGGCACCTTCCTACAACCGGAAGGTGTCCACGAAATACGAGTGCCTCCCTACAACTAGAAGGCACCAACGGAAGACGAGCGCCTCCCTACAATCGGAAGGCGCCAATGGAAGAAGAGTGCCTCCCTACAACCGAAAGGCACCGATAGAAAACGAGCACCTCCCTACAACCAAAAGGCACCCACAAAAGATGAGCGCCTCCCTACAACCGAAAGGCACCAACAAAAGACAAGTGCCTCCCTGCAACAGGAAGGCGCCAATAGAAGAAAAGCGCCTCCATTCAATCGGAAGGCGCCTCCATGCCTTCATACTTTGCAAGATTTACCAAGTCAACTTTGACTGGTTGACCAAGGACTATGGAGGAGGTTGCACGTGAAGACAAAGGAGATCTATTTTAATCATGCATTTATTAAATAGAATAAAGTGTTTGTTATTATTATCAACCGATTGGTCGGTTGACCTTGTAAAGCTCTTAAAGCATATTATTATTTTTAGGATGCATTAGTTTAGGATTTGTTGTTACGTACACCTAAGGATGTTTATAATCTGGTGAATGAACATACTTTAAAATAGAAGAATAAAATATGTGTAGAATCAATTGTAACTAAATCACATCACGTGATTAAAATAGACCGATTTGTTATTGTAATGATATCTAGTTGCGCTTTATATAAAGACGCAGGCCAGATGAACAGAGGGGGATCGGAGATCAATGATTAATTTTACACAACTTATTTTATTTTATTGTTTAATTAATTAAGAGTGCAACTCCTCTTATTCGAGCAAGCTCTACGTAGCTAGCCGGGTGGACTATCTACGGGAGCTTGGGCCCACTCCCTACAGTAGTCCTCCCCTATTTAATTTATGCAATTGCTTTCTGTATATTAGTTTACTACTTTATTTAATTTTAGTTGTGTGTGTTTATTTCCTCGCATTTTATTTCCAGCACTTTACTTTTTGTTTAATAATTTATTTATTTCATTTCCCGCACTTAGTTTATTTGGTTTGGCTGGAATCCAATTACACAAACCTCCCCACCAAACTAAATAAGGTACAACCAGATTTGTTCCTCAAAAATGCAGGCATATACTGTGTGTGACACTCATAAGTTTACGAACTTACCGGATTGATAATTTATGGAAGAGAAATGAATGTTTTTTGGGACATGAATTTCTGCTCACCAATGTGTTAGGTTTGCATGTTGTTGCCATTTAATGCAAAACTTCACATATTTGCAGCAATAATGCTCCATTTTCGGCCAGTAATAATCCATACGGAGGATGCATTTAGTGATTGCCATGCCACTAAAATGACCACCACAAGTACCGTCATGGGTTTCTTGTACAACCCATTGTGATTCTTGCGGTTCTAGGCAATGTAGGAGCATGTTGTTATAGCTACGGCGATAAAGGATGTCCCCTAGAAAGGTGTAGCATATTGCTCTCTGTTTGAAGGTTCGACATTGAGCATGGGGTAAATAACATGGTAGGAAACCTAACTTGATGTGATTTTTGATTTGTGAAAACCATGGGTCATGGGGTTTAGTTTTTACCACATACACACCACCATCATCTATAAGAGATGTGGGTGATATGGCAGATCGAGTGAGCATATGTATGGATACGGATGTTGTGTCAGATGTTGTATTTTGCAGAATGAGGTATCTTAAGGAGGCCATAGTATCTGTAAAATGGCTTGATGATCATGGAGCGGCTTCGAGGTCATACCACTCAAATTGAGATAAGAGTTGTACTATTTTATTATATTATTGGAGGACTGGGCAATTGCATAGCCAACATTCCTACACTTGATTGACTATCAGGAGTGAATCACATATTATGTGGAGGCATTTGATGTGCATGGAATGTGCTTGTTTCAGTCCTAGGATTGGGGCTTCATATTCTGCATTGTTATTGGTATAAGGGAAATCGAGTTTGAATGAAAAGGGGAGTGGTTCTACCTCAGGTGTGAAGAAGATAATGCCAACACCCCCAGCATGGAGACATCTAGAACCGTTGAAGAATAGGGTGAGGTCCGCTATGACTTCGGGTTCAACATATTATTCTACTTCAGTTATATGGAATATGGAATCATTGAGAAGATAAATGAGGAGGGTTTGATTATCAGTCAAAGGGGCTTCATCCTGTTAGTTGGTGATGACCTACCCTTTGATGGATTTTTGGGAAATGAATTCTAGGTCAGGTTAAGAGCATGATCCACTTAGATGTGCATGAATTGTGATAGCTCTTGTTCATCATGTACCATAGGGGATTATCTGGGGTGATGATAAAATTGTGATTTAACATGTAGTGGCATAATTTTTGAGTGGTGAATACGACCTCTAGGCATAATTTTTCCATGTATCCATATCTGGTTTCATAACTGACTAACATGCGACTAATATAATAGATAGCCTACTCTTTGTTGAGTGCATTCTTTTGATCTAGAAGTGTACCTAGCATAAATTCTATGGCTAAAATGTATAGAATCAATGGTAATGTTGGATGTGGCAGTGACATAACCGACAGTGATGTGGGGTAGGTTTTGATTTCATCAAATGCTCCTTGATAGTTGTCGTCCCATTTGAAGCTTACTCCCTTTTGTAGGAGGTGGTTGAATGGTTGACACTTGTTGGATAATTGCACTATGAATCTATGAATGGAAGTGTTTGCCCTGGAGGCTGCACAATTGCTTTAGTGTGGTAGGAGGGGTCATCTCGGTGATGGCTTTCACCTTACTAGAATAAACCTCAATGCCTCGTTGAGAGACAATGAATCCTAGTATTTTACACGAGGTAACACCAAACACGCACTTCTTTGGGTTCAAGCACACGTTGTGTTCTAATAATCGATTGAAAATCTGACAAAGATCTTTAATATAGTCTACACGTTTATTGGATTTGGCATTGATATCATATACATAATATTCAATATTTTTGTGCATCAATTCATGGAAGATATAGGTCATTGTACATTGGTAGGTTTCCCCAGCATTTTTGAGACTGAAAGGCATGAATTTATAGCAAAATATCCCTCAGGGTGTTGTAAAGAAGGTTTTATGTTGATCAGTTGGGTTAATCCTGCTTTGATTGTAACCAGAGAATCCATCCATGAGAGGGATATCTTGTGACCTGCTATGGATTCGACAAGGGAGTCGATGTTAGGTAGGGAAGAATTATCTTTGGGAAAAACTTTGTTTAAATTATGAAATATGTGTAGACATAAACTTCTTCTAATGGCTTAGGTATAGGGACCATGTTGGATACCCATTTGGGATAGTCTATGCGTACAATGAAATTAACATATAGGAGCTTTTAGAGTTTGGATTTCACTATTAATGTGATAGTTGGATGCATGCATCATAGCTTTTGTCTTACCAGTTTGGCATTAGGATCGAGTATGAGGTTATGAACCACTATGGCAGGGTCAAGTCCCAACATGTCCTTGTATGACCATGCAAAAATGTACTTGCGAAGGAAGCTTGTGAAGATAATGTGCTCTTTGGGTGAGAGGATAGCGACTAGTTTAAGGATGTGGGAATTTTTGGGATCATCACCAATATCGACATCGATAGTGTCTTGAATGAGCATGTGAGATCCATCACGTAACTGTTTAGGGATGGGGATGAGGTTAAGGTCATCGATGGCTTTGTTGAACTCATATTCATTGTCTATGTAGACGCTAGTGTGAGATACTTGAGGGACTTGGGGTGGTGTAGATGAGGAAGGAGCATTTTCCACCTACAATATATGAGGTGAAAGTAGAAAATATTGAGGCACTGGTATGGGTGATATATGTGTGAGATCTATAAAATTTGGATTTAAGGTATCATCCCAAGTTTAGTGGTGACTGTAACAAAGGGGAGAGAGCAAGTCTATCTCAACCATATTGACTGATGCTATAGGTGAAGTAGGTGGGGAAGAATATGGTGAGTAGATCTCAGTAGTTCGTGCATGCCCTAAGAGACTCAAGGGGTCGTAGAACAACTAGGGGTGAACAAGAATGAGCAACTTCTCTCTATAGTTGCCTATGTATAGGTGGGAACACAGCTAAGCATGTTGGTGATGAATCAGGAAGAACTATATCAGGTTCTATAGGTGGTGCCTCTAAGGATTAGGTGGCAAATTGGTTTGTCAGTCTATCCACATAATAGAATGAGGAAGTGTTAGGCATAGAGTATTCTTGAAAGAAGTCATAGGGGACTACAATGGTAGAATGAGGCGATGAAGTGTCCTCCATGATGTCCATGTCGATATATTCTTCAAGTGTGTGTGTTGGAAGAGGAGTAGGATAAAGGGATAGGTCTTGGAGTTCATCTTCTAAGGTATGAACTGCTCTTGGATTATAGTCTATAATAGATTTATCCGTTGATGACTAAACTCGAGGATCGATAGGTGTGCATAATCCTTGTTCATAGCGGCCCATCCCAAATCCTTGCAAATGAAAATGCTACAGGTAACACAAGGAGAAATGATGGTTGGCCATGTGGTCTAGCATACCACAAAATTTGGATTGTGTTGGAGGAGAAGCTGGTGAGGGGATTGAAGAATCAAATCCTGCATAAATAAAATTAGTATGATTTTTGGGACCTCCTAGTTGTACAATGATTCCAATGGTAAGGAATGAGACTATAGGGTGACCGAAATCCAGGGTAGATTGGATATGGGGATCACATACGTAGGCATTGCATAAATTATAGTCTCCTAGGCCAATATTTTTCATGAAAATGGAAATGTGCGGTGTGGAGCGATCTAGCAACTAGGGTGGGGTATCAGAATCAGATGACAAAGGTGAAATATGAGATTCTATGATAGTAGCGACTGAAGGGTGTAGGACTTGATTATCTAAAATAGGTGTTGGTTGTTCCTGTTCATGACATTTGGCCATTGTAGCTTGAATAGGATGTTTGGTCTATGTGGTGGGAGGTATTAGTGCAGGAACTGGGCTACGTGGATAAGTGAATGTCCTAGGCCATGATTGAAAAGGAAGGGGAGGTGTTTGTGGCATAGGAAGGATAGGGGCTTCCATAGGCAAGAATGAGGGAGGTAGCGTGATAGGTTGTATAATGAGTGGCAATGGTGGTTATGGCACCGCAGGTGGAAATTGGAATGGTAGAGGTTGGGATGATTGTGGGGGCCATAAGGACAGTGATGAGAAAGGTATGGTAGAGGTTTTGGGTCCCATGAAAGATGGTGCTAATGGTGCAGACATCAAGGCTTGTACTCTTGATGAAAATTGTGATGTTGAGGTGGAAGTTGGGGAGGATATCGATGCTCCAACTAACTAATGAGAGGACATGGGGAACAGTTGGGAAGATGAAAATGACAGCACAGGGGGAAGGTCTACAATGTTGTAAAACTTGAATGGATCTCCATCGGCTAGGACATAGTGAATGAGTCCATTGTGGACGTAATTGAGGCAATGGTGTAGTGTGGAAGGGACACACTACATGTCTCTAATCCTCAAGTGACCAAGGAGAATATTGTATTGCATTTCTCCTTGGATGATGTGAAAGAGGATAGAGATGGTATGAATGCCTACGTGAATAGGTAAAACTATAGATCCTACGGTAGGTCTCATGG
The DNA here is from genome assembly GCA_028583015.1 of Wollemia nobilis. Taxonomy (NCBI): domain Eukaryota; kingdom Viridiplantae; phylum Streptophyta; class Pinopsida; order Araucariales; family Araucariaceae; genus Wollemia; species Wollemia nobilis. Next base: position 234,286 of record JAQPPZ010000045.1, read on the forward strand.
AGCCATCGAATGCACACAGGTCAAGGGAAGGCATGGCAAAATGGGCCAATGGGATATGCAGGTGATGTAGAGTTGTTGTAGATATGATTCTAATGGATGAGCCAGTGTCAAAAAGTACCCACTTATAGGTGATATCGTTGATCATGGCTTGTATGTGGAGAGGGTATCTACTCCTTCTCCAATGAGTTTAGTTATCTCATGGTCATGGAAGCTAATTGAGGGCTGGAGGCATCGTGGGATATTTCCTAAAAAATTTATAGATGCATTTTTGTCATGTGTCTCTAGGTCAATGGAGCGTAGGATGTCATTCAATGCCTCGCTATGGGGTTGAGACTATTGCAGGAGATAAAATATGGATAGCCCCACAAGGGTGTTACGTAACTAATGGGTTAGTCTACCACAAATGGTAATCATATTTTAAGGTGGTGGTGGTATGATAGTAGGTATTTGAGGTACTTGCGATGATGTAAATTGAGCTGACGGGGAAGCAATAGGTGTTGTCTGGCATGATGGGTACCATTGGTTGCTCGATGTAATATTTATCATACCTATGACACCACGTGATGGAGGATCACATTGGACATTGTTCACTTGGTGAGGTGGCAATGGGGGATTGTTTGGAGGTCTAGGAGTATTGGGTCCTCTATGATCAGGTAAAGGGTTTTGAAAAATCCCTAAATTTTGATTTTGTGAGGCTAAAGGGTTTGCTACCTGGATGATGCCCCTATCAATTAGGTCTTGAAATTGCCCCTGAAAGGAGTGATACGAATCGATATCATGGCCATTTTGCCTATGGAAAGGATAAAATAACTTCTCGTTATATCCACAAGGCTGGGTGCATTTTGATCCAATGGGTAGATCTCGGGTAGAAGGAGATGGTTGCCCTCATACAATATGTGAAATAGTGTTGGTAATGGTTTGAAAAATGGTGTGAGGATGCATGGTGGAACCTGTGGGTACATGCCCTAATATTATTGTGGTCTAGGTGGCACAAGAGTATTAGTCTAGAACACTTGTGGTTGTGGTGTATAGGGTGGAGGAGTTGATGTTGGCGCTAAGGTAGTGGTTGCGACTTGGTTGGCTTGAGGTGGCTAAGGGTAAGGTTGATTTGGTGTGGTCCTGTTGAAGCAAAATTTGGGGTTATAGTTGGATTTGGTTCTCAACTTAATTTTTTTGGATTGAACCTTAATGTCTTCAATAACTTTTGCTTTTGAAATGACATCTTTGAAAGTGTGGCTTTGATTAAGTGGGAGGGATGTAGATATGTGTGTGTGGCAACTCTTGGAGAATAGTTTCATGAGCTCAGTAGTGGGGAGGCTATGGATGAGGTCATGGATAATCACTCTTCATTTGGCAACGAACTCAGTGATGGGTTCATCATCAGCCTGTCATAAGGTGTATACATCAAAAAATGTGGTCTTTTTCTTGATGTTGATCAAAAAGTGTTCTAGGAAGGAATTGGCCAGCTACTCAAAAGTATACAAGCTATGGTATGGGAGCATGTTGTACTAGTCTAATTTTGGCTCAATGAGTGAAAGAGAGAAGGTACGTAGCATGAGGGGGTTACTACTATGAAGCTGAAAATAGGATGAGCAGTAATTACTCACATGCTCTCTAGGGTCTTCCTTACCTCTGTACTTGTCGAACTTTGGTATTTTAAAGAGATAGGGGTAGGGAGGAATGGGAACTGATGGGTGAACTAGCTCATTGCATAGTTCATCATAACAGGGATTTTGTGGCCCATAACTAGAGGTGCGAGGTTTAACATTTTGACTTCATCTCATAGGAGTTGAAATTTGGCTGTCATAGGAGTGGGAGACTAGGCTATGGTAGGCTGAGTCTGTGGATGTGGTGGATAATTGTATTGTTGCTCTTTCCAGTATTGTGAATAATATTTTTGCACCTGATCTTGATAAGGCATGTACTAGACAACATGCATTATCGTATCCACAGGCACACTAGGTTGTGGGGTAGGTATCTTTTGTGGGTAATAGTACTGTGACTGGGAGGCATGTGGTTATGGTGCAGGTACTTGTTGTATTGGAGCCTACTATAATGGTTGGGCCATGGGTGGTGATGACCAAGCTGGAGGAGGTGTAAAGAAGTTGGGTGTGAGGTTTGAGGAAATGCTTATGGTTCCTATTAGGGAGGGATCTATTGTGCATTTTGGAAAGATGGCTTCTGGTTTCCTACAGTAGAGGAGGACGAATCGGACACCATTCCTACAATAGGTATGAATGATGTGACTTTTGGGTGGGTACGGTTTAGGAGGGAAGAATCACTCTCAAAAAGGGATTGAGATAGGTTTTGGAAGAAGGGGTGTGCAAATGTGGGAGAAGTAGGTATGATATCCTCATCTATGGTAAAGAACGAATGAGGTTGTCCTGGCACTATATAGATCACATGGTCATAGAACGTGGTTGGTGGATTATGTGAGGATGGGTATGAAATGAACAAGTAATCCTTTGTGAGTGAAGTAGCGAGGGCTTCACTCAAGGTTAGCATCTCATCATGAGGTGTCATGTGTGTGAGTTGTACATCGGATTCTATGCATGATTTAGATGTGTCTATGGTTTTCTCCTTCATGATCGAAGGAGTAATGATGGACTGACTATAGGAAGTGGCATGCCATTCCTCTATAAAGCATACTTGCTTGCACGCTCTACTATGAGTGATCACATGTATAGTAGCATGTGTGAAAAGGGTTTTAGAAATAAACCCTGTATGATATAGACTCAACTATGTCTAGTGTGAGTGTAAAACAAGTGATATATTGTGTATGGCAAAACAATATGTAGTGTACTATGATAAGACCAATTTGTGATCATGCAAACAACGGTATACTAGGATCAATTCTAGATGCTTAAAAATAAAAGTGTTTTATTCATTTTTTGTGTATTGTGATGTTGATACTCCCTATGTAGAATCACGGGTAATGGAGTGAATACTCTAGCAAATCGGTAATGTCATCAATATCAAACCTCCTGCAACACCCAAATATCCACAAGATAGAATGGTATCGCAACATGCAAATGGTGACCTATATGGAAGGTGTGGTAAAATGATATCCTAGAAGGGGGTAACCCACTATACTGAAGCGAGTTCACAAATTCCTCTCACAAGGAGAGGTGGTATTGTCTAAGACCTACTATCAAAATACCCATGCTTTCGCTTCACCCTCTGGCGGGCTTAGTCAAGAACAAAAGTTACCAATTCCACTAATTATACTAGCCTTGTGGATGAAGACGGTAATCCTATCCCACTCTGTAGATAACCACTGGTGATGAAATCCAGGGCCCAGTTGCAAAAGTGGAGGATTTTTTTATGATGAAAACCAGAAAACCTCTCCTATGGGACTGCTAGGTTTTTAGGGGGGTGAGTTGGTGGAGGGTAAAACACCTACCACACCAATCTCAAGTGATAGATTGGGGATGAAGTCCAATCTCACCACTATTTAAATACCATGTGAGTGTGTGTGGGTCACTTATTTAAATACCATGTGAGTGTGTGTGGGTTTGTGTTTTGCTAACGGTGTATGCAAAGTAAGAAACTAACTAGTTGCGTTTTAAAAAGGGAGACTAGCCCTAATGCCTTTTCAAAAGCAAATTAGTCTATGTTGCAAAACGTGGAAACATGCAATCCAAGTGTATGGAGTAAGGGGATTAGGAAACCCTAATTTTCAAATTTATCATGCAAAATTTTTTCAAAAATTAAATGACAATGGGAAGGGATTAGGAAACCCTCATTTAAACTTTAGAATGTACACTTCTTTTAGCAAGAGATGTTATAGACAAAGGGGGAAACATTGTAGGCTTATACTACATGTGAAGCAAAGAGGAGAAATGTAAATTTATTTGAAAAGTAAATCAAATGAATTTGTTGGAAAGTTGCAAGTTCTGTAACTTCAAAAAAATTTAACGATCCTACAAGCTCGAAATGAAGGCAAATTTACACTTAAAAATTACCATTTAACTAGTGAACGCTTTATGCTTTCAAAATTTAAACAACAGAGGGCTAAAATGGGAAATACCTACACTCTGATGTTGTGGATAGTCTTATTAGGTCATGTACTACTCACCCTTACAAATTTGGAGGTTTTTGAGGCTATCTGATTGACTTCACCACCCAGGGGGCGAATTGAAATCTGATTCATGGGGCAGGGGCAAATTGGGTCTAGAAAACCCAAATCTCTATTTTGAAGGTTTGAGAGAGTTCCCAGGGTTTTGTAAATCTTTGTGTAAGTCAGAGTCAATACGTGCAAAATAGAAAAATACAGGATAATATCATATTTATCAAAAATAATTAGCCTGACACTATTCATTATGGGGGTCCCACCGAGCATGCCAAAATGAAATGGGTGGAAAGTGGTATTTGATCTAACAACATAAACACAAAGTATGCTGAACAATAAAGTTGTATTTCATTTATATTAAAATATAATATAGGTTACAATACGGATGAGTTTCCCTTTCATAATGTCTTTTTCAAAAAACTTCACAACAATCTTGATACCACCTTCTATCGTCCCTCAATTTAGATGAGCTTGTGTACCACTGCTAGGTTGTAGTTGATGGTGTTATTCCTCTTCAAATCTACTAAAGAACCTGCAGAAGGGGGTTAGTTGGTTGGGGGCTTGCCTTGGTCAGGCCCCTTGGTTATGAAGACTAAATCGACATAAAATCATATTAAAACTTGCAATAAATGATACTAAACACTTGGAAATGGTAAATGGAAGCTTACCTACCAAATCTGAGGTGATTTGGGCTTTGTAGACTGAAATCGCCACCCAAGGGGTGAACTAGAACAAGATTTTTGGGGTAGGGGGAAAATCCTGCTGTAAGTGGTATTATGCTAAAATGCTCTAGTAGGGAGGCTCCTTGGCTGCTGCTATGCTTTTGTTTGCTATAAAATTTGACTGTTCAGACTTTGATGTTGGATTCAATAGAGTTTATGTACTTATGTCATAAAAATATATAGGTATTTAGGGGTTTAGGACACACTATTTATAGAAAAAGGTAAGGTACAGGGGGGACTTAAATAAACTAACCCTAGGCTGAAGTCTAACCAAATTTAGGTTAGGTTTTATGAGGTGGAGGTCTCACATTCCTCATAGGAAATATCTTATCCTCACACATGTGTGAGGAAGGATTAAATCTAATTAGGATTAGGAGATCCTAAGTCAAATTAGGGCTTTATTAGGGTTCTTATGAAAATATCTCAACAAACCCTAATTACACACATGTGGGAGGATGTAATTAGTGTTAATTAAGGATTAAGAGTTCAATTAACCAATTTTGCCCTAAAAAGGTGACTTAAGTGAAGTCAACATTAAATTAAATTTTAATAATTGACTTGATAATTGCTTTTGTCAATTAATAGCCTATGGGGCCTCAATTGAGTGCAAATAGGCTATCAAAGGGTATCCCAATGCACAGGGTGTGATTTTGAAGGCTTTCCAGGGTTTTGTACCTGAAAGCTAATGAAGTGGTATATGGAAATCTACATGCTACTATGGAAAAATATGGCAATATACACATGAATAGCATGACTACGCATGACTACAATAGCCTACAATAGCCTAGGGATATCTATAATTACCTATGGATACATAGAGACATCAACATGTGACTTTTGGGTGTCTACACACACCTCCTAGGAGGAAATTCCTTAATTCTAAAGGAGACTTGAAAGAATCCATTGTAGCATTACTAGCATCATGACTAGATGTGATCAAAGGATCACATTGAGATTTACTAGTCCTAAATATATCCATCTAATCCTACTCATCTTGAGGGTTATTGGTACCAAATATCTCCATATGATCCCGCTTGCCTTGAAGGTTACTGGCCCCAAAGGTCTCCATCCAATCCAAAAACTACTAATTATGGTTCCTCCACTATAGTACCCACCACAAGGATATTACTAATAGCCACTACCTATGGTTCCTCCATTGTAGTATCCACCACAAGGATATTTTCAACAACCACCATGGTTTTATCATAGCCTATGGTTCCTCTACCGTCATGGCTACACCACCATCTATAAATTTTAATCAAAACCCTTGCCAACAACTATTGTGGTTTCACCACTACCTATGGTTCCTCTACCATCATGGTTCCTTTATCTCTATGGTTCTACCATAACTTTTGGTTCTTCCACTATCATCATTCCTTTTCCACTAAGATTTTGCTACCACCTATAAAATTTTAATCAAAACTCTTGCCAACAATCACCATGGTTACACCACCTGTTCTAGTTCCTCTGTCATTGTGGTTCATCCACCACCGTGGTTCCATAAACACGTGTAACATTATAATCAAAACCCTTGCAAACATCCATCATGGTTCTACCATTGCCTATTTTATCATCATGGTTTTGTCATCGCCTATAAAATTTTAATCAAAACCCTTGCCAACAGCCATTGTGGTTCTGCTTATGAACCATGCCTTTTAGCCTTTTCTTCGCAAGTTTGTCCTAGTCTTATTTGATGATATTTTAATATAGATAAAATATTTTGAGGATCATCTAATTCATATTTACCAAGTCCTTCATCTATTACAAAAGGAAAAACTCTTTGTTAAAAGATCCAAATGTTCCTTTAGGGTCCAAGAGGTAGAATATGTGGAACATATATTATCTCATGAAGGAGTCAAGGAAGATATAAATAAAATAAAAGCTATTCAATATTGGCCTTTACCCAAATCCATTTAAAAAATTCATGGATTTCTAGGACTTAGGTTATTATAGAAAATTTATCTGCAACTATGGCAAGATTGTCGCTCCTCTCACTACCCTTACCAAAAAGGATGATTTTGTTTGGACTAAAGCTGCTTCCCAAACCTTCCAAGCCCTTAAAGAAGCTATGTGTTCCACTCCAATTTTGGCCACTCCTAATTTTAGCAAGCCTTTTATCATTGAGTATGATGCTTTTGGTATAGGTATTGGAGTTGTTTTAATGCAATATGGTCACCCATTGGCCTTTGAAAGTAAGCAACTTTCAGGAAAGAATTTGAGATGGTCCACTTATGAGAAGGATATGCTATGTATTTTACATGCCATATAGAAATGAAGGTATTATTTGTTGACTATTTTTTTCATCATTAAGACTGATCATAGTAGCCTAAAGCAATTCTTAGAATGTCTCTCATACCCTGAACAAAATAAATGGATGACCAAACTTTTGGATTATGATTTTATCATTGAGTATAAGGTAAGGAAAATGTGGTTTATGCTTTATCTCATAAATACAAGGATGATGTGGCTATCAATGTCATATCTATTTCTTTTCTATAATGGCTTTCTCAATTTCAAATAATATTGGCTTGTTGATTTAGAGACTTCTCCAATCATTCAAGATATAAAATCAGGATCATCATTGCATTCTTACTTCTCATATTTGAATGGAATATTTTGCAAAAAATATCACATTTATCTTCCTTAAAATTTGACTATTAATTCAATGTTTCTCCAAGAATTACATGCATCTCCTCTAGTGGGACACTTGATATTATTGAAAATATACCAATGGTGAAGCAATCATTTTCTTGGAAAGGCTTAAAATTTGGTATCAGTATGTTTGTGTTTAAGTGTGAGGTATGCCTACGTAACAAAGGGAAAATAGATAAATCTCTTGGATTTTTGTAACCCTTTTCTATCCCTAACTATAAAGGAGAGCACATATCCATGGATTTCATTTAAATTCTTCCCAAATTAGAGGGCAAAATAGTGATCTTTGTGGTAGTAGATCTCCTTTCCAAGTATGCTCATTGTTGTTCACTACAACATCTCTATTTTGCAAGTAAGGTGGCCAAGATATTTTTTTATTTTATTTTTAAGTTACATGGTATGCCCAAAATCATTTTGAGTGATCACGATCCTATATTCACTAGAAACTTTTGGAAGGAATTGTTTTGTCTTAGTGGTACCAAGTTGAGTATGTCATCCTCATATCACACCAATTTTGATGGTCAAATAGAGATTGTTAATAAATGTTTGGGTACTTACCTATATTATTTTTCTCAATATAAGAAATATTACTGGATTCAATGGATTTCATTAGCAAAATGGTGGTATAATACTTCTTACAAATTTTCCATTAAAATATCTTCATTTGAAACTATGTATGGTCAAAAGCCTCCATCAATCATAGACTATGTTCCAAGATCTTCCAAAGTGGCCTAGGTAGATGATTTGTTACAACAATGTCAAATTATGCTTCAACTTCTTAAAGATAATTTGACCCAAGCCTAGAATCGTATGAAGCAACAACATGATTCACACTATTCTAAATGATAATTCAGCATAGGATATATGGTCTTTTTGCACCTACAACCTTATAAACAATTTTCCTTGAATACCAAGTCTAGTAAAAATTTATCTCCTCGATTTTATGGGCCTTACAAGGTGGTTGTTGTATCGGTGAAGTAGCATGTAAATTGGAACTTCCACCCTCTTCCCACATCCATCTGGTTATTCATGTATCTTGTCTCAAACAAGTTATTGGTCAAAAGGTGCAGTCCTAGATAGAGCTTCCATTACTTGATGAACAAGGTTGAATAACTTTTCATCCTGAAGTAATATTATGGTCCAAAGTGCGTCATATTTGATCTTGACTAATTCAATATTTTCTAATCAAGTGGTAGGACCTTCCAAAAGAAGATGTTATATGGGATCTTAAGAGTATTTTTTAGTCTTTTATATCTTTGAGGACAAAGCTTTTTGAGGGATAGAATCATGTAACAGTCCCAATATAGCCATATCGGCTAATTATTTTTATCTTGGGCCTTTGATTTAGTTAGTTAGCCCTTGAGAATTAGGGTTAGGTTATTATTGATTTCATTTATAAATAGGAAGAATATTTTATTATTTTGGTTCATTGAAGAATTGGAATTTAATTTATATATTCTATGCATAAGATACTTCACCCTCTCAAAGTGGCTAAGAGACTTTACCCTCTTCGAGTGGTTATGTATTTGTTATGGCATTGATTTGATCGAATTTACTATTAGCTTGTTGTCTAGATTGGATTTGATATTTGCATATTTTGCATGGTATTTGAATAAGAATTATTATTGTTGCATGTTAATAATAATTCTATATTTAAGTGTTGTTGTGAATATTAAATTAATTATGCAGTTTTGCAAAAAAAAAGTTAGAACTAACCTCCTTTTCATATATTGCATCACTCACAATAACAAGAAGTTTGAGTTTTGAGGTGAAGTTTTGGAAAATTTGATAGATTGTTAAGGATATTTATGACGTTTCAATATTTTTGCTTTAGGATATTGTGATGAGATATATTATATGTATAATATTGTCTTAGCTTCATTTTCCTTTAAGACAAAGGTATATATTGCTATGTTTTCAAAAGTGTATTGTACCACTACACTTTGTCATCAACATTTAGGATATGCATATTTTAAATCCTTGAGGTACAAATCATTTTTACATGTTTTGGGGTATTCCATTGATTGAGGATCCTCTAGGTTTCTATAGAGGGTGTATTCTAGAAAAACAAACATTATAATCCCTTTCCTAAAGACATCACAATGTACTTATCTACCTATGAACTTGATTCACAATGATATTTGTGGTATTGTTGTTTAGTATTTACCCTTGTTATTTCCTATTAGTGTATCACTTGATATACTCTAGAGGATAATGGGCTTACTGAGCTAAAAATAGAGCCAACATGAAAAAATTTTGTTGCATGATTCATTCTAGATAGATGGATGTTAAAATTTTGGTAAACTCAATTCATTATAGTTTACATCATCAATATGACTCCTACTCATGGATCATGAGAGTTTTATTAGGGATAAGCCTTTTATTTTGCACTTTAGGTGTTTTGGATTGTGGCTTGGGATCATATACCTATTGAGTTATGAAACAACATTCACCTTGAGAGTCAATTGAATTTTTATTGGGTATGACATTAGGTCAAAGGTTTATTGGTTTTTTTATCCCAATACTTGAGATCTTTATAAAGATAAATTCCTATTTTCATGTCTCCTCTAATAGAACTCAATGCTTCAATTTATTATATTATGGAAATGAAGGGTATTTAAGTACATAGGATGCCTATTTAGGCATAAAAAACTTACAACTACCTTGTACTATACTACATGTATAAACCTTGTGAGGAGTGGTTATACCACTTGCCTTATTACAAGGGCAATGATGAAATAATTTCTAGAATTACCCCTTATTACATCATAGTCAAAGCTCTATTTTTAGCTTATGACCAAATAATAATGTTTAGGGTGATGCTAGAATATATAGATTGGAGAAAAATACCCCCCTCCCTTAATGTAGACTTACAACTATGATACTTAGGAGTGTTTAGTTCCATATATCAATGACTAAATGAATTTATTATTAAATGATATTTTAATACTTATATAATTCAATGCATGAGATATGTGTTTTATCCAATATCTTCAAGTGTTACCATGCATCCAAAGTCGCTTATTGAATTTATAGGATATTGCTTTTTGGCTTGTATATGATGGAATGAAAGTTGTGTATGGCTTCTTTTATTACTTTACCTTTCTTTGCTTTTCATTGTGATCAAGTCCTAAATTCATTACAAGTTCTCCTTTTATCATAAGTTATGTTATATGATAAATGGAATGCATATTTTGAATGCAATCTTTAGCAATTTTGCATACTTGTTTTAGTCCTTTGAAATATCTTATAACTACTACAATTTTTTCTTGAACTAGAATGTAGTAACCTGTCAAGTGCTCTATAATTTTGAGAGTTGAACCATTGGGACCCAACAACTATTGTCAATGTCTAATAAATCTCCCTTTATGCAAAAAACACATGTTCTATTTTATCTTTTTCTTCATTAACTTGATTTTCTTTGATTACATTATTTTGATGTACCTTTTTCTAATTTTGATTTACATTTTTGAAGATGAATTTGTTTCTAGTTCATCTCTCATGAAGTGGATTCATTTTTAATGGATTATGACAACTTTCCTTTATTGTGTAACAATTTCTATCATAATGTTCACATGTTGTTTGCATGTGGAAAGTACTTTGAGAATCATTCCTTTGATTTTTATATTCTTGATAATTATTTCTTTGTTGGATGAATTGTGGATATCTCATGCCTTTGTTGAATAGCTACTTCCCTCTTTGACTTGTAAGTGGTAATTGTTCTTCATTTGTTGTATGTGAGACCTTTCTTATTGAAGTAGATTCGCTTACTTTTCAAATCTTGGTATTTGTTCAATGATATTTAATGTAGTCACAAAAACATTGTCCTTAGATGGGAGAGTTCTCAAAATAATTGAAACTATAGTTTTATCAAATGTATTTTCTTCTAGATATCTAACGCTAAAAATGGGCAATCAAGTGAAAAATCTTGAGGTATGATTTTGAATACTACCAAGACAAGAGATGAGTAGGCTATCGAGGTTCAAAATTGACCTTTTAACCCTAGGGAAATATCTTGGTTGCATTCAATGAAATGCAAATAGAAGGCCCCAGATTGTAATTTTAATCTATCTTCAATAGACAAAATATTGGCAATTCCTAACAAACTAGTGAAATGGTTGCGGCTCAAGGTGACCAATGTTTGGTTGGTAAGTTCCTTGGGGTAAGACCTGAACTAGATGCTATACAAAAATGGGCAATGGAGAAATAGTGCCTTCTAAGGCACATGGATATCATGGTGATGCCTAAAAAAATTGGTCTGACTTAATTGCAAAGAGAATTTAGATGAATTCTCATGTAGGGACCTTGATGTTTTGGTGTTGTGTCTTCCTTAAATTATGGACAACAAATATTAACTCATACATGTAAAGTATCAACCAAGATCTAGTCTAGATCAAGTCAACATATTAATAACCCAAAATAGTGTTGAGAATGCATGGGAAGAAGGGAAAATAATGGAATGAGCGATAAAGGTAAGTCGAAATCCTAATAATTCCCCCTCTATTTTGAATGAGCTAATTATTCAAAACTATTTTGATTACCTTCAATACTCAATAGAATAAAAATATCAAGAAACTCAAATTATGGAAATGAGACATGAAAAAAATATGACTATGACGATAACCCAAAATATAAACAATACTCCACTTATCCTAGAGGGAGGTGAGGAAGTGCATTATAAATCTCCTAGAGGTAAAAAATCTAGGAAGGACCAGGGCAGCCCTAATGTAATTACTAGAATTTCAAGAAAAGGAGAGGCAAATGTAGGTTACAATCCCAAACAGGATAGATTCATAATCTAAAATTAGACAAAGGGAAACAACTAGGGATGTAGCTAATGGAACACAATTGACCCTCAATCTGGGTGGGAAGAAACACTCGACCAAATCTAAAAAATGAAGATCATTTCTTAGAATATCAGGGGCCTCAATGCCCATACAAACATCGCTTGGTGTCATCACTAAGGAAATACTTGAATCCATAAATTATTCTTCTACAAGATACCAAATTGAAGAAGCAAAACACAAAAAAAATAAGAAGAGTTATCTATAAGGAGACTAGTTTTATTGTCAGTCTTATGATTGGAGCCTCAAGTGGATTGTTGTGCATGTGGAATCACAATAATGTGGAGGGGAGAGTAATCTCTACCTTAGATAGAATGACTAATGTGTTTTTCTATTGCAAGGAAACTAAGATAAGTTGGGTGTTGACTAACATTTATGCCCCAAATACTAGTATGGGAAGAAGACAACTATGGACAGAACTGAGCATGATCATAGTGCCTATGCATAGAGAACCAACTCTCAATGAGGAATGACAAGTAGATCCTAGACCAGTTAGCATTTCTCAATCGTAGTGGCAAAATATGGGGGGGGGACTTATAAGATTGGATTTTTAGCCTTTCAAAGGTTACTCGTTCAATGTGTTTAATAAGTAATGATTTTTGTGTAAGGCTATACGTTTTGTATCTAATTTAGCATCCTTAGTTTTAATTCAATTGTGTTAGTCTTAGGAGCTTAATTAGATCTTTATTTCAGTTTGTAAAAGGGTTGGGCCCTTTCAAAAACCCTTCACAACCCTAATATATAAAAAAATTACCTTTTATTCTAGTACTTCTAATGATGCTCACAACTATGCAATTCTCATGAATTATTCTAGCTTTTCTCCATTATTCATCTTCAAGCAATGGAGTTGGCTCTAGAGGAATGGAATTTTATTTTTATCCTTTGCTTCAAAGACCATTTTTTAATTCTCTCATGCTTCCTTAGTCTTGGTTGAATCTCGAAATTATGCTTAGATTTCATCTTCTAATCCAAACATGATGATTAGTCTTGTCTTTTTGTTTGCTTTATCAAACTTTTCTTGATCTTCATTTTCTTCTTCAGGATGAGTAGTGGTCCCATCTACTACTTGTCGTACTTACTCAAACTCAAGTTGTGTTTTGAGTTTGGTTTTCCAAGCAACATAATAATTCCCCCTTAGAATTTGGGAATCAAATAACTTTAAAGTTGGGAATCAGACAACAAAAACTTTGGTGCTCCACTAGCCATAGTAAACTTTTACAAAATTTAAATATTCTTCTTTTACTCAAAAAAATCTTTCTAACAAGTATATATATGCCTATACTTGTGTCTTGAAAAAAAATTAAATTGCAAAAAAAATGATATCATGTTGGGCAATAGAGTTATATTGGAGTTTCTCTTTTCAACTTCAATCATTTAAAGAATATTTTCCAAAAATATTCTAAATTCTTCAAACAAAACATTATAAGCCCTTCTTTTTTTTTACTTGCAAATAATTAATGAGAGAGATAATATTTGGTATCTTCTCTTTTTCAAAATAATCTTGACTTCTCAATCTTTTTACTTCTAAATTGTGGTTTGTATTTTTTATTATAGCTCTTGGGTTGTTTCTCTTTATAATCTATGTTGAAAACTTTATATGCCAAAATTTATCTTTTTAATAACAACTCTTTTGCTCAATTTGTAGGTGTTGCTTTTGGTTGGATTTTTTTATGTGTGATTGTCCTTATAATATCTAGATGTTCAAGAGATGTTGAGCAAGTTCCTTCTAAGTGGATTCCTTATCAATATTAGGTTTGACGTTCAAGTGATAGTTTAAGTGTATTCAAATTGATGTTTGGGTGAGCATATGGATTGTCATTTAGGTAGAGCATCTAGATGAGTATCTATATTGTAGACCAAATGAGTTGTGATAGTAGTGTTAAGGTCAGGGTTATGCACAGGGGCAAATTTCACAATTTAGCGTGAATATTCAGATTTTCACAATTTTAATTTTACGAATTTTGGGACCATAGAGGTCGGCCCATTCGCCCAAAAATTTTGGGATCAAATTTTTTAGGGTAAATTCACCCCATTATCATAAGGTTTCCCACCTAATTTTTACCTTAAATTTATTAAAAAAAATATCCCACCCAATTCACCCCTTGTACCCCATTATATATAGCTAACCCTGACAACGACTCTCATACAATTACAACATTAATTTTCTTGGATAGCGAGCGATACAAAGTAGATGACTGACACAACATGATTGATAAAAGATGATTGGTAGGAGGTGACTAGAAGAAGGCGACTGGCAGAAGGTAACTGGTAGAAGGTGACTGGCAGAAGGTGATTGGCAGAAGGTGACTAGCATAAGGCAACTGGTAGAAGGTGACTAGTAGAAGGTGATTGGCATAAGGTGACTGGCATAAGGTGACTAGCATAAGGTAACTACGTAAGGTGACTGGAAAAAGGTGATTGACAGAAGGTGACTAGAAAAAGGTGATTGGAAGAAGGCGACTAGCATAAGGTGATTGGCATAAGGTAACTGGTATAAGATGGCTGGCTTAAGGTGACTAGCTTAAGGTGATTGATAGTAGCTGACTGAAATACAATGATCACCATTTATCGGTAAGTTTCTTTTACCATTAATTTTCCTTTTTTAATATTTTATTCATGGACACTCAATAAGGAGGTTTTCCTATTATTTGGGCACCAATATCAAGACTGCTTGGGATAGATATTATATTGTCTTGAGCAGTAGTTCTCTTTTTTACCAATTATTTTCATTTTTAAAAATGATGTTCATTGTTCATGTTACTCTTATGTTCATACAAGTAAAATATCACTTGTTGGAAATGGAAAGAAGGGAGGCCAGTATTTCGATAAAAGGAGTATCCTCAAATACTTTCATAATATTTTAAAATCTAGTCAACCATCAACATCTACACAAATTGAAGGTATGAACGCCTTTACTTACTAACCAGTTAATTTTTGTACATTGTTAATTTTATATATAATGTCTTCATTCATAAAGAAGTGTGATTTTTGGTTGATGGCTTTGTCCATTGTTTATCTATATTTTTTAATAGAAGGTATGCTTTTAAATGCCATAATGATAATGACCCTACTATTGACACTAGTATTATCTCTACAGAAAACACTATTGACCCTGGTATGCCTCCACTTCCACATATCCACGTTAATGAAAAGTCCATAGATGAAAATATTCTTAATCAAATGGAACAACAACATGAAGAGATTCCTGAATCTAACATGCCAAGTGGAAAAGAAAATAATAGTTCTTATGCAGTCCCTACTTCCGAAGAATATTCTTCTAAAAAACATAAACATGCAAGGTTATCTAGGTGGACAATTAACAGATCATTTCAGCCTGATTGGATATCAGAATTTCTATTTATTGAGCCAATGTTGCTAGAGAATAGTAGTGAGGAAATAATAGAATTGAGATGCATAATTTATAGTTGGAAACATGGAAAGGATCATAGATTGCAAGTTAAGAAAGATACAATAGAAAAACATTGTGGAAAGGTTTATATCAAAACAAAAGAAGGTGATCGACCAATACCAAAAAATTATAGGTGGAAGGATGCATCAGAGTGTGCACATATAAGATATGTGCAAGAATATGATAAAGAAATGAAACAAAAGTAAACTTTGGTTGAGAAAGGTGCAATGATTCAAGCCCAATTTTGAAAAATGAATAAGTTCACTTTAGCTTCAAAAAGTTTGCAGTTTGTTGTTGTATTCACTATTCTTAAAAAGGGTAGACCTATGTCTGATTTCATTGATTATAAATCTCTATTTCGACTAGCTGATATGCAGAACTTACCCAATACCCATTGGTTAGATCGAAGTGGTTGGAAAATGGTAAAATATCTCTCATTGGTTGAGCAGGATGACCTCAAAGAGAAAGTAAAAAAGGCCAAATTCATTTCACTTTCAATTGATGAGGTGACTATTGTTGACAACACATCTTGGATTTGCATGCATGTTTACACATTGGAAAATCATTTAAGGCAACCTCATTTACTTGGAGTATGCAAGATGGTGGAAAATTGCAATGCAAAAAATATTTACAATGTTGTTGTAACTAGTTTAAAGGAAGTAGCAAGAATGAATGAAATGGAAATAGCCACTAAGTTAATATGTGTCGGAGTTGATGGTGTTGCTACAATGCAAGGACACAAGAATGGTCTTTGTGTTAGACTACAAACATCTGTTACCCCATATTTGATCCCTATTCATTGCATGGCTCACAGAATGAATCTTGCATACAAAATTGTGGATACATTTACAAATGTTGCGAGAGTGGAAGAGCTTATCCGTGAAATTCATGATTATTTTTCATGTAGTCCAAAAATATTTTTAGAGTTTCAACAGTTTGCACTAGGAGTTACTGAAGGTAAAAAATTGTTAAAAGATGTAGATACTAGGTGGATTTCGATGTATCAACCGACATTTAGAGTTTTCAAAGAATATCAATCCTTGATAGGGTTTATGTATGCAAATCGTAGGGCAGTTGATAAGGCTAAATATTTACTATTTTGAATGAGTGACTTTGAAACACTTCTCACATTGTGTGGTATTCTTCCAATGTTGGAAGAAATGAATACTTTGATCAAAATTGCACAAGAAAGATCGATTTATATTGTGGATTTCATCAGGGCGAGAAAACAAATTTGCATGCATATTGATATGATGTACGCATCTCGTCAAAGTTTTATGGATCCCATGTTTGAGAGTTGGAGAGCATTAACAAACGTGAATGATCCTCAGAACTTTTTGAAGTTCAATATAAATGATCATCTATGTATTAATGTCCACGAAAAGGAAATACCTTTATATTATTTTGGTCAATGAATGGATATAGCTACAAATGAAGTTGAGAAAATGCCCATAACATACAATAGATTTCATGTAGTTGTACACATGATACAAAAATTAAACTAAAACAAATAGTAGAATCATTGACAAAAGAAATAAGAGATCATTTTCAAAGAGATGAATTGCTTGAGGCTATGGGTGTGGTTAATCCGATGTTTTGGGATCCTTGTAATGAATACCAAATTATAAATGGTTTGTTTCTCAAATACATGGGTATTCTTGCTAGCCATTTTAGTAAACGTGTGGTAGTCAATGGTATTGAAATCAATGGCATTCTCAATAGAGATCTTTTGACAAAACAATCAAACTATTTTGGAACAACAATGTCTACTCAAGTTTCACAACTCACTAACCATCATGAAACAGGTTCTATTTCACATTTGTGGAGAAGATTACATCCCAGTAGTATCTTACAACATACTATGAGTGAATATTTTCATTTATATGAATTATGTCAAACGATGATTTTAGGATCTGTGGAAGATGAAAGGGTATTCAGTGCATTATCATATGTAAAATCTAAAGTTCGAAATAGGTTGGACAAAAATTTGGAAAATTGTTTGAGAGTATATGTGTCGACCTATGAGGTGGAGAAGTTTCCTTATGAAAGAGCTTTGTCATACTAGAAATCTATGGCAGAGAGAAGAGGTGTAACGAATACTAAGGATGATGAGGATGATGGTAACACTGATCAGATTGTGATGACAAAAATTTTGGGTATGAGTGCAGATGATTTTGTACAATCTGAAAAGAGTTTGTTCCAGCTTCCAGCATTATGATGCAAGGATGCTTTCATTTGATTTGATTTCACATATTATCATTTGATTTGATTTCACATATTAGAATGAAAGGATGCTTTCATTTGATTTGATTTGATTTCAACATTATAATGAAAGGAATATTGAGATTAAATTATAATTTGATACATGTAATTTTGATATCATTAATCATATAATATGATATTAGAAATGCCATTGGATACTCTGTATATCATAGCCCTCTGATTTGATTATGTATATTTGAATGAAATTGGATTATTTGATTACACATATGTTGATTAGAACACTGGATTATCTTTTATATCATAAATGTGTTATTGGATATTTTGTATATCATTTTACATAAGCCTTGTTATTGAATTATTAGTCTAAAGTTTCAAATTTTTTAGTAGATTTGTATTGTATAAACCATTTATGGCAAAGTAAATATTTGTGTTGCATTTCCAATCATTTCAAATTATTTTGTAAAACATAAAAGAACATTTTATTGCATCCACATAATTCAAAATTACTTAATGCATCAACACAAATAATCAAAACATAACAATATTTAAAACAAAATTTCAAAAAGATAATACAATTTTTTTGGAAATTGTCTCTTTCATTGATTTCAAAAAGATACCATTCTTTTACAATTTACAAAAAATATATGCAACATTTTTTGTTTCTCCTCAAATAAAAAACAACAAACTTCTATTCTTTCTGCATGGTGGCTGAAGTTCCAGCTGCATCTATCTCAATATCCTTTGCTTCCAATGCACCAACCCTAACCAAAATTTTAGCTGTAGTGTTGATCCCCGATAACAATAAACCTTCTTCCTTCATTGGATCTTCTTTAAAAGGTGCATTCAGTTCTTTCTCATTTTATTTCAATACAACCTCCACATCCAGGCCCTTATCTTTGATAAACTTCTTCAGCCAATTATTTTCTCTAACAGTGTATTGTAATCTTTTCTTCACTTCAATAGCATTATTAATACTAATTTTTGTAGTCTTGATCAACATTTTCATGGCACTGACTTGTTGCTTTAAGTGCTGAAAATTAGACTACAAAATACAAGTGAAAAAGGTTAATATTTATAAACAAAACATATTTAAGAAAAAAATGATTTTTAGTTAGATGTAAAACTTACATCAATTGTAAGTCTTGCAGTTTCTACAATTGCTACTTTCTTCTGATCTAGTGCCCATTCATTGAAATATGCCTGGGCCTCTACATTGAGGTTTTCCAAATGATTCAGAACAATGGCCAGAACTTCATCAGTGTATGTAGACTCGGCCTCCACAGTGCTAGATTCAGCTTTATGTAGCAAAGCATCGAGCTTTTGGGGCTCATTCTCAACCTTTGAAAACAACTCCTTTCTCTTTGAAAAATTCTTATATCGGCCATTTATTGCTTTTATCAAAACCTTGGCCCGATATTCCCATTCTTTCAATTTATCAATATCTACAAGAAGACTATTATGAACTGTAGCTTTACATCTATTAGCTAATAAAATATTTTCTAGAAAATTTACTTTATCATCATCTGTCAGATGATGGGCGATGACTTGCTAGGGGGGAAGAGGAAACTCCGGTGGCATCTGCTTCAACATTCTCTTCTTCTTCATCATTGCCCTCTACATCCTGAAGCATATCACTTGCCTTTAATGGGAAATTTTTAGGATTCATATCCTGATAAAGAAAATCATCATCTAGATTTCTCGAGGGCATTTGAGATGCACTCTCTACATTTGAGAAATTCTCTAGGGTTAAAATTGGGAAAATAGAAACATTAGATTGAGACACAGTGTGTGTCTAGGAAACACTTTTGGTATCATGAGGCGGTGGTGTGAGGAACATTTTTCCATGCATGCATGATTGGTTCCTCACCGATGGTACCTACTATGGATGGACAGGAACTTGTTGTGTTGATGGTTGTTGTTGCGTTTGTGGCTGGGTAGATGGTGGAGGCATATTTTTTTAGTATTTTGAATGTAATAGGTGCATCTACAAAATTTCACATGAAAATATAAATTAAATCTTGTGTAAATAACAATATCATAAAAAGAGATTAATTTTAACCAAACATACCAGACTCAGACTCTACAACCGTTGATGATGCAACCATTTACCCTTTCTCTAAAAAATATTTAAAATACATCAAACTAAACATAATTTTAAATCATTAAAATACATCATTTAAAATAGTACTTTTGAATAATAAGGTTACCTTGTGGGTTGGAGGTAACTTCTTCGACGTCGATTGCAACACTTCCAGAAGTAACAGGAGTCGCAGGTGTATACTGAATCTGATCACCATGAGACCTCGCACGTTTGGAGGGAGTTACTGGTGATGACTATGACTACATGTTAGAATCAGTAGATGCTTCTTGAATCCTAAATGTGGCATCCCTTTTACTAGAAGACTGAGATGCTCTTCTCTATTTTCAAAATAAAATTAGAAAATAACAAGATTGATTGAAAAAAGAAAACAAAGATATTCCAAAAAATAATTTTACTTGTATTTCATTCTCAATCATGCCAATAGCCAACAAACTTGGGTGCAATGTAGTGGGAGGATTGCTTTTTTGAATATTGAAGTAAGCTTCATGAAAAAGACAAAGAATAAAGTTGTTGGTTGTTACTGTATATGAAGATTGAATTTTCTGGGCACTCAGAAGGTCCTATTTCAGGCGGTTGGAAATGTGCGTGGACCAGTCAAATATTCCACCACCAATACATCGAATCAATAAAGACAATGCCCAAAAAGGCATTTCTGTAGGTCGCCCCTACAAAATAAGCCTTGCCTAGAAAAATTCAATGCAAGCATAAAGAAATTTGTCTCCAACGTTGGAAATGTTTAAGCCCCTTTTGGACTTAGAAGAATTAACTAAAAAAAGAGAGAACATTATTAGAAAACAAAAAGTACAATAGGGAGAACATTATTAGAGAATGGAAACTACAATACATCAAAATTTAAGATAAATAAAAACTAAATTTTAAAAATATACCTTTCAAATTGTCTGAATGAACAACATATTTGGATGCTAGCATTGATTTGTCATCTTCGATCAAGGCGTACTAGTTGTTCACCAGTACACCATCCAAAAATGGTAGCCCTATTAGTCATTGCACATCCGAGGGTTTCACAGAAAAATAATATCCTTGTTATCCACTTTGATCATAACAGTGGACACGTCATGGTTGTAACAACTAACGATCCGTTGCATCAGCGGAACATTAATGTTCAACTGTGGCATCTTCATTACACCAGCAAGTCTGGAGGTGTAAAGCCATTTCGAATCTCTTCTAGGAGTGCTGAAAATGTTCTTGATGTTGGGGTAGTAGAAGCTCTTGAAATTCACTTTGGAAGGTAGAGGAGAGGAAGAGCTAGCCATTTCTAAAAACATGTAGGAAAATGCTCTGAAACACCTAAGAAAATGCTCTGAAATACCCTAGAAAACACTCTAAAAATCATCTAAAAATACTATGAAAACCCTTTAAAAATTCCAAAACCTCTAAAAATGCTACCAAAACCCTCTAAAAATGCTTTAAAAATCATCTGAAAAGGCTTTGAAACCGTTATGGAAAATGCTCTAAAAATGCTAGAAAAAGCTCTAAAATTGCTCTGGAAAATATTGTGGGAAAGGTGAAAAATGATCCTGCATATCTATTTATAGAAGTCTGCATGGCTGAAGTTAATAGATGCATGACACATGGTAGAGGAGATGACACATGGTAGCTTCTTATTGATGATATTTGATAGTCACCATTTGATAGTCACCATCTACCAATCACCATCTACTAGTCACCATCTTCCTCCCATCTCCATCCTATCTACTCATCATATACCAATCACCATATACTAGTCACCATATACCACTTGCCATATACCAATCACCATATTCTAGTCACCATTTTCTAGTCACCATATACCACTCACCATATTCCACTCACCATATTCTAGTCACCATATACCACTCACCATATGCCACTCACCATATACCACTCACTATATACCACTCACCATATACCACTCGCCATTTTCCACTCACCATTTTCCACTCACCATTTACCAATCACCTTATGCTAGTCACCTCCTTCTATCATCATTTTCCATCACCTTTCTCACCATCTAATATCACTATTTGCTAGTCACCTTCTACCACTTGCCTTATACTACTCATATTCTACCACTCACCATATACCACTCACCTTCTACCACTTACCATCTTCTAGTCACCTTCTACCACTCACCTTCTACCACTCGCCTTCTGCCACTTGCCTTCGCCACTCACCTTCTACCACTTACCTTCTACCACTCGCCTTCTGCCACTCACCTTCTGCCACTCACCTTCTACCACTCGCCTTCTACCACTCACCTTCTACCACTCGTATTCTACCACTCACCTTCTGCCACTCGCCATTAAATTTTTTTGATAATTCCTGTGCAAAAAATTCAAAAATTCACCATATTTTGATAAATTTTCTACAAAATTTTGAAAAATTTGCCCCATAGTTTATACACCATTCACCTAGATTCACCCCGATTTTATAATTACTTTTTTGGTACTACCCCTTATGCATAACCCTGTTCAAGGTGCCCTAGAGTATATCAATGGACCCCTTTATGTGTTCAACTTTGTTATTAATCCCTCTAGTGTCTGGGCTTTGTGTATATATATTGCACAATTTGTTGGTTTAAAAGTGCCTTTCATTTCCACAACACTACGATCACAAGGAGCATTGAAATTCCAATACGTTCCACTATTTTTAAGAGGGACAATGTTGTTTGTAAATAGATGAGCTAATTAGAATGTAATACATTCAAATGGAATGTTGCTTTAACTTCTAAGCCTTTGCTTGTTCGAGTTTGCATCATTCGAATGTTATATATTTTTCTTGTCTTTTGTAATCTCTCGACCAAAACCATTTGAGTCTACTATTTCTTCAACCTTCCCTTGCTTTGGTATTGCTTGTTCTTTACTTCTTGTACATTTCATATGCAATTGTCTCCTTCACAAGTGCTTATATGTTCAATTATCTGCTTTTAATGAATGGTGTTTATTCCTCTCACTCTCTCGCTATATATTGAGCACTCTTCTACTCTTTATATATTTCTTTTGGAGTTGTTTCATAAAAACATGAGGTTACTTCCAAATGCTTGCTTTTCACAAAATGTTTGACCTTTAGTTCACAATAAATACTTCCTTTTGCTTCTTCTTCAAGTGGTTGTTTTTTTCTTGTTGTTTTGTGCATATAGAGATTAATTTTCTAAATTTAGGTGCTTTAATTAATCTTTCTCCTTTCATGCAAATATTTTAATTTTCTAAATTTAGGTGCTTTGGTAAATTTTTCTCCTCTCATGCAAATTCTACTACTCTTAGTCCTAGTAACTTTTGTCTTTATTCTTTCAAACATGCTTTGAATGATTTTGTTGCACTTTACTGCATCTCCTTGAGATATTCTTTACACCTAGTTCTTCATAAGTTTTCCTTTCTTGTAGCCATTAATGATAGCTACCTGTAAATATTTAGAATAAAGATAACAATTGGGCTACCTGTAATTCTTTTAAAATAAAGATTTTAATTGTCACCTTTTAATGGTGAATAAAATTTCAATGAGCTTTTTAATAGCTTCTTTGCTAATTTTCTTCTTCTAAGAAGCTTCAGTGGCTTATTTATTTTATTTTTTTAATTATGAGGAGCTTCTATGGCTTCCTTATTTTGTAAGGAGCTTCTTATGGCTTCCTTGCCTTTTGAAATAGATTTTTCACTTTCTTGTGAGAGTATCAAAAACTTCACTATAGGCACTGATTCTTGTTAGGCAATGTCTAGAATTTCTTTGAAACATTCTGAATCTCTCATGGATTTTACTTCATGGAGATGATTTCCTCACTTTTTAGGTTTATCTAAATTTAATTTTCTTCATGGATACAATCACCTCCTTTTGAGGTTAACTTTATTTTTCCCTTGAAAAATATTTATTTTAATAATAGATATTTGTTTTAGTCTTCTCTATGTCGAAGCTTGAGGAGGACCAAAATGATATTTATATCTTCCTTCTGCCTACTTTGATACCACATGCTAGAACTCAATGCTTTGATTGATTGTATTATGTAAATGAAGGGTATTTGAGTACATAGGATTCCTATTTCAAGAATAATAAATTGTCAAACAAACTTGCAACTACCTTGTCCTATACTACATGCATAAACCTTGTGAGGGGTTGTTATGACACCTACCTTCCCACATGGGAAACGATGTGATAATTTCTAAAATCCTCTCTAGTCATATATTTGGGATCTATTTTTATTCTTCTTGAGGGTCCCCTTTTCTCTTAGCTTGGTCTCGGTGGTATTTTTTCTCAACCAAATATTGTGCCACCTCTTCTACTCTAGCTTCCATATTTTATGGTTGTTTAGATGATACTCTTCAGTTTTCTTATTTTAGATCTTCTATGGAGAGCATTGCTTCTCTCAATCCAAGTGTTGATGTCTTGGATATCTCTTCATGTTCTAAGGATGTCCATGTTCCTTTTATTCATTCATTATCTTACTATGATGATTTTCCTACTGAACAATATCCTCCTACAGATCATCTATCAAGTTAAGTTGAAGTGGTTGAGCTAGGTGCTTTCTATGAAGAAGGTTGAAGTTAAGTATTTACTAGCATAAAGACTTGGTGTGCAATGTGTATGATTGGAATATCATCTATCAAGTTGAGTTGAAGTGGTTGAGATAGGTGCTTTCTATGAAGAAGGTTGAAGTTAAGTATTGACTAGCATAAAAACCTAGCGTGTAATGTGTATGAGTGGTAGGTTCCTAACTCCCAAATGAATTATCTTGGCATCATTATGATCTAACATTCATGATAACACTTTAAAAGGAATATAAATTTTTAAATGTATGGATGGAAAGCAAATGCCTTGCATTTTTTACCCCTTCAATTCAATAATCATTAAACTAAATATGTGACAAATGAACTCAAATTTTTTATCCTAAATAGTCAAATAGTTCTCTATATGATGAATTCAATATTTTATATTGATAGAACATAATAAAAAGAAAATTTATAAAATCTTGAAATAAAATATAGTAAATCTCATACACAACCCAACACGATTCCTAGTCTTTATAAATATCCACAAAAACATCAACACCAATGTGTTTGTAGAGGAAAGCTTATAATAGCTCAAAAGAAATTAACTAATAAATCACACACATAGTTCAATAGGCATTAAAGCCTATATATACTACAATACTATGTAAAAATATAAAAGATAGTATCAAAATATTATATAGTATAAGAAAAATACCCATGTAATAGCTACACTAAAGAGACAGAACAAGCTTAAGCATCTCCTCATTATTCAAGTTTTTGCTCTTGGACTTGGAGGTACACTTTGTTATCTAACTCCAACTTATAGATCTCCTCAAAAGTAGACCTATATTTCTCAATTAATTCCTAATTTCAATATCTTTAGTATGAATTGCACCAACATAGATCCCTACAATGTAATGATGCTCCCTCATATTCTATTTTTTAGATTTGGCTAATGCAATCCTTGGCCATGAGTTATAGAAATATGTGAAAATAAAATATTTCCAATATTTAATGATAAATTATAAGAACAAGAATAAGAATAACATCTCAAAAACCCCATGTGTCTTAAAATAACATGTAAATAAGATTCATTGATAACATTAAAATCTAAACCGAACATGATAAGAGCAAACTTCCATGAAAACTTAGCAACATAACAAGATAGACAATTTAGATGTGTGCTTCTAGAAATGTTTGGCATTCCTCCAAAACCAAAATATATGCTTAATGCAATATTGTCTAAATGAGACCTACTAAGTAATTATAAATGTGAAATATACAAAGCAACTTATCATACTTGATGCCTTGAATCTTCGTAGTAGATTCCTTGATATTACATTTTGATTTTTTATTTATCCTAGGAATTGATGGGTGGGAGAACAAACTTGTACCCATCAAGAAAAACCAATCTTCAAAAATGTTGCATTGTAGATAGAATAACCAACAAATCATCCTCTAACGAATAATGGACTTGCTCAATGCCATTCCTATAATAAAAGGAGAAATTGAAGCTGTCCTATAATTAGTCCCAAGTTCTCCAAGTCAATCTAGAAACATCTCACAAATCATTGAACCTACAAATGCTCCCTTATGAATGGGATTATGGCTTGGAGAATGGGGATCTAAAGCAAGATATATCCCATCAACCCAAATGAATTTTTTTCACAATATGAAGGTAGACGCAATACTAAGACCATGTTTGAAGTGAAACCGTGTCCAAAAGAGCTTATATATGCAACAACCTACCAAGCCTTTCAAATTCCCATGACAACTAATGAGGTTGTAAATGCAAAAGATAAAGGATTGGAAATTTTTTCATGCATATAAACCCCTTACCAAGAAACACCAATCATGGCATGTTGGATATCTTTACATAGAAATGAAAAGAAACTAAACATAAATGTCCCCATATGACAATAGAGTGGTTAGGGACTTTGGGTTATTTTTTAGGAGACCCAAGTTTAAAACACGACATACCTAAAAGGAGATAGTTCGGTACGTAGACAAAAACATATCCAAAAGGGGGTAGGCTGGTTGGTAGCAGCCAAGTGTTTCTCTATTGGTTAGGCTCTTTTTTAGGAGACCCAATTTTAAACCATGACATACCCAAAATGGGATAGGTCGGTTGGTAGACCACGACATACCCAAAATGGGGTAGGTCAGTTGGTAGAGGCCAAGTGTTTGTTTTTTGGTTGTCTTGATTCAATTCCCTAGAGGATCGAGGATCCCATTGACTTCATCTTACCCAATAGGCTAGGGTTTATAGTGGCAACATTGAGTTCAATATGGAGTCCTTACCCCAACATCAATTTTGATTCGAAGTCAGAGTTCTACCTTGTATCGTATCAAGCAAAGGTGTTACCGATTTCCTATAAAAATATAAATAATTAAACTATAAAAATATTATGTATAGCTTACTATCTATTTGTAAAAAAAAGTATTAATGTAACATTATCAACCGTCCTTGTGAAGAGGTTAATAAGGGCTATTTATTAAAAAAATGTCAATGTCCTAAGGGGACAACGCAACGATTCAAGAATTGGCTCTTCTTTGGGAGGTCCAATGCAATAATTTGGGGTTTGACTATTCTTTGAGAGGTTTAAAATTCAAACTGTAGTGTGTGTCGTGTGTTAAATTCTTTATTGATAAGTTCAGCTCTCTCTCTTGAGAAGTATTGATAAGCTCAGCTCTCCTTTTTAAAAGGTCATGGTAGGATGGAGATACCCAACCTTCAACATTAATCATAGAGGTTTCTCACACTAACCAAATATTAAAATAATAATCAAAAGTAAAATTTATTAATTCCTAAAAATACTACTTGTAATGGACCAATGTACATGAATAAAACCATTAAAAATATGTTTTGTTTTTTGGGTGAATACTACTTACAACCTGTGAAACATGAAATTCATTTAAATTTACATACTACATATAGAGAGGACGCTCTACACGCCATCCATGTTAAATTAATAAACTCCAACTCATAAGACTCAATCCATGTGGGGATCTACTCTCAAAGATAAAATCAAAGCGCAAGGCATCAAGATGCAGAGGAAAAGATCATTGAAATTTTACTTTGAATAATTAAAGATGAAAAGAACAAGGATTTCAACATCAAATGAAATTTAAAATTATTTTATTTAATAATTTTTTATTAAATGATTTTAGTTTAAATAATTATATTTTTTAATTTTTAAGAAATATTTAGATTTGAATCTTGTAATTATTATTTCTAATATCATTAGATTATTAAATTTTAATCTTAAAAATTTATATATACAATTTTTTTTCAATTGGTTATATGGCATAAATATAAAATAAAGCCTGGTTATTATCCTCCTTGAACATTAAAAAATCTAACAAATACTGTTAGGATTTTTTTCTCACATGTTGTTACCGCCTGTTTTTTCTTCCATCGGTCACCATATTGTTTGTGACATTTTAAGATCTACATATTGTGTCATTCTTAGTAACTACTCTACCTTAGGCGGGCTCCATCTCTTTCAATGATTACCTCTCGGGTCGTTATTTTATTGGTTAGTGAAGTTGTAGCTGTGGAGAGCCATGGAACTAGTAAAATGACCCAAGAAGTTTATCCTAAAGGTAGTTCCTCAATGTCGGACATAACCCTGCCCATGCAGGATGTTGATAATGCTTACAACTAGCTTGAAATTCTGTTGGTCACGAATTTGCCTACTACAAAATCTATGTTTTGTGCGCCCTAGACCCGTGCAACATTAAAAGGTCGAAGGAAATGAATGTCCTCTGTGCCAATCTACAAAGAGGGTTGTCTCCATTTCTAATCTACTCTGGTTTAAATCTTAGGGTAATATGAAAGAAATGAGAAAATATAGCTATAAGTTGGAAGTATAGGATGGGGATAGACTAACAACCAAAATCCAAACCAAGAAGTGATTAGCATACAATAGAAGTGCAAGCACAGGAACTTCTTACAATTATACAATGAAAACCTCCAAAGAGCATCTCAGTGTTCACTCCCTCACTAGAAAATATCAAATTCAAAAGCATAATTTAAACACAGTAGATAATGGAAATGAATGCATTCAAAAATGGCATATAGAAAATCATCAAAGCAACACCATTTAAAGAGCCAAAATCTAAAGCCTTTCTATTGATGCAAAAAAATTGAATTATTTTTGTACAGAGTGTCCATCCTTTTTCTTACATGAAAATGACTAATATTTATAGAGGGTTGTGCCTCTTTCATTTAATGCACTTACAAACAAAATGTTGGTAGATCAAAAACCAACGAGAATAATTTCCTCCTCAACATCAATGATTTTCTGGTCAAAATATTCTTCATGGAAACTATGATCCGGCTTTGGTGGGATAATCACATGGAGAAATTGATATCATTAAATTATAGGAAGCATCCTTGAGCGTCGGTGCATTGGGACACAGTGAAATCGCCTAAAAATTGAGAGTGTGTTCATTGAATTTGTTTCACCCTTGCACCTTGGAACCCCACCTTAGCTACGAAAGTCCACTAAGCATTAAATCTATCTTGAGAAATCACAAGGTCACTGGGTAGTGCGTTAGAAATGAACAAGAATGTCATTTAATCTTACAAATTCGAAGTAAAAATTTTGGAAACGCGGCTTGCATCATCTCAAAAATTAAATTCCACCATTCTTTGGCCCTTCCCAAGAGCATCTGCAAAATAGCACCTTGGGAAGCAATGCTCTTGATAATAAAGACAAAGGAATTGATTCCTCCCAAAAATGAGGTAAAATAGCCTTTTAAGGGCCATAATGGATGACAACGATAAATTTGTTTAGCTACTCACTGACATCTTTGTGATTTCACCCCGAATAATCTTTGTCTTATCATCTTCTTCTGCTTGAAGAAAACACCTTCATTATTCTTTGGAATTCACCTAAGTTTAAAATTCGTCATTGAAAACGATAGAAATACGTTGCAATTTGTAATAATTGCAAACTTAACTGATTTCACCCCAGAGGAGGGTGACAGATATTTTCACCCCCTCCGGGAGGTGACATTGAATTTGATTGCTTTGCTTTGAAGTAGCACGCATTACAAATTTCCTTCGCCCAAAACTCATTTTTAAAAAACTCCATTCACCCCCTGGAGAGGCGAAACCACATGGCACCTCTTAATAGGGGCGCCTTCGATTTGCTAAATTTTAAACTTAGCACCAAGCACTACTTTTTATTTCCACCCCAGCGTGGGCGAAAACACAAATGTTTTTAAAATAGGGTCCACACCGTTACTTGGCATCTGTCTTGAAAATATTTTAATATGGCATTTTCATCCCAAAGGGAGGTGACAACGAGTTTCACCCCTCACTTGGGGTGAAAGCATTCTATTTTTTTCTTTTTGAAAACTTACGACGTTCGCCCCTTTTCTTCAAACTTATGACTTTTGCCTCTTTTCTTTTGTGGGAGCGAAGCTACTAATTTTTATTATGTTTCACCCCAAAGAGGGGCGACAGTGATTTTCACCCCTCAATTGGGGTGAAACTAATTATTTCCCTTATTTTATTTTAAACTCTTTTCTTTCATGACTTGTGCTCCCTTCTGGGGTGAAAGCACTTGTGGGGCGAAAACATCCAAGTTTACCCTTTTCCATGTAATTCCGCAGCCAACTTAAAACTAGGCCTTCTTTGCATTCCTTCTTTGCTTTTTCTTTATTTCAGGTGAAACCACATCTATGTCATGCTTCGCATTTAAAATGGGTGAAAAATACTTTTGCCCTTCATGATGGATGAAACTAATTGCTTCTTCTTTCTGGGGTGCTTCTCCTTTTTAAATTAATTTCTTTCCAGTGCTCTTGCCCCTTAAGCATTTTTCAACATAGTTCTTCATTGCATTCATGACCTCCATTTTATGTTTACAACAATACTATTTAAAAGAGAAAAACAAAGTTACAGTGAAATAGACAACAAACTATAGCATCTTCTTTCAATCAATTTATCAAAATTTTACAATCGAAGTTCAACAAAAATTCAATGTGGCAAAGTGATAAAACTACCAATATTTCTAGTGGCTCTTGGGGTATCTAGCTCACATGGATGTAATCAACCCTAGGTCTTCATCCATTGGGCTCAGGGTTCAGCTCCTCTTGGTGCATCAGACTACTTACTATTCACTTTGGCATTTTGCCTCCTTCTCTGCAGCTTCTTCCTCTGAAATATGTGTAACTGTGGCCTCAAACATGGCAACGACCTCAGACCAAGCATCTCCACTAATCATCTTCGGGTCATTAAGCAAATACACAAGGTACCTGAAGGTATCCACTTGATCCATATCAATGTAATTCATCCATTGGTTGAGCTCTAGAAAACCAGATTCAATGCATGTAATTTTTCTCATTAGGGGCAACATGGTCTTCAGTGAGAGGCTCGTCCCAAAAATTAATTTTGGAGGCATCGTCAACAAAAATTGCCCACATGGCTTCCAGGTCCTCCTTTGATAGAATGTTCCCCTTATCATCAATGAAACTAGGGAAATAATTATCATCCACCACATTAAAGTAGAGCATTGAAACCCTTCTCTCTTGCTCAAAAACATTGAGTAGCTTACGAACCTCCTTAACTTGATTCAACTTAGAAAAATTCTGGCGTAGTATAACTTTAGCATTTACCCAAGATCAGGCCATGTCGCTCATGGGATGAAATATGAGATCTGATCTTACCAGCGCCTGAATTTGCATTACCTTCACTAGGATGGGCTTCATGTACTCTTCATCATGCTCCACTACATGTTGACCATATGAGACGACTATCTATATCTCTTGAAGGTACATGAGGACCTATGTTGCTTTCACTACCATGGTTTTACAGTCAAAAAGCAATTGGTTGCATGCCTCCTTGACCTTTTCCTTGGTCAAAATAATCGCTTGTGTTGCTTTCATGGCTAGCTGATCCTGCAAACTCTGTAGTTGGCCTTCCAAGTCCTGAACCTACTATTCTACTCCTTCCTTGGTCTCCTGGTGCTTTTGAACTCTCTCCTCCCAATCTTCTACCTTCTTTTGCAAAATATTCATCTTGGACTTGGAATATTCCAACTACGTTCAAGTTTTAGCCAAAGTCTCCTCCAACTCGACGATCTTAGCCTCAGCCTCGAAAAGGCACTTCTTATAGTGTTCGACATGCAGGTACAAGGAGTTTGTATCTACCTGAATGTTCCCCATCTTCTCCATAGTGTCAATATTTGTAAGGTCCTCAATATGAACTTGTAAGTGTAATTGTTCATATCCATATCTCCTTGTAGCTTTCAGATATGGGGAAACATTTTCATTGTGTGGGCCTCAATGGTGCTAGGATTGAAAGCAACTTTCTTCAATGGCTTTGTTGGTGCCAGTGCCTCCCTTATTTTGTGACTCTTCAACCATTGTGAAGAACTCGGGTGAGTTTAACTGATCTTTGTTGCAATAGGTTGTTCTAGTACAACCTCCATCTCTGGTTCATGCAACACCTACAACTCCAAAAATTGAGTAAAAGAGAAATGAGCCTATTGTGTATTCAACTCTAGGGAAGTAGAAACTGAAATAATAGAAACAACTGATGAAATGGAGTTGGTGGCAAGAACGAAAGCAAGGGGTTTTGCCATGGTCACACTCACTCGAATAGGATCTTGTGTGCTTATAGTCATAGCAGATGTTATGGGAATGGAATATATAGGAAATGAAAATGGATTCAGGGTAGATGCAAAAGAACTATAAGAAATGGAAGTAGAAGAAACGGGAATAGAAGAAGAGGGAGCGTTGGTGATTGGAGGTTGAGATATAGGAAGTTAAATTGAAGTGGAAGGTATGTCAAATGAAGGTGAAACATAAGTGGAAACCAGAGGAGGAGAAACAATAGTCAACAACTACTCAAAAATAGGAGAAAAGGAATAAAATTTACCTTTGGACTTCAATGCCATTTGAGCTGATGAGGATGAAGGTGGTTGTGGCACTGGCTCCTTCTTTGCCTCGTCCTTTGGATCTGCTACAATTTCCTCCTCAAGATTTATAATCTCGAAGCTTTGGCCCAATGTCTCTATCTGAACCAAGGGAATAACTTCTAAAACATATGTCCATTCAGCCGAAACTACAAGAGGGTTTGATAAAACTATGCCAATTCTATGCTTCTTTGAGATATTTATAATGGGTAGATTTTCCCATTTACTTTTCACCCGATGCTATAGCGGCTCTTCCAAAAATTGTCCTTATTCCTCTTCTACATGTGGTGCTTCTTGGGTCACGATGTTTTCTTCTTCAACCATGCTCTCCTCACTACTGGACTTTTGAAAACTTTGAGGTATAATACCAGTGAAAGTGACCAGCTGATAGCTAGTGTAAAACTCATCATTGGTGTTCAAAAATGTTTCATCCATTACCAGGCCATATGGTGACCTAGTTTTTCCTCGATGAGCCCTCATAATCCACCATTTTGTAATATTTTCTTTGGACCAACCCGAAAGCTACTCCTTCATCTGACTAAATAACCCTAGAGGAGGAATCTAATGTTTATATATTGTAGGGTTATACTCGGCCTCCATCTCATAAAAGTCGTGCCATGGTGGGAGCGACATCATATTTTCCACATGCCACTCTAAGTCATGCCCCTCCGGATTATTTTGATGTTTCTCAATATTTGGCCTGGGGCAAAAATTAAAACTCTTAGCCTTAATTTGTTCCATGAAGTGACCTAAAGGATCGTACTTCCACCGTTGTGGTAACTCCACCATACCAATGTCGTAAAAGATTCCAATAATTAACTAATTCTGGCCCACCTGTATCACCTCAATGCCTCCAAAGTGGAAATGCATAGTGCACGTGGTTCTTTTCCCTCATCCTTCCCCATACACACTGATAAAATCATGTTGTCGAACAACCTTCAACGCAACAAGGTGATCTTTGGCAAAATATCGAAGAAGAATTGGTTTGATAGTATAATTGAAAATGCATAGAACGACACCTTACATTAGCAAAAATATGTCGTCTATCTCCTTTGAGGTGATTTCCTCTCTCATTACCCTTGGTACCCTCTCACATTTGTCGAAAATTAGCTCCAGGGCAGGACCCACAAACATATGGTTAAAATTATAAAAATACCCTTTCCTTGACAAGCTGAAGGTCTATAAATATACTAGCAATATCTTATTCTCTCTATCAACATGCCTAACTGTCAATAGTCCATGATGGATATGCATCCTTCTGACTATGTAGTCAACCCAATCAAAGGAAATGGGGTTTGTCCTCACTGTCATTGCAGTAGAGACGTAGAACTCAACCTGAGAAATGCACTGCACCAATGTTGTCTAGGACATGTGCATTGTTGAATTAGTTGGGAGACCCACAACCCAAGCCATCGTAGAGAATAAATTTAGGCTATTGAAATTTGTTAATGGCTTTGGTAAATTAGGTAATTCACCATAATAGGGTATTTTATCAGTCGGGTCTTCTTAAATCGATGCAGTGTTACTGTTGAGTGATATTTTTCCTTTTGTTCATCTAGGTGCAATTTCTTTAAAACAAAGTTGAAAGGAGGTTTAATTCCACAAGCGAAT
This sequence comes from Wollemia nobilis, assembly GCA_028583015.1. Classification (NCBI taxonomy): domain Eukaryota; kingdom Viridiplantae; phylum Streptophyta; class Pinopsida; order Araucariales; family Araucariaceae; genus Wollemia; species Wollemia nobilis. The sequence goes on from JAQPPZ010000045.1 coordinate 268,326, forward strand.
GCCTCCCAAACATCATCATATGAGATAATAATTAACACATTTCCTTTTGCATTCTCCACAGCTCTGGTTTTGGGATTATAAAACTTTGAAATTGCCCCCACCAACTTCGGGCAATAATGGACTGGTATGCACAAATACCAAAAATCTAAGCATGATATGCAATAGTGAGAGGAATTTTTGACGTCAACTCCTATTTGACTGTAACGTCTACATCCTAGTCCAAGTTCTCAATACCCTTATTCAAAATAACGCAATCTCCAACCTGATCTAGCATGTCAAAATATAGATCCAGGTCAAAATTTTCATTTTTTCTAGATTTTTTGGACTTCTTTCCTCCCTCAGCTTTCTTCTACACCTTCTTCGGTTCTACAACTTTCTTCGATTTTGTAGCTTTTTTACCCATCATTGACAATTCTTAGATGCCCTGTAATTCCTGCACTTAAGTAACTAGATGTGGTAATGCTCCAGAAAATATATAAAAATTTTACCTCTAAGTTGCGGATGCATCAAATTTATAACTACGCCTTCATCTACCAGATTTAATGCATGTGCTAATTTTCAAAGAAGTGGGGTGAATGCACGTCTCGATCCTTGCACCAGGTATAATTTTTAATCATTTTTCTATCTCCAAATTTCTTTTACCCGAAATCTTCCTCAAACCTCATGCTTTGGTTGCCTTCTATCTTAAAAAGTGCATCTCGGATATCAACGGCTAGCCTCGAGAATAAAAAAATGCCAAGTGTCGAAGATAGATGCTCCTTAAGATGAAACTAAATCGATTTCACAACTTTAAAACTTCAATACATCAATTTGGGCTAATCAGACGAAATTAATCTTCTTCAGGCATGCCCATCCACTAAAAAATGTCACCTGAGCGCTCTGAAATCACCTTATACCTGCAAAACATATTCGATGAGCGCACATTGCTTTCAAAAAATCTTCTTGGGTGAAAAACACCTCTATGACTTGCTTCTTTCATCAACCTATGCTTTGAAAATAGTCCTGCTTATTTGTTTGGCAAAATCATAAAGTTGGCAGCCCTTTTAAAATTATCTTCTTCCCTTATTTCACCTCAAAAAAGCACCTTTCTATATATATATATAATATGATTATTGCCCCATTTTCACTCCTCAAACAAAGTAATTTTAGTATTCTTTCGAAAATAGTTTCAAAAAGCCAATTTAATGATTTTCGTCCGAAATAAAAATGAAGCCTTGAGAATCCTTTTCGGGACGAAATTAATTTTCGCCTAATGAGGACGTGCTTTCGGGGAAAAATCACATGTTAGGGGTAGAATAGAATCGCTCATTTTATTTCTCTCTTTTTCCATTTTTTTTATAAGTATATAATACTTGAAAAATAAAAGAAAGCATTTGTACATATATATATACATACTTGTTCTTTGAAAATTTCAGTGATAATAGGCCTTTAGATGAAGACCATTTACTGGAATCGACAATTCTCGACCATCCATGTCTTAAATATAATAAGCATTGACTGAGTTCACCCGTGAAATCTGGAATGGACCTTCCCATATAGCTTCGAACTTATGGTGCTTGCCAAGTTTATATTTATCTACATTCCATTTTAACACCAGATCACCAACTTTGAATGCCCTTTTAGATGTCTTCTTACTAAACCATTTATGTGTTTGTCTGGCATATTTCATGAAAGTATTGTATGCCTTCTCTGTTTCTTCTTCTAATTGCAAGTCTCGCGCTCATAGGATTAGCTTCATTATTCTCATTTGAGAGCATCTACAGGGTTCGAAGGATAGGCAACTCAATATGTATAGGTAAAACTACTTCCTTATCATACACCAAAGAATAAGGAGAAGCCTTAATTGATTTCTTGATCGAAATGTAGTCTACCCACAAGGCTTGGTCCAGCAACATATGCCAACTTCTCTTATTATCTCCAAGGATGCTCTTTAAAATCCTCAACAAGTTATTATTGGTAGATTCAGCCAAACCATTCCCCTACAGGTAATAATTAGAAGATGATTTTAGATAAATTTCATACTTGCGAATTCGTTGATTTTAGCACCAATGAAGGGGGTCCTATTATCTGTCACAATGGCATTAGGGATGCCAAAGCGGGTGATTAACCCCTCCAAAGAGGATATAACTATGGCATGATATGCTTTCTTAGTTAATATGACCTCCGCCCATCGGGTGAAATAGTCTATTGCAGTCATTATGTACTTATGTTGGGTGAAATAATTGGGATAAATAACCCTGATAAATCCTAAGCCCCATTGTTGAAAAGGTGCTACGAATTGTATGGGATGAAGGGGCGAAGATGCCCTCTTACCTCTACTGATATATCTTTGCCAGTTATCACAGTTTTGATTGAATTTGAATGCATCCAAAAATAAAGTAGTTCATAAATAGCTTGCTCTGATGATCTTAAGTGCCATGGGCCTCCCTGCATAGTGGCCACCAAATAGACCAGAGTGAAACTTATCTAGAGTATTTTGCTTCTCTGTCTCCTTAACACATCTGAGAAGAACTCTGTCAATATTTTTGTGGAACAAGCTGCTTGGCAACAACACATATTTAAGGGCTTGCAATATAAATCTCCTTCTTTGTGAGGAGTTGATGTGTGATGGACATCTCCCTGAGTTAGAATATTCAACGAAGTCCTCTGTCCAATCATGATCGATCAAGACTTGATTAGTAAGATTGCTCTCACTTAGCGTATTCTCAATCCTGAGGTCAACTGATTGAGAAGCGGTGCTTTTAACAAGCTCTTGGTAGAGTGCTCAACACGAACCAGCTTAGCCAAATCTCTACATCAAACTCTTGGATTTTGGAAACCCAGCCAACTCTCTTATCACCAAGTTCACCTTGAATAATGAAACTTTTGACATCTGGATGAATGACATAGACAATTGTCTTGCTCTGCAAAACAAAGTGTTAAAATTTCTTCAGAGATTTCATAACCACGTAGACTTGCTTCTCAATAAAATTATACTTCTCATGCGACTGGATGACTTGGCTTAGGAAAGCAATTGGATGTTCGTCTCCATCATCTCTCTTTTGTGTGAGCATCATTGCATATTTTTCTTGCTCTCCCACAGCGTAAAGGATAAAATCCTTTGAATAATTTGGATTGATTAGGATGGGAGCTTGGACAATTTGTTCTTTGATTTCCTAGAAAGCTAGATTTCTCTTCTATGTCCACTTAAAATCTGCATTCTTATTAAGAAGCTCGATCATCAGCTTCACGACTTAAGTGAAGTCTGCAATGAACTTTCGAATAAAGTTTATTTGATCGAAAAATGACTATAGTTCTTTCTTATTGGCGGGTAGTGGTAACTTCAAGAGAGCTTCAGCTTTGGCAGGATCAATGGTAACCCTTTTTTCGAAATCATATGGCCTAGGATTTTCCCCTCTTTGACAACAAAAATTTATTTCTTGGGGTTGATAGAAATTCCAAATTCGTGGTATTTCTTGAAAACTTGTCTCAGGTGAGAACCATGCTCTTTCCTATCATGAGAAAAAATGATCATGTCATCTAGATATATCACAATAATTTGATTTAATAACTCACCAAAGGCTACGCCCATTGCTCTCTGGAAGGTGGCACCAGTATTTGATAGACCAAAATGCATTCATTGGTAGGCGAAAGTGCCCCACTTGGTGGTGAACATTGTTTTGTGTTGGTCTTTGTCCTTCACCCAAATTTGGTTTTAGCCAGAGAAACAATCTAGCAGTGAAAATATTTTTACTTCGACAACTACATGAAGGATCTGATTGATTTGTAAGGGATAATGGTCTCTTAGTGATGTCTGTTTTAAGTTACGAAAATCCATGCACATGTGAATGTCTTTGTTCTTCTTTCGCACTAGAACTAGATTCACCACCTAGATTCGTCACCTAGGTTGAATGCTTAATAGGATATATGATTTTCACCTCTAGCATCTTTAGTAACTTTGCCTTCATTAGTACCTCGATCTTTCGATTAACGGGTCATTGCTTCTGTCTAAAAGGTTTGACCCCTTCCTGTAGCTCGATGGTATGTTGGATCACATCTTTGTTATAGCCTTTAAGATCACGATAGCTCCAGGCTATCCAGGAACTTATAACATAACTCCTTAATTTGTTCGAGCTCCTGTAAAGAGCAATCTATCCCGACTTTGATTGTTTTGTCAGGCTCCAACTTTAACTCAATGTATTATTTCTTGTCCACTTTGATCCTACGCTTTTTTGCTCTGTCATTCTGGTCAAAGAGGTTCTCAAGAGTAATCAATCTTTTTGAGATGTGATTATTTCTAAGCTGGATTAAACCTTTAGCTTCATATTCGTCTAGTGCCCTTCCCTCCACACTACCGACTTCTTTAATCAAAAAATTTACAATTTGCTCATCATTATCAAAAACTTGCGAGTAGATATTTTTATCAGGGACTAAAGGCCTATAGATTAACCTTACAAACTTGGAATTTTGTACCACATTCTCAACAGGAGAGAATTTTGCACCAAGGGATGCCAGGAGATCTACATGTTTATTGCATTCTTGCGAAATCACTTGAAAATTCAATGCAATAAAAGACTCAAATGCATCCCATACCTTATTGTGGTACGCTTTTAGGTTTTGCTACTTCGAAACACACTTGTTGATCACCTGATTGACAATTAACTCAGAATCTTCAAAAATCTGTATTTTTTTATCCCAAGTTTTTTTGTTTTCTTTAGGCTTAACATTGTTTCGTACTCGACAATATTGTTCGTACAACTCCAAGTCAACTGGTATGAATATATTTTTTGAATTTCGAAAGGAGAGATAAAGACTACTCTAGCTTCGACACCATTCTTGCATCTAGCGTAATCAAAGTATATTTTCCACAATTGGTCAAGGGCAGAACCTAGATCTTCAGGCATCTTTGCTTCAAATTTTTTTGGGTTAGTAATAGTGTAACAACCAATTTTGATTTCCATCATTGCGTTGAAATCAAACATTGAAAATTCATCCTCTAACTGAAGCTCACCTAGAGCTTCCTCCATCAGATCCATCTCCTCTAGATCTTCAGTCACCATATTAACCAAATCTATAGCCTTCTCTTCTTCTTCAATCTTTTCAATATGGTATGAGGAGGGCTTCTCATTGTAAATTCGTATTCTCCTCCCTTTGAATGGAATCTCCATGTGAGAATAGTCCAGAGACATATAGCCTCCTAATTTGGCTATGAACTCCCTTGATAGGCACATGTTGAAGTATAGCTCCAAATCTACCACAACAACTTCTTGAATGACAGTTATCTAGGGTATGTTGTGTAAGACAATCAGGATATCTTTGATCACCCCCACTATTTTGACAAGAGTGCCATCCAACTGCAAGATGTCTAGGCTGCTTCTCGTGTATTCCATACCCATAATTTCACAAACTGTGTTTGGCATGATAGTTGTTGTTGCGCCAAAGTCAATCATACAATTGTGTACAATCCAACCCTTCATCTTGAGAGACAGATAGAACAAGGGAGGTCTATTTTTTCCTATGGCAAAAGTGGGTAGCGTTTGAGCTAGCACTGTATATGTAGAATTTTTCCTTTTATCCTTCACAAATTTTAATGATTCTTGCAATAGGTCCACTTGTCCAAGTAGTTGTAGCGCATCATAGAGGCTCGCCTTAGTGGAAATCTTCTTCAGTTCTTTGACAATATTGTATGACTACGCATAGGGTTTCCTTCCTTCATTGGAAGCTTTGTACTTGCTTCGGTGTTGTTGTGTAGCTTCTACCCTTTGATGCTTGGTCAAGGACGGGTATTTGAGCCTCTCCCTCGCCTGCTCTTGTTTTTGTATGTTCTTGTCTTCAAAAATGTTACATTGTAGATAGCATAACCAACAAATCATCCTTTAGCAAATAATGGACTTGCTCAATGGCATTCCTATAAGAAAAGGAGAAATTGAAGCGGTCCTATAATTAGTCCCAAGTTCTCCAAGTCAATCTAGAAACATCCCACAAATCATGGAACCTACAAACGCTCCCTTATGAATGGGATTTTGGCTTGGAGAATGGGATCTAAAGCAAGCTACATCCCATTAACCCAAATGTGTTTGTTTCACAATATGAAGGTAGAAGCAAGACTAAGACCATGTTTGAAGTGAAACAGTGTTCAAAAGAGCTTATATGCACAACAAATTACCAAGCCTTTCAAATTATCATGATAAATAATGAAGCTTTCAATGCAAAATATAAAGGATTAGAGATTTTGTCATGCATATAAACCCCTTCCCAAGAATCACCAGTCATGGCATATTGGATAACTTTACATAGATATGAAAAGAAACTAAACATAAATGTCCCCATAAGACAACGAAGTGATTAGGGGCTTTAGGCTCTTTTTTAGGAAACCCAAGTTCAAACCACGACATACCTAAAAGGGGGTACTCAATTGGTAGTGGTCGAGTGTACCTAGAAGGGGGTACCCAGTTGGTAGCGATCGAGTGTACCGAGAAGGGGGTACCCAATTGGTAGCGATTGAGTGTTTATTTGTTGGCTATCTTGATTCAATTCCCTGAAGGTTCGAGGGTCCCATTGACTTCATCTTACCCAATAAGCTAGGGTTTATAGTGGCAACATCGAGTCGGTTGGTAGCGGTCGAGTGTTTTCCTATTAGCTATCTCGATTCGATTCCCTTAAGGGTCAAGGGTCCCATTGACTTCGTCTTACCCAATAGGCTAGGGTTTATAGTGGCAACATTGAGTTGGTAGTGAAGGGTCGAGGGTCCCATTAACTTCATCTTACCCAATAGACTAGGTTTTATAATGGCAACATCGAGTTGGTAGCGATCAAGTTAGCTATCTCAATTCAATTCCTTGAAGGGTCGAGCATCCCATTGACTTCATCTTACCCAATAGGCTAGGGTTATAGTGGCAACATTGAGTTTGATGGTTGTCTCGATTTGAATTTTGATTCCTTGAAGGGTCGAGTGTCTGACTTTGTCTTACCCAATAAACTAAGGTTTATAGTGGTAATATCGAGTTCAACCTACAATATTGCATTCCATTAACTTCATATTACCCAAGAGACTAGGGCTTATAGTGGCAACATCGATTTCGATCTAGAGTCCTTCCCCTAACAACGAGTTCGATTTGGATCAAAGTCTTACCCCATATCACAAGTGTTACCAACTCCCTTATTAAAAAACATAGATAATTGAATTATAAAAATATTATATATAACTTACAATCTATTTGTAAGAAAAATGAGTATTAATGTAACATTATCAACCATCTTGTGAAGAGGTTAATAAGAGTTCTTTACTAAGAAAAAGTCAAAGAGTGTCCTTAGGGCACAACACAACGGGCTTTGACTCTTCTTCGGAAGGTCTAAAATTCAAATTGTAGCATGTGTGTGAGGTTGTGTAAAATTTCTTATTGATAAGCTTAGCTATCTCTTTTTTAAGTGCTTTGGCTCTTCTTTGGAAGGTCCAAAATTCAAACAGTGGCGTGTGTGAGGTTGTGTTATAAATTGTATAAGTCATAGGGGTTATAATCAACATCAAAAGTAAATTGATTATTATCAACCTGACTAGACTTAGCCATTAATAAAGCAAACTGATCTCGTATTTCTAAGTGAGAGGTTGTGTTATAAATTATATAAGTCGTAGAGATATAATCAACATCAAAAGTAAATTGATTATTATCAACCTGACTAGACTTAGCCATTGATAGAGCGAATTGATCTGTTATTTCTAACACAATTTTTTTCCATTGTTTCTTGTTTTGATAAGAGACTGAAGAAAATAAATCTAAACAAGTAAACTCCACACTAACCAAATCTTTACAATTTATTAATTCCTAAAAATCTCCTTGTAATAATCCAATTTACATGAATAACATCATTAAAAAATATATATGTATATTTTTAATACTACTGCTCCGTGAACATGAAAATCAGGGGACGCTCTACACGTCACCCATGTGAAAATGAACGAACGCTCTACACGTCACCCATGTGAAGATGAACGAACTCCAACCCATAATACTTGAATCAATCCACGTGGGGCTCTACTTTCAAAGACAAAACCGAAGCGAAAGGCGTCATGCTTCACGGGAACAGATCACCGAAATTTTATTTGAAATAATTAAAGACGAAAAGGATGCAAAGACTCAAAATCCAAATGTGATTATTATTCAAAACTGGCCAATGGGTCGCCGAAGTTACGAAAAAGGTAAGTCAAATTGCAAATCTTCTCAAGTAATACACTTAGTTTGTAAGTTTTTAAGTTATATTATTGTAATAATCAAAGATATATGATGTTGTCTTAATTTTTTATAGGCGGTTTTAATTTTTTTCCATTTAATTCTAGTTTATATACTATGTTTTTGGACTAATTTTGTATTATTTTTTTTATTAATACAAATTTACAATCTTCAATTCAAAAAAAAAAATTATTTAAAATAAAATTATTTAATAATAATTTAATAATTTTTTATTTAATAATATTAATTTAATTGATAAATTAAAAATATATTTAAATTTAAATCTCATGTAATATTATTATATCATAAAACTTAAATTTAATAGAATTATAGATGAAGTTATTAAACTATAATATTATTATTTAATTATAATAAAATTAATAATTATAATATAATACTAATTCATAATTGAAATATAATAAAAATATAAATTTACAATTAATTAAAAATAAAAATAAAAATTTTACATGCCACCTTTCAGATCTTCAAATAAAATGAAAGCGATACTTTGGTACTAAAAACATTAAAAAAAATTAACGGCACTAAGATCTTTAGCGAGGTCAATTCTTACATAATGCAAAATGCAAAAGATAATTTAATATTAAAAATCTTAAAATTTAAAAATAAAATATATTGGACCTCTATATTAGCCGAGAGCAGGCGAGAAAGACATTGAGCATGACTATTAAGAATTTAAAAAACACCTGTCAAGACTACCCTAGCCCCTTTTTGGCTTTTATATTTGTCGGAACATGAACAAAACCCCCCCTTCTCTAAAAGACAAAAATTAAAAACAACTGACAAGACTAGATGACCCCTTCTTTTTTTGGCTTTTATATTTGTCAGACCATGAACATAAATCACCCATTCACCCTTACGATTAATTTATTTATTTATATAAAAATAATTATTTCATCATTAAGAACATCACCTCTTTCAAAAGATGATAGTACTCTCTACTTTTAAGCGTCCTTTTTTTTTTTCCAAGGTCAATAATTGTTCTCCACAGCTCAGCGGTTCTATTCTGAAGCCTTTTCAAGTTCCCTAGCCAGTGAAAAAACCCTTATATATAAAAATTATAAAAATAATAATAATAGTGAGGAGGAGAAGTTGTTTCAAGATAACTAAATTAATTTTGTGTAACTAAAGTTTTTGTATAAAGTCAAGTCAATTTTCAGCAATAAACAGAAACTCATTAGAAACGGAAAGGTCAGGTAAATATAAAGTAAATCAAAATATCCGATACAGGGGATAAACGTACAGAGAAGAGGATTCTTCGTTCCACAAATTAAAGTAAAAATCAAAATATCCCGACACAGAGGATAATAGTACAGAGAAGATGATTCTTAGTTCCACGAACTCGCAAAAAGAATCGAGCACTAAAGATAAGGCTGTACAATAAAGAAACCCCAACGGATCTGCAAATGAAACCCTAAAACTTAAGGGCCCTTGTAGCCAAAGACGCCATTTTCATGCCTGTTGTTCCTGAAAGCGCAGCACCCAACCGAGTAAACAATGATCAAGAAGATGAGCATCACAATGTTGAGAATCGCAATCTTGCGCCAGTCGGTCTTCAGATTCGCCAGCACTCCGGCCTTGCAGGAACTGCAGCTGTAGCAGAGCTCATCCTGGATGTTGCTCCAGCTGGTGCAGTCAGCGGGATTCGATGCCGTGACATTAGCCGTGCCGGTCCAATAGGTCGCGTTCACAAAGGTAAAACCGCAATCCGTAGGCGGTTTACAGCACCCTGACTGCACATCCAATTCCAAAACAGAATTAGAAAACAGCAAATAATGGATAGTAATGCACATGAAAAGAAAACAGCAAATGATAAATCTGTGTAAAAACGCATGACAGAGTAGGAATACTGTAAAAGAATACCAGGAAGATTAATGGATGCGGTGGAAGGAGAATATCAAGATAGCAATATAAAATGTGGCCTGGTCTCACCGGCGTACATGTAAGGGTTTCACTGTAAATTTCCACTTGTGCTGGCAACTAATGACGATAATGTGTATGGATTTGATAGGATCTAACGGAAAGGATCCAGATCCAGATCGTATAAAATAAATACATAAACAAAAACAATTGATAGAAAGCCTAAATTTGAAACGCTCATGCAGTTTACATGTATTAGGGTTTCGGCTCACGCATTCTAAATATCTTAGGGTTTCATCTCACGGACACAAGCTGCGGCTGTAGATTTGGGTTTATTCGTTGGGAAAACGATTGGAGTCTCCCGTTGTTTTCTCAGATCTTTCCGGCCAGAAAATCTCCAAGCTTTGAACTCTTCTATATAAAATGAAAAAAAAAATACTATAAGTACAATAAAATTATTTAAAAATAATTATTAAAAAACACGATGCTACGGATAGTAGATCGTATGTCAAAGTCCCGATTCTCTCAGAGTTGTTAACGGACGGAAAACTAGTTGAAGTTACGGTTCGAACTCATAGTGTAAACTCAAGCTTAGGGCTTCAACTCCTCTACCAACCCTAAGGCAGGGGTTCCATGTGCTGGGGCTACTGGATCTCAAAACGAGGAGCACGGTTTGAAAGGATTAACGATCATCTTGATGCGAGAAATATTAAAATCTCAGAACACCATGAAAATATTGGAAAAGCTTCAGCAGACATTTAAAGAGTACGGGAGACATTTTAAGACCACACAAGGAATCTCTCACCTGCAACTTCAATTTATCTCAGAAATAAAGATTTTTAAATTTTGCTAAAACAGTCTTAGAAATTCTCTCCCACAACCGCGTCAAATTTTAGGCTATCTCGTGACAGGAGCCCTACAGATTTTCCTCAACCGTTAGCCATCAATTTACCCTCATTTGCCCAAAAGATTTGATTCTCCAAACAGAAAATATCCTACGGATTGGACTCTCCCATTTTGATCCGAGAATTAAGAAGACGAAAAGGAAATCAATGGATACAGTGTAAATTGGGATGATATGCATTACCTGGATTGGGGATAAATGCTTGTTGTAGAACTTATCGGCTTCGGAGGCGTCAGTCTGCTCGCTAAGGCTCTTGCAGATCTTGGCATCCTGGATGCAGCTCCGGATCTTGTTCCAGTTGCTCGTCTTCTCCACTCTTTTTTGCAGCCAATGCGAGTAATCCCCGAGCTTGTACTCCTTATATCCCTTGTTCGACACCACTTGCCCAACCCCCTTGTTGGTGACCACGAACGCAAAGATCGTAAAGCAGAAGAGCAGAAGTATGAGTATGAACATGACGAAGAGGTAGATCCAGAGAAGCAACGAGTTTTTGCAGCAGGCGCCCACCAAACCCGCGAGGGAGACGAGCAGAAGGAAAACGCCAAGAACGATCACCGGCTTATCCAGAAACTTCTCGCAGTCGGAGCTGCCACGGTTCGACAGCCATATCCCGCCGCCGATGATAGGAATCGAAAGCAGAAGCGTCAGCAGGTTCAGTATCCCGATGAGATTGTTGCTGCAACGGACCATTTTCGCAAACGGATCAGAGACGGAAAAATACAATACCGGCGCAAACAAGTTCCAGAGGACGGAAGTCGTGAGAATTGAAGAGACGTTGAGGGCTTTCAGTGCTGTGGCCGGTTTTAAATAGAGGAGCCGTGACGCGGAACGGTTCCACCCGATAAAGACCCAAAGCGTGCGTGAACGAACCTTCGCCCGAGGTCCTCTTGTAATAAGATATTCATCCGTTAGGTGACGGAATTTGGCGGAGACGTGGATTTCTCCTTCCTGCACGTTACTTAGCGGTCGGTCGAGAGCGCGTAGGAGGGAAGTTGTCGGCGTTTTTTGCTATCGCTATTTTTAGTGCGGTACGCAAGCCACTAATGTAGTGGGAACGTGCTTGAGTTTTTATATTGCTATTTTTAATGGAATAGGTAAACGCGGTAATGCATGGGACCAATAAATTTTTTTATTAATTGTTTTTAAAGAATATTGTTGCGTTAAGTTTAGGGTTTTTATTTAGGATATTTAAGTTTAAACTTCACATTTTAAAATATGTGCTTTTAAATTAATATTTTGATCCAATATTGGTGTGGGACACCTAAGAGTATGTTATTGGGTTTCATATCAGTGACCTTGGTTCAAATCACAGGGAGGGAGCCTTGCAATGGTGTCATTGAAGTTTTATTCTAGTAACTTTAAGAGAATGTGGCTCCCACCCCTTTATACTTCCCATTACTTAAGGAAAAAAAATGATTTTGATTTTGAATGGTTGAGATAGAGTAAACTTTGTGAGCTAGGTTACTTTGTGTTGTAGTTTGGAACTGTACTGTGCAATCCACCCCTACAACTGCCATACCACAATCATCTGAAACCTTTTACACCATTGAAAACACCAAGGAAAAAAAGAAAAACTAAGATAACCACTTTTTAATACTTAAAATAAATAAATATGCACAAAGATAAATTATAGAAATAACTTTAAATTTTTACCCCGAGAGGCGTTACTACAATGTATTATAAAAATATGCTAACTTAGATATAAAGGATATATATCTAAAAACGCCGAGAGTTAGAGGCGCCTATCTTGGAGCGCTCGAGATTGATAACTCTCAGTATTTTTAAATATATATCCTTTATATCTAAACTAGTTTAATTTGTTTCAATAAAAATTAAATTTTCTTTAGCATCCAAGAAAAAGAAAAGGAAAAGCTAGGTTAACTATCTTTTTAATGCTTAAGATAAATAAATATTCACATAAGATAAATTATAGAACTAACTTTAATACATACAAATTTAGCATCCTTGTTTTATTTTATGTTTTTTTACTAGCTATGGATTCTATCATTTAAAAAAAAAAAAAACAAATAATTGATTATTTTCCTGGTGGAGTTTTTGTAACAGGTTGGGGGATTCCTAGTCAAAAACCTCATATGTTAATATTAAAAAAAACAAAAAAAATATATGTTTTTATTTTATTTTTAAGAAAATATTTAAATTCAAATTTTATCAAAATTAAATTATATATAATGCAAACTTATTGCAATAGTAAAGGTTTTGGTCTTCTTTGAAAGGTTTTAAGGTTCAAACCCCACTCAATGTGAGAGGACGGAGACTCTTCATGTAAATTCATTGAAAAAAACTATGCATACTACTCATATTACATCATGATGAGTACATATTAGTATTATAATAGTTTAACAATGTATATGTATTGGTTGACAAATTCTTTTCATTGAAGAATATAACTTGCAACCTAACACCTTTTAGAAAATTATTTTAATAAGTATAAATAAATTAATAATATAAGCATATTTAAAAACTAAATAAAAACTTTCAAACCGGCTAGAACCCTTGTCTGGTTCCATTCCCTAGAAGGTTGGGTCAGTTAACTTCATCATTACCAAGTCAATTAAGGTTTATAAGGTTCTATATGCAATTATAAAATCTTCACTACTAGATCCAAATGTCTTTAATATAATTTTTTTTAAATAATACTATAAAATATTGTGGAGTTAGACATATTAGTTGGTGGTGATGTTAACTTCATGCAATTATAAAAAAAAACATAGTTGAGTTAGACATCCATTCCATGGTTTTAATTTGAATTTTCTAAATGGGAATCCAAAGATATATTATGTGTTAGGATTTATCACACCCCAAATAAAATAAAATAAAATTATATATATATAAAATAAATATTTTATTTTTAATTCATAAAAATAATAAATGACATAAATTTAATTAATTAAAATTTTAATTTAAATTATTAAATTTTTTAATTTTTAAAAGATACTAATTTAACCTGAAAGCAATTACCCAAGCATAATGTTTGACCCTCTCCTTATAAAATTCAAACTTTAAACCTTGATATACAGTTTCCAAGGCTCCACTATTAAGCTCAAATTTGCTTAATATAACTTTTATAAAAATATATATTTTATATAAGTTATTTGTTAACAATATATTTATTTAATAATTTTTTTTTTTATTTGGTATTAGGTGGAGGTGGTTATAAAGTTCACAAACCTTCTATATAGTTAAAATGGGTTGGTTCTATCTCCAAGCTTATATAATCAAAATACAAAATGGATCTTCTCAAGACCCACATTAAGCCATACTTAGAGTCCACAATCTTATACTTGCCGCTGGACTATTCAAGATAAAACAAAAACCAGACAACACCTAGCACTTACTAAACATAACACTAGGTTGTTGTACCGTACACTTGTCACTTCCCAGACCCTAGCAAATGGGTTGCCTTTTGTCCCTCTGCCTAGTTTAGTCTGTCGAAATTTAACAAATGTTTTAAAATATCTTATTTCTTTTTAAGTGAAAAACCCCTTACAGGGCTGCCTTGGTCTGAGAGACCACGAAAAAGGGGTTCTACACCGTCAAAGTCACCCGGGATTCGCACCCGACCCTACCCGCACCAACATTATCAATTGGATTTTTGATACCCAATTCAGCTTTTTGGTAGGGTGGAGATTCGAACCTGGGATCTCCCTTGGAGGATTGCCCTCTCCTCTCCAACTCACCTACAACACCTGGGTAAACTAATTTATAGTGGAAAACACCCCTTTCGAGTTGTCACTTTCAACAGGTTGGGCATAGGAGGAATGGAGTCTTGTCGGCCTCTACCAGCACATAAGACATTCCTAACTATACCATATATTTGCAAGATGGAGACAAGGAAAATGGAACCTGGGTCGGCCTCTACCAGCACCCAAGGCATTTACCATTGCACCACAACAAGCAGATTATTTTATGATAATATTAAATGATATTAATTTTATTTATTAATATTTTAATTTAATTTATTAATTTTTTAAATTTTAAAATAAATATTTTCATAAAATTAAATTATTATTATTATTATTTTAAATATGGTTCTAAAAAGGTTGTTTTTTTAAAGCTATATGCTTTCTTTTATATTATAAAGATTTAAATTTTGTTGTAAGTTACATCATTAATATATTTCAATCATTCAACCAAGACTTAGTTTTTTTTAGATAAGGTTTACAAATTACATTAACAACCACCCTCAAGGAGTTTGAACACAAAATCACTTAAGAAACAACCACCATCTTTAGCCATTAGGGCATCTGCCTGGAGACAACCAAAACTTAGTTGATTTTTGAATGGCATCTGCCTGGAGACAACCAAAACTTAGTTGATTTTTTCAAATTATAAATATTACATCTTGATGTAAATTTACAACATTTATATACCTCAACCATCAAACCAAAACCTAACCAATTATTTTAAGTATTATGAGATAATTATAAATTAACTATAAGTAAAAACACGTTTCATGACTTTGTTGTGAGTCTTTGTTAACGTGTGTTGCTTACGCGCGATGTATTGTTTTGTTTTTTTTGCGTTGTGTGATGATAGGTCTAACATCTTTGTCGATAGGTCTTTCTTTGATTTTTCCTCTACTAAAGTTTTCTAGCTTTTTTCATGTGGCGCGTGGATTATTTTGGAAGTGCGGGGCAGCAGACGTGTAGTGGGCTTTCCGTTTTTGTTGTCATCTTCACAATTATTGTGGACCCCATTCTACGTGTCTCCCTTCTATTAAAAGGAGATATGGTCAATAAAACGTGCGTGCGTGGCTATAGTTATTTGCAATGAAGGCTACCTCGGCTATTTTAATTTTTTTTTGGTTAGAAACCTTTATACATTTTAATCGGACAAAGTCCAAACAGCTCACCTATAAATAAATATTCACCACTAAAGAAGATATTTTTAAAAAAGACAACCTACTTTCTCAAAAATTATAGTTTACCAAGATATTTTAAAAAGACAAGATACTTTCTCAAACTTCTCAGAAATTTATAGTTTGAAATTTATTATTTATAATAAAAGGTGTGGTATATGGTGTTTGACTTTGTTTTTCCTATTCTATTTGAATAGGCGCACACGTTTTTCCAACTTAAAATAGCCACAAGTGTTTAATTCATTGGTTTACTTTGCAATTTTAAGAGCTTTAATACTTTAAATATATGAAGTTGCCGTCCTATAGAGAAAGGATTGATTGGACCCTTTATTTGTGTGAGTTTAAATGACGAAAGGTTTAAGTAATGAAAGTAAACCGTTCGATCATCCCAAGTGGCGGAAACCTCTCATATCACATTGGATCTAAAATTCTTGACTCGATCTTTTAGGTCACCCAAAGTGGTGAAAACCCCTCTTATCCCATAGAAACGCCCCTTGTGCTACAAATCGGTCAACCCCTTATTTGCATACGAGGCTTATGAAAATCCTCGACCATTATCAAACCCATGCCCTTCCATTCCCTTTAAATTCACCACACGTGGACGGTTAGGATTTTGATTTTTTAGGAGAAATAAGTTCTAACAAGGATAAAGTATATATATTTATTTGTGCTAATAAAACTTGTAACAAAGAAAATAATAATAATATGACAAGGATATGCATACAACAACTAAACATGAAGGTAACATCACCAACCATGCATCGAATTTCAGCAACATTGCTTTGTTAAAAAAAACAAGGGAAGGCATACAATATATTTCAAACAAGATGCATTCACAACATACTAAGGATGCCACTTGCATTATCGGTGATGTGACTTGGGTTCAATTTCCATGGTGGATGTATATAAGAAATATTTAAAAATAAATAAAAATAAATACTTATACAAATATTTTTCTTATATTTTTTTATATTAATTCATTTTATTTCGTCAATTATGGCTTGTATAAAGCAAACATATAAATACATGTCTCATTATTTTTTAAGAGATTGATGTTTTTAACTATTAGTGTTTCACCTTTAATTATGACTTTTTATATTCTTATATTCTTTAACTATGACTTTTCATATTCTCATATCTTCTTGAGAAATATGACTATCCAACCTTACATCAGGTGGAAATCGTCAATCATTCCTTTAATGATTACATAACTCTAAATTATGTAATAGAGTTTAACATCCATATATTATATTATTTGGTATAAAAATCATTACCCTCTCATGATTCTAGGAGCTACATAATAAATTGTTCTTTAGCTTTGGCTCTAGCTCTAACTCTCCAGCTTTGGCTCTAACATTTTGTTATTGGTTGGATGGCTCTAGTTCTTCTATCTTTGGTTAAAATAGATCTAGATAATCTCCACTTGGTCTACCTCTTTGATCTGTCACTAGGTTTACCTCTGGGTTATTGTCTTAGGATCATTGCCTTTGGGTCTCTGCATTTTAATCTCCTCTAGACTAGGTAATTACCCTCAGGTCTCAACCTCTATGTCATTACCTCTAGGTTGTATTTTCACCTCTAGGTCATCATTACCTCTAGATCAACCTTTAGATCATCACCTTTGGGAAATTACCACTAGAATATATCATTGAAATCTTCTACATCAATTATCCACAATATGTTTCATTTGTAGGTCCTCTCATTGTAGGTCTTCCAAGCACTTCTTGGACCATATTCTTCTCATACTGAGATTATTTATTTCAAGTTTCCTAAGACATTCTTTCATGGGAAGCTTTATATTCTTCACCTTAACAAATTGTGATATTTTCAGCCACAAAATCTCTTTTTGTAGAAACCATTCAATATTTTTTTACTTTATCCTAATTTGAGACATTCATCCATCCATAAATTAAATGTATTTTGTTGGTCACTCTTTCTTTGTATCAATAAATTCTTATGGGGTAATTATTACCTCCACATGTTTTACAAAAATGCAAGTTTCAACACCTAGCTATCACATGTCCACTTCTTCCATAATAACTACAACTCAACCTAGGAACGTTTGCATATGATCCTTTACAAATTTTACGTTATTGTCACCTTTCACAAATTTAATGTCACAACTACTTATCATAAATAGGGTCTTATTGTTTCTTGCGTTACTTGTATATTCAAGACTTCCATTCTCTAGTCTTATATTTGATATTATTAGAATTTTTACAACTTTCCCATATCTACCCATACCTGTATTATTGTATTCCACTTTCTTCATTATTTGTAACCTATTCCTTTGGTATACTTTTCAAGGCATCCAAATTCTTCATCACCATTATGGCCTTTGCCACAGAACCAAATCTCTTCATCTCCACTTTGATTTCTGCCACTATCACCAAAAATATTAAAACCATCACAATAACCTTCAACATAATGTGAAATATCATTATCACTATCAACTCTAACAATATGGTCTTTTTCATGGTCAATACATCCATCTTGTACACAATCAACTATCTTCATATCACTTGTATCACAACACATATATGCTATATAGGCTCTAAATCATCTATAACATAAAACCATTTGACATCATGGGTCTTAAATCACTTGTATCACAATTAACATTTGTACTTGTGACAAAAATTATTTTTCATCATTGGTTTATCCTTCAACTTTTTAATTATCTCAATTTGCTTTCTACATTACACCTCAAGGATGTCAAGGGTGAATAGTGTTACACACATTCTTATTACAACACCAATAAAGATTATCACACCATTTTGAAAGTATCCTTCATTAATTTTTTTTAGTATTAGCTATAAACAATACCTTAATTTTGAAAACTTGCCATCTTCACTATCTTTTGATGGCACATACTTTTGTGTTTCACCTTTTATCTTGTGTTTTTAACTATCGTATTTATTTCTTGGTTTTGACACTTCCCTTGCAATGAGGACCTTATGTGTTGTTTCATAGTCTTCTTCACAATTTGATTCTAGCTCACCCTATGTAATATACCCTTGTTGTGGCCTTTGTTGAGATTGCCATTTTTGATATTGCGCTTATACTTATTGATATTGTGATTGTTGGTTCCCTTGAGGAGGTCTTCAAAATTGATGCCTTTGAGCCAATAAATTAAATTTATAAAAAAATATATTTATCTTTTCTCATAAATATGGCAATACCTCCTTTTCCATTTAGGATAATTTTGTGATGAAGATGGGGTAGAGGGACCCTTTGAATCCTTTTTTAATTTCTTGTTAGAGATAAGGGTATTAGTGGTTACCTCATCTCTCATTTTATTATCAACTTCATATTATTGAAGGGTGTTTACCAACTCTTCAAATGACACTCTTTTATTGATGGCTTTTGAAGCCTTAATATTAAAGTAAATTTCATAGAATAAAATATATGATAGCCACAATATGAAACTTACTATATAGATATCTCATAATCAAATAATAATGCAGTTGCAATAATGTAATTAGAATAAAATGAAAAAAATAGTTAAGCAAATGAGACTTACAAATTAAACAAGAGATTATACAATATGTAGTATGTATTATATATATAGATCTTCTATTTCTATTATGAGCCTTTGAGCTCATAATATAGTTTTACAAAAATACTTTTGAGTTTCTTAACTTTCCACCTGGTCAAGAGACTCTTGACCTTTCCATATATCAAATAATTTAATATACTCTAATAGGCCCATGTATTACATTATTTGAAATGAGCTTCTCTTGATCTACATAAATAATCTCTGAAAATCTAAAACTTGTTTCAATCTAGTGTCTTTGTAAAGATTTATGTATCTGTTCTTCTATAAAATTATGTTTCAATTGTATATGGTGATTATAAAAGTGATCTCCAATAAAATGACATTGAGCTTCAATATGTTTGGTTCTTTCATGTATGATTGGATTTTTATTAGATCTAATACTTGTTAACTTTTGATGTTATAAACTTAAAAGAAATGCAACCACAAGTAATAAAATAAGCATGTAATGTTATATCTATGATAATGGTAATCTAATAATCATGTAAATAGCATGAGAAAATTTTGAAATAACTCATGAAATAGCCATTAATGAAAGCTCACAAAAATTCGAACCTGTTACAATTTGTTAAGATCTAAATGCTCCATACTTCATACAAGTTCTACATTGTATCTACTCTAGTCTATCAACTCACTAACTAATCTACTACTCTTGCTTGATGATCTCTTCTCTCTATAAAAGGCCTATATATAATGAGATGACTCTTGGCCTTCCATATTCCTATGACTCTTCATATTCCTATCCTATAGACTCATGTACATGTGGACACCATGCATATTTACATAATTGCACATTCTAATAATACTTGTGCATTTATTACATTACATAAAGTGAATACTCAAGCCTTAATATAAGACACTCTCATAATCTAATGATGTACCCAAGATGGTACATTGGCATGTACCAAATAATGTGATATATTCCAACATCCCCTGTATTACATTATTTGGTAATATAGTCTTCGTCCTGGTTCTAGAATTTGAGCTCTTATTTCTTGCCTTCTTCATTTTGCTCCTTTTTTAATCTTGATCAAGTAAATAGTTAGTATCTTCATAAAATGCTATTTTTAATTATAAAGCTTTAACTTCATGTTCATTTGTAGGTTCTTCTAGTTCCTAAATTTCCTAAATATCTTGAACTAAGTGTCCTTTTTTTTTCCTTCTCTATATTGTAGTTGTGGATGATTGTATTGATTTTGAGAAGTATATGGATGCTGAAATTGTTGCTGATGTGGATTATATTGATTCTAATATTGTCTTGGTTGGAATGGCCTATTTGATTGGCTTCCAAAATTTGTTTGATTTTCTTTATACATGTTTCTAGAATTGAATCTACAATAATTGGTACTATGTCCTTTCTTCCTACATACTTGATAATATATATTATGTCATCTTGATCTTCCTTTTGGAGATGATGCAATATTTCCTTGTGGATTATCTTTTGTAACTAATGCATTGTTAGTCATTTTATATTTTACTATATTTTCTATCTCATATTCCTATAGAATATTGACTAAATCATCAATTGATGTATCTTTACTTAGAATTTATAAATATGTAACTAAATACTTGTAGCTTTCTGGAAGTGCTCTTAGGGTTACTTGAACAAAAAAATTATCTTCAACATGTTCTCCTAAGGTTAATAGTTTTCCTTTTATATATCTGCTTTCCTTAGGAATAGTTCTATACTTTCACCACTATTCAATTTTAAATAATGCAATTGAGTTTGAAGATTCAATATAGTGGTTTTATTCTTTCCTTCAAATATCTTAGCTAAGATTTTCCAAGATTTTGTAGAAGTTGTTGTTGAACTAATGTATGGTTGTATTTCATCTATAATTGCAAAAGTTATTATCATGAGTGCTTTTGCTTCATTTTATTCAAACTTTTGAATCTCACTATCCCCTATAGTAGGTTTAGTTTTTGGTCCTTTAACAATATCCTAAAGTTTTTCAACTATCAATATTTACCTTACTTTGTTTTTCCATGAAGAGTAATTAGGTCCTTTAAGAAGTTGGGATTCTATAAGAATGAACTTATTTGATGGTATGATGATGCTTGTAAGCTATCTTATATCTCCATAGAGTTTTGAGTATATGATAAATACTATCTTTCAATTCTTCAACTTTTAAAGTATTCTTTTTATCTCCTAAATATATTAGTAAAAGATCAACTTTGATAAGATTTTTTTTATCTATCAAGTTTTTTTTTTTAAATACTTAAATCTACCAAATTATTTTGAGTGCAATATGTTTTGAAATTATGCTTAGCTTTCTTAGTTTCTTTGAGTTGAATCTCTTGTATCTCCCTATTGTTCAACTTCAAATTTTCACCTTATTTATCCTTATGAATTAATAAGTAGAAAGCTAAAGATGATTTGATGATGCACCTTAAAATTTTGTTAAGGTTCTTTATTTTCAAGACCTTTTAAGTTGGATTTCTAATGTCTCATAAATTTAAGCAAGAGACTAATTCAAAATGTAAATTTTCAACTTTCTATAATAAGCCTCTTCAATGTTCAATAGAATAGTATCTATACTTTGCTTCTTTCAATTCTCAATTCAATAATCTCTAAATTTCAATAATCTATATTGATGTAGAACTCCTTATATCTCCCTAATTGGAAATTTAGAAACTATGGTTATTTGCAAATTTAATGTTTTAATTTCTATGTAGAATTCCTTTTTCCTCCAAATAAGTTATTTGCAAATATTTTTTATGCTAGAATAAAGTAATTCAAATGCTTTTAATTAAATCTTCCTTGCTGCAAAAATACTTTCAAATATTTTAATAAAGCATTTAAGGTTGTACTATATTAAATCAATTCCTTATATCTCCAACTATCTAATTAATGTCAAGCATTAAAGATTAACTAGTTTTAACCTTAGTAATAAAGTTTCTTATTCATCCTATACTTTATAAAATGCACTTTGATTTAAATAAAGATAAAGTTCCTTCTTTATCTTTTGTGTGCGTTGAGTTTGAAATCTTCCTCCCTTTGACTTCCCTGCAAGTTGTGCTATTCAATTATCATTCTTAAATGCTTATGACAATATTAATTGCACTTGCTTTTGACACTTCAAAATATTGACTTTATTCAATGTTCTCTCCAATTGCACTTGTTTGTTACATTCTCCTCATTGAGTTTTGGGTTTACCTCCACTTTGCTCTTCCCTATTATACTTTACGTACTCCTTGTATGTCTTCTTATTGCATGGTTACATGTAAGACTTATCACTCATGCAAGACATGTATTTACACTTCCCTTGGAGTTTTCTTTGGCTATGTGACACTTGGTGGCAGTGGCTCTTCAACTTCTTCACCCTCTAAGCATTACAACTTCCTTTTGTAATGTTCTTTATCCTCCTAATGTGCTTTGTCTGTATTACAAGTTGTATAAACTCTCTTGCATTAGGTATGACACTATCCTACCTCCAAATGGCACTCTTATTTGCACTATAATGTTCTTCTAGGTGGTACTAATACTCATAACCCTTCTTCCATGTGGCACTTGTGAAGTGTAACTCCTTATTCAAGCTCTCTCTTTAACGTAGCACTCTTTTTCACTATAATATTCTTTACTTGGCATTGTAACTTCTTCAATGATGATCCCTCCTTTGCAACATCCCTTTGCTTCTTGAATTCTCAATAACATATGACATTTCACCTATTCTTTCTGTGTTATATTCTCAAAATTCCAATGGTAGAATATGCTTGGTTATTGCACTTCCTTTGCTTGCTTGGGGTACTATGGTAATTAAACCTTGTTTTTGTACGTAGAAATGTAAAGTAGGGTTATGCATAAGGGATCGACCCCAAAATATATTTATAAAATGAAGGTGAATTGTCTTGGAATCCCGACAAAATATGTAGAAGTATACATGGCAAATTGCAATTATTTTTCTCCAAAAATTTTCAAACCATGGCGAATTTCAATTATTTTTCTCCAAAAATTTTCAAACCATGGCAAATTTTTCTATGTTTGGGGCCATGAATATCGGATTACAAACTCTAAAAATGTATGGTAAAATTAAAGGATTTAGGCCAACAAGAAAGGCTTTTAGCCTTTATTATTTATGATGACTGGTTTGAGATGTAAAATTCGATCGGTTGTAGGCATACCGATCAACTGTAGACATACTGATTAGTTGCAGATATACCGATTGATTGCAGACATACCGATTGATTATAGATATACCGATTGATTGTAGACATGCCAATCAGTTGTAGATATGTCAATTGGTTGCAGTCAAACTGATCGATTGCAGGAATGTTGATCGACTATAGATATGTCGATCGGTTGTAGGTAGACATGCTGATCGATTGTAAGCATGACGATCGAATACTTATATGTCGATCGACTATAGACATACCAATCAATTTTAGGCATGATGATTGGTTGCTTATATGATTATCAATTGAAATAATATTTATCGGCTACAGGCATGACGATCGACTATACACATGATGATCGACTACAGGCATGATGATAGGCTACATGCATGATGATCGACTGCTGGCATGATGATCAGTTGCTGGCATGGTGATCAGATTTAGAAATAATGATTGGTTGTAGTCATGAAAACCAATGACACACATGATGATCAAACGTAGTAATAATGATAGGATGCAGGCATGAAGATCGACTACATACGTGACGATTGACTATAGACATGATGATCGATTGTAGGTATGTTGATCAATTGTAGGTATGTCCATCAGTTGTAGCTATGCCAATTAGTTAAAGCTATATCGATCGACTATAGGTATGCCAATCGATTATAGCTATATCGAGTACCTAGTAGATAACAGTGTTGCATCTATACTAGGTGTCAACCATACATGAAATAATTGCATACAGAGGCCACATGTCACCCATATAAAATTTGATTGCATGCAAAAAAGTCTATATAAATGGATTAACAATCATTTATTTGCCTATTCTATTGTAGTCTTAATCATTTTCCTCTCATTTTAACGTATTCTTATCCCTTTTCCTCTTGTTATAACGCATTATTAACCCTCTTCCTCTACTTTTATCTTAGTTTTAACCTTTCACCTTAAGTTTTAAGCCATTTTTAACCTTTTTCCTCTTGTTTGAATCCTTTTCTATCAAGTGTTGCGTACCATCCTTTGTATCTTCCGATCCATACTTGTACACCCTATGGTGTCCCCTCCAACCCTTAGAATATTTAAAATTATTTTTAAAAACCTGGTTTGCCCCATGATTTCTAAAATTTTATCAACACCAGGTTACGCTATGTCATGGGTCAAGGACTCTAGTCTTTGAGGTCTAGTTTCAATGTCACAGTTTGACATGGAAACAAAACTACTGGAGAAGATTATTATAGGTTATAATATTGATTCAAGCAAAGGTAAATTTTATCGTCGACAACAAAAAAATCATTCTTTCTTTCATAGCCACAAATATCGCCAGATTGATAGCATTGCCCCATGCTGGTGTTGAGTCTATCACTTTCAAATACCAATTAACTAATGAAGACAAACTCTACCTGGAGACCAACTTCAATGTGCAATCAAAATCTTTTCAACTATTTTTTAATTTAATTGAATTTAAATTCTAGTCACTGGTGTATTATTGATTTTATTTTTTTTTAGTTACATCCACAAAGTCCAGAAGGGGTTTGATTGTACTGGCGATTGAAAATAAATTTCTTTGAGCATGTTGCGAATTCTTCCTTACTAGAATCGTTCTGCAAGGAAGGCCGACATAAATTATGATGCGAGACTTAGCATATTTGGTTTGTTGTGTTTCACACCAAAAATTTGATCGGTTTACCTATGTCTCACATTAGATCATATTGGAAATAGAGAATATGATAACCCATGATTTACCCTTGTCGACAGTTAGCACATGCAATTATATGATTGTTTTTTTACTAATTTTTTTATAATTTGCAGAACACTCCAGTACCAACATCTTGGCACTCAGCCTTAGACAATGCAGCCATGACAGAACAATAGGTTTAGGTAATTTTTTCCATCAATATTTAAATAATTTTTTTTATTTTTCCATTATTTATATTTTTGTAATTTTAATATTTTATATATACACAAAAAAGGGCATACTCTTCCTCTTCAAAGCAGGGTGCTGCTGTCAGAGGTTATAATCCAAAGGAATCAAGAGACTCCAAAACACATGTGAAGGAAACAACACTACCGGTAAGAAGAAGATCAACAAGGAAACCTAGAACATCTAGTTCTTCTGATTGTCGACAACCCCCACCTGCGGCTGCAACACGTCCACTGCCAACAGGAAAAGATTCTGAAGCAAGAAATTGAATTTTAAAATTTGATATTTCGAAAGACAATTTTATGATATTTCATATGTTTTCGTATGAAAACAAGATACTTGCTTTTAAAATTTTACCATTACACTATTTACATTTATAATTGTGTGTTATTTTCATCTTTTAAGTATTATGGTGTTTCAAATATGCTTGAGTTTACGTAGAATATATGTATGCATAGGTTTAGATTTACATGTTATTCGAAGTTATTCATGTTGTTTTGCTATGTTGTTTTTATATTTCAATTTTCAAATGAGTTTACGTATGATATATCTATGCATGTGTTTAAATTTTAGTTTATTTATATTCACTCTTGTTGTTGTATAGAAAAGTATTTTGTATTTTTTATTATGCTATATTGTTTTCATATTCAATGTTAGTTTATGATGGAGATATTTATGAAAGGGTTAAATTTTAATTTCCATATATTATGCTATGTTGTTTTTATATTTCAATTTTCAAATGAGTTTACGAATGATATATCTATACTTGTGTTTAAATTTTAGTTTATTCATATTCATTCTTGTTGTAGTATAAAAGTAAGTATTTTCATTTCTATTAAGCTATATTATTTTTATATTTCAAGTGAGTTTACGAAGGATATATCTATGCATGGGTTTCAATTTTTAGTGCATTCATAGTCATTCTAGTTGTATAAAAATATGTATGGTCTTTTGTATTATACTATATTGTTTTGATATTTCAAAGTGAGTTTACGAAGGATATATCTATGCAGTTCATTCGTAGTTAGTCATTATAGTTGTATAAAAATTAATATGGTAATTTGTATTATGCTGTATTGTTTTTATATTTCCAAGTGAGTTTGCGATGGATATATCTATGAATGGGTTTAAATTTTCATTTTCCATATCTAGAGTAATATACTACATGCATTTTTCATACATATGTAGAGAAATTTTTACTAGTTATGTATGCAATATGCATACAAGGTTTACTCAATGACAAAGCATAAATCATAAAAAATCACTATATTTTGTCATATCATACAACTAATGATACTAATGATACATACATACATTTAAATTCAAAGGAAAAATAACTATGTTTTGTCAACATATACATTTAGTTCAATAACATAGCATCATTACGTATACATGGTTTTCAAATTTTCAACTTACTCAAAGCTATAGCATAAATCATAAATTTAAAAAACATAGACAATCCATATCATTAAAAAAAAACATGCATAATCATTGAAAATTGAATGATTATATGATTTTTTCAAATCACTAAAATTTTACAACAAATCAAATACAAAAAATATTTGATAATATGAAATTTTTCAAATCATTGACATTTATAAATGATATCAAATATGGAAAATCACTGATAATATGAATTTATTCAAATCACTAAAATTTTACAAAATGATTTCAAATCCGAAAAATCTTAGATTATATGAATTTGTCATATAATCATTGCAATTTTTACATTTCTGGAAGGTAATACAAAGCTCTATCAACTTCTCCAAAAGAATCAAGAATCTATGAATTTTGTGTTTCCATAATCTCATCATCACTCCAAGCTAAATTATTTTTGTCATTATCAACAGTATTAGAGAGATCTCTTCTTTATGCTAAGGACTTCCAATATGTCAACGCTCTGTCATAGGGAAACTTACCCACCTCGTATGATGACACATATAATCTCAAACAATTATCCATTTTTTTTTCCAACTTGTTATGAACTTTTGATTTAACAAAAGATAATACATTGAAAACCCTTTCGTCTTCAATATATCCCAAAATCATTATTTGGCATAATTCATATAAAATAAAGTATTCACTCATAGTTTCTTGTAAGACACTACTTCGATATAATTTTTTCTAGAAATGCCTGATTGAACCAGTCTCATGTAGATTTTTGAATGTGCAATTTGATTATCCATTGTAATTCCAAAATTGGTTGATTATTGTCTCAAAATATCTTTGTTTAGAATACCATTGATTTTAATGCCATTTATTTCCATACTTCCAGAGAAATGTGTCATAAGATTGCCCATATATTTTACAAACAACTCACTTCTACTACTATGGTCACCATAAGGATTCCAGAAATTAGGATTAACAACAACCATGACCTCAAGTGTCTCATATCTCTTAAAACGATCTCGTATGTCACCTATTAATGCATTTTCTATTATTTTCAATTTATTCTTAGTGCTATCCAAAACCTCATCGAATCTGAAATGTGTAACCCACACTTGTTCAACATCATTTGTTAGTGTATCTAATCACTTTTCAAAATGATATACAATAATCAACTTCTCATGCATAGCTAAACACATATTAGCGTTGATGTTGAACTTAAAAAATTTGTTCGGTTCATTGACATTAGCTAATGTATTCCAACTATCAAACTTGGGATCCTCAAAATATTTTATAGATAAATAAATTCTGTCAATAATCATACATATTTGTTTTCTTATTCTCATGAAATCGATAATATAAATTGCCCTTTCTTGTGCAAGTTTAATCATAGAATTCATTTCTTCTAACATTGGTAGAATACCACATAATGTGAGAAGAGTTTCCAAGTCAGTCATACAAAAAAGTAAATCTTTTGCCTTGTCAACATCCCTACGATGTGCATACATAAACCCAACCAAGGATTGATATTATGAAAATACCCTTTTTAAAAGAAGAAACAATGAAATCCACCTGGTTTCCACATCTTTTAATATTTTTTAGCGTTCAATTATACCTAGAGAAAACTATTAAACCTCTGCAAACCTTTTTGGACTACATGAAAAGTATGAGTGTATTTCGCAGACGAGTTCTTCCACTCTAGCTACATTATCAAAATTGCTCACAATTTTGTATGCAAGATTCATTCGATGAGCCATGCAATGAATAGAAATCACATATGGGGCAATGGAATTCTGAAGCCTAACACAAAGACCATTCCTTTGTCCTTGCATTGTAGTTGCACCATCATCTCCAACACAAATCAACTTTGTGGCAATTTCCTTTTCATGCATTCCAAAAATATCATTTAAACTAGTTACAACAACATTATAAATATTTTTTGCATTATAATTTTCAATCATATTATGTATTGCTAGTAAATGAGGTTGTCTCAAATGATTTTTGAATATGTAAACATGTATGCAAATCCAATATGTGTTGTCAACAACTATTACCTCACCAATAGAAAGTGAAATAAATTTGGCTTGTTTCAAATTATCTCTCAGGTCTGTTGTAATCACAATGACACTGAGAGGGGGGGTGAATCAGTGTGTTCTTTAAAAACTTCTAAAACAATTAGATTATAAAACCAGCAGCAATTTAAAGTAGATAAAAGAGATACTAAATGCATCAAGAAAACATCACACATAACGAGGTTCACCAATGTGGCTACTCCTCAAAAATACTGCTTGGACTACCATCCAAATCTAGTCAATGCAAAGCTACAACTTTACATAATCTTTTACTAGCACCAACTGGAAGGAGCACCAACCCATTAACTTTATCTGCTTCAACAGAATGGAGCACCAACTCCTATTTTACCAAAACCTACTGGAAAGAGGCACCAACCCCTTAATTTGCCAGCACCAACTGGACAAATTGTTTACCAGCACCAACTGGAAAGAGGCACCAACCCCTTAATTTGCCAGCACCAACTGGACTTCAATATTGAATAAAAAAAATGTTTGACATATACCTTTGTTATTGCAAGACTCTAACTGGTCTACATCACCTTTGCAATCTTTGTTCACTCTGCTCTCTCTTGCACAATCACTTCACACAGTTTGCTGCACTGCTACAGCCAGACTTTGCAATCAACATTGCCCTTCATGCTTCTCTACACACTCTGCTTTCTCTGCGCACACGCTTCGCACACTCTGTGTCGTTTCACATTCTGCTCTCTGCTCAACACGAACTTCACTTTCACAAACACTATGCTCGCATTCGCACTTTATCTTTACACCTCACTTTTCAAACTCAAAGTACCCTTGCTTTTATAGAAGAAGTTTTAGGAACAAACCCTAAAAGAACGTCGGTTGAGAAACCCTAGAATTTGTCACCTGCCAAACCCTAAAATCCGTCGGCCCGGATTTAACTTTGTCGACCTCAAACACTTCTTCCACCTTCGTCATTTTCCCGTAGCTTATTCGTCGCGAAATAGTAACATGTCGGCCCTTTTAATTTAATTTAATATTTTAATTTAAATTTTAAATAAAATAAAATTTAAACTAAATATTTAAAATTAAATATCTTCATCACCGGGGCATCTTTTTCAACGAAACGAAGAGCCAACTTGGGTTTTAAGAAAAACCCATTTCAAATCTGTTATCCATGGTTTTAAATAAAACTTTTTATTTTGACTGCCTTGGTTTTCACAAAAAACCTTTAAAATTTAAACTAAATATTTAAAATTAAATATCTTTATCACCGAGGCATATTTTTCAACGAAACGAAGAGCCAACTTGGGTTTTAAGAAAAACCCATTTCAAATCTGTTATCCATGGTTTTAAATAAAACTTTTTATTCTGACTGCCTTGGTTTTCACAAAAAACCTTTTCGCTTCTTGACATCTCAGGTTCTGAAGACTTCTTCTTCTCATTCTGAATTATGTTTTCTGTTTCTGTGCATCTATCATTTAAGGACTCATGATCTGACTAACTTCTGAAATTTATCCTATGCATCTGAGTGACTTCTAAACTTCCTGTCCATTGCATCATTAAATCTAACTGACTGTATTGACAACAATGACAATCCTCCTGCAACACGTTGCTCAACACTAAACTCCTATCCATTGTACTTTGGCTACACCTTGCTGTTCAATAAACTCTTGTCCATTGCATCAATAAATCTGTTTTACTATGTTGACAACAATGACAATACTATTTGCTGCACTTTGCTCAACAATCTCCCCCTTTGGAATTGTTGGCAACACGTGCAATTTTCCTGTAAATCTTCTCCCCCTTTGACAATAATACCAAAGGGCTGCTACAGACTCCCCCTGAGTCTATGCACAATATTCTTAGACATAAATTATTACAATTAGCAAATATTCCAAGCATGAACAAGAAGAAAAACAAGTACACAAATGCTCCCCCTGAGTCTAAGACCACTTCATTTCACTGATTGACAACATCATGATAAGCATAATAGGCATCAATAAAATCAACAATGTGAATAGCAGCAATAACCAGTGAATGACACCATCACCGTCAACTTCACCAATATAACATGTGTAAGAACATGATCGAACCACTCGTCTTCTATGCAACTACCCTCTCGTTGCTTTGCAAACTCAAACTTGTCCACTGTTAGTGAAGGCATACAATAATCTTATATAGCCAACTTTTTGTTCCGCAATGCCAGCAACATCCGCATACAACTTCACCATGCATCTTGGATATATTCTCAACAAGCTTGAACCTAATGACAAACTGTTTGTCTCTCTCTCGAGTGATAATCCAATGAGACTACCTCAATCCACTTTCAACTCTATGCAAGTACCAAAAACTGTACCACAAAGACAACCAACATTTTTTTTTTCAACCAATTAGGGCTTTAGCAACAATGCTTATAGACAAGGTTTAACCAACATCATTCAACTCAAGATTAACCTTGAAGCATTCAACCAATCACTACATGAAAAGGAAACTAGTAGATATCTTTTTCCTTCCAAAGGTATTTGAACAAGACAACCACCAACATAAATCATCGAGGCAAAGAATAACTTGCTCAAATCAAACTCAATGGAGTAAGCCCAAATCATGTATCAAGAAAAGAATTAACTTGATCAAAACAACCACTATGAAAGCAACTCAACTATTCATCACCAGGTTGGAAATCATCTGGCTGCTCATTAAAAAACTTTTTCTTCAATCTTCCCATTCAACATGCTGATTTCACTTTTGTCAAAAGAATTGACAAGTGACTCACATCTGTACCAATTTTTGTCTAGCACTGCAATTTTACTGCCAACTCTTACTTTCAACTATGAATGTCGGAAGAAGACATTTTGTCAAACACTTTATGGCCAACCGTAGTGCACCTTACTCAGCCTCATGCTTCTTATCCTTGGACTTTCATCCTCAGATACCTAGAAAAATACATAGGAGCATTAAAATAAAACTTTAATATTGCTCCTCTTGAGGATGTGCCACCTGGAGTTGCTTAGAGCAATGGCAGAGTAGCCTCCTTCAGTCCAAGGAGACACAATTTCCTTTCTTCGTCTTTCTCCGGACTTTCCTGAACTTGGGCTTGGGTTTTTCAACAACATCCCTATTTTGCTCCTGTTCGTGAACTTGAACATTTCTCTTGTGGGGTTGTCTCTTGTGCATTCTTGATGGATGATTATTTTCTTTTCTTTTATGCACATGATATGTTCCTTGTCGGTGTTGTCCTATTTTTGTCTGATGAAATCTAGGGTTTTGCCTTAGATTAGATATAGAAGTGCTTGGACAGAACCTTGCTATGTGCCCTTGACCATTGCATTTAAAACATTGCACATGTTTTATTCCTTGTATGTATTGCATTCTATGTGTATGATGAAATCTATGGTATTGCCTTAGATTGGATACAAAAGTGCTTGAACAAAACCTTGCTATGTGCCCATGGCCATTACATTTAAAACATTGCATAGGGTGTTCACTCAAAAAAATAGAAGTATTTTTATCAGCATAACTCTTTGATCTATTGTTCAGTCCACAATAAATTGCCTTGTGACCAAAGTGGTTGCATTTAGAACAATAGCCATAAAAAGCATTATTATTAAAAGAGTGAGAGTGAGAGAACCTCTTTTCTTGTGGTTGCTTTGCTATAGATCTTCTTTGATATTTTCTTCCTTTTGAGGATTCAGCTTCAGACTTTTCTTGTTTCAATCCTTCAATCGAGGACTTCTTCTTCTCTGCATATTTGGAGGATGAAGGTTGTTCAGCTTCATATCCAAGACCAAACTTAGCTGTGGAGATTCTTTTTTGATTTATCATTGTATCTAGCAACTCTGTGCTCTTTTCAAATTTGAGATTTATATTGGCCTCTTTTAGTTGTTTCTTCAATGAAACAATCTCTTCTTCTTGTTGGCAGCATACGAGTCTCTTTCTCATTGATCCGAGACCTAAGAATATCTTCAATCCTTTTGTTTTGTTCTACTTGCAGCTTTAGATCAACAATAACCTGTTTATATTCCTCTTCACTTGTCCTGTATACATCATTCTTATTATCCAGCTGTGTCTTCAAGGCTTCTTCTGATTTCTTGGCCTTTTGAACTTGTAGGAAGAGATCTTCAATCTCATCCTCATATTCTTCTAATTTCTTGGACAATATTTTGTTCTTTTTCTTTTCTATTCTCCACTCTTCAAGAGCAGATATCAACTCTCCTTCAAAATCTACTTCAGCCTCAAGATTTTCATCACAAACTTCAGGATTCACTTCTTCTATCTTTTTCGATTCAAATTTCTCTTCTACAGGAACCGAAATTGACTGGGATGCCTTTTTGGATGAGGATCTATTCTTCTTAGCCATTGTGTACTAATCCAAGATCAACCCTGACTGATTTAGCCAAAATTGGGAACCTGGCTCTGATACCAATTGTTGTAATCACAATGACACTGAGAGGGGGGGTGAATCAGTGTGTTCTTTAAAAACTTCTAAAACAATTAGATTATAAAACCAGCAGCAATTTAAAGCAGATAAAAGAGATACTAAATGCATCAAGAAAGCATCACACATAACACAACATTTTAACGAGGTTCACCAATGTGGCTACTCCTCAAAAAGACTGCTTGGACTACCATCCAAATCCAATCAATGCAAAGCTACAACTTTACATAATCCTTTACCAACACCAACTAGAAGGAGCACCAACCCCTTAACTTTATCTGCTTCAATAGAATGGAGCACCAACTCCTATTTTACCAGACACCTACCGGAAAGAGGCACCAACCCCTTAATTTGTCCAGCACCAACTTGGACAAATTGTTTACCAAGACCAAGCTGGAAAGAGGCACCAACCCCTTAATTTGCCAAGACCAACTGGACTTCAATATTGAATAAAAAAATGTTTGACATATACCTTTGTTATTGCAAGACTCTAACTGGTCTACATCACCTTTGCAATCTCTCGTGCACTCTGCTCTCTCTTGCACAATCACTTCACACAGCTTTGTCTGCACTGCTACGACTAGACTTTGCAATCAACTTTGCCCTTCGCGCTTCTCTCGCACACTCGCTTTCTCTGCGCACACGCTTCGCACACTCGTGTCGTTTCACATTCTACTCTCTCGCTCAACACGAACTTCACTTTCACAAACACTATGCTCGCATTCGCACTTTATCTTTACACCCCACTTTTCAAACTCGAAGTACCCTTGCTTTTATAGAAGAAGTTTTAGGAACAAACCCTAAAAGAACGTCGGTTGAGAAACCCTAGAATTTGTCACCGCCAAACCCTAAAATCCGTCGGCCCGGATTTAACTTTGTCGGCCTCAAACACTTCTTCCACCTTCGTCACTTTCCTGTAGCTTATTTCCGTGAAATAGTAACATGTCGGCCCTTTTAATTTAATTTAATATTTTAATTTAAATTTTAAATAAAATAAAATTTAAACTAAATATTTAAAATTAAATATCTTCATCACCGGGGCATCTTTTTCAACGAAACGAAGAGCCAACTTGGGTTTTAAGAAAAACCCATTTCAAATCTGTTATCCATGGTTTTAAATAAAACTTTTTATTTTGACCGCCTTGGTTTTCACAAAAAACCTTTAAAATTTAAACTAAATATTTAAAATTAAATATCTTTATCACCGGGGCATCTTTTTCAACGAAACGAAGAGCCAACTTGGGTTTTAAGAAAAACCCATTTCAAATCTGTTATCCATGGTTTTAAATAAAACTTTTTATTCTGACCGCCTTGGTTTTCACAAAAAACCTTTCCGCTTCTTGACATCTCGAGTTCGAAGACTTCTTCTTCTCATTCGAATTATGTTTTCTGTTTCTGTGCATCTATCATTTAAGGACTCATGATCCGACTAACTTCTGAACTTTATCCTCTCGCATCCGAGTGACTTCGAACTGCTCGTCCATTGCATCATTAGATCTAACCGACTCGTATTGACAACAATGACAATCCTCCTGCAACACCTTGCTCAACACCGAACTCCTATCCATTGTACTTTGGCTGCACCTTGTCTGTTCAATAAACTCTTGTCCATTGCATCAATAAATCTGTCCGACCGTGTTGACAACAATGACAATACTATTTGTCTGCACTTTGCTCAACAATCTCCCCCTTTGGAATTGTTGGCAACACATGTGCAATTTTCCTGTAAATCTTCTCCCCCTTTGATAATAATACCAAAGGGCTGCTACGGACTCCCCCTGAGTCTATGCACAACATTCTTAGACACAAATTATTACAATTAGCAAATATTCCAAGCATGAACAAGAAGAAAAACAAGTACACAAATGCTCCCCCTGAGTCCAAGACCACTTCATTTCACCGATTGACAACATCATGATAAGCATAATAGGCATCAATAAAATCAACAATGTGAATAGCAGCAATAACCGAGTGAATGACACCATCACCGTCAACTTCACCAATATAACATGTGTAAGAACATGACTGAACCACCTGTCTTCTATGCAACTACCCTCCGTTGCTTTGCAAACTCAAACTTGTCCACTCTTAGTGAAGGCATACAATAATCTTATATAGCCAACTTTTTGTTCCGCAATGCCAGCAACATCCGCATACAACTTCACCATGCATCTTGGATATATTCTCAACAAGCTTGAACCCAATGACAGCTTGTTTGTCTCTCTCTGCAGGTGAGAATCCAACAGGCTACCTCAATCCACTTTCAACTCTGTGCAAGTACCAAACACTGTACCACAAGACAACCAACATCTTTTCTCAACCAATTAGGGCTTTAGCAACAATGCTTATAGACAAGGTTTAACCAACATCATTCAACTCAAGATTAACCTTGAAGCATTCAACCAATCACTACATGAAAAGGAAACTAGTAGACATCCTTTTCCTTCCAAAGGTATTTGAACAAGACAGCCACCAACATAAATCACCAAGGCAAAGAATAACTTGCTCAAATCAAACTCAATGGAGTAAGCCCAAATCATGTATCAAGAAAAGCATTAACTTGATCAAAACAACCACTATGAAAGCAACTCAACTATTCATCACCAGGCTGGAAATCATCTGGCTGCTCATTAAAAAAACTTTTTCTTCAATCTTCCCATTCAACATGCTGATTTCACTTTTGTCAACAGAATTGACAAGTGACTCACATCTGTACCAATTTTTGTCCAGCACTGCAATTTTGCTGCCAACTCTTACTTTCAACTATGCATGTCGAAAGAAGACATTTTGTCAAACACTTTATGGCCAACCGTAGTGCACCTTACTCAGCCTCAAGCTTCTTATCCTTGGACTTTCATCCTCAGATACCTAGACAAATACATAGGAGCATTAAAATAAAACTTTAATATTGCTCCTCCTGAGGATGTGCCACCTGGAGTTGCTTAGAGCAATGGCGGAGTAGCCTCCTTCAGCCAAGGAGACACAATTTCCTTTCTTCTGTCTTTCTCCGACTTTCCCGAACTTGGGCTTGGGTTTTTCAACAACATCCCTATTTTGCTCCTGTTCGTGAACTTGAACATTTCTCTTGTGGGGTTGTCTCTTGTGCATTCTTGATGGATGATTATTTTCTTTTCTTTTATGCACATGATATGTTCCTTGTCGGTGTTGTCCTCTTTGTGTCTGATGAAATCTAGGGTTTTGCCTTAGATTAGATATAGAAGTGCTTGGACAAAACCTTGCTATGTGCCCTTGACCATTGCATTTAAAACATTGCACATGTTTTATTCCCTGTCTGTATTGCATTCTATGTGTATGATGAAATCTATGGTATTGCCTTAGATTGGATACAGAAGTGCTTGAACAAAACCTTGCTATGTGCCCATGGCCATTACATTTAAAACATTGCACAGGGTGTTCACTCAAAAAAATAGAAGTATTTTTATCAACATAACTCTTTGATCTATTGTTCGACCCACAATAAATTGCCTTGTGACCAAAGTGGTTGCATTTAGAACAATAGCCATAAAAAGCATTATTATTAAAAGAGTGAGAGTGAGAGAACCTCTTTTGTTGTGGTTGCTTTGCTGTAGATCTTCTTTGATATTTTCTTCCTTTTGAGGATTCAACTTTAGACTTTTCTTGTTTCAATCCTTCAACCGAGGACTTCTTCTTCTCTGCATATTTGGAGGATGAAGGTTGTTCAGCTTCATATCCAAGACCAAACTTAGCTGTGGAGCTTCTTTGTTGATTTATCATTGTATCTAGCAACTCTGTGCTCTTCTCAAATTTGAGATTTATATTGGCCTCTTTTAGTTGTTTCTTCAATGAAACAATCTCTTCTTCTTGTTGGCAACATACATTCTCTTTCTCATTGATCCGAGACCTAAGAATATCTTCAATCCTTTTGTTCTGTTCTACTTGCAGACTTTAGATCAACAATAACCTGTTTATATTCCTCTTCACTTGTGCTGTATACATCATTCTTATTATCCAACTGTGTCTTCAAGGCTTCTTCTGATTTCTTGGCCTTTTGAACTTGTAGGAAGAGATCTTCAATCTCATCCTCATATTCTTCTAATTTCTTGGATAGTATTTTGTTCTTTTTCTTTTCTATTCTCCACTCTTCAAGAGCGGATATCAACTCTCCTTCAAAATCTACTTCAGCCTCAAGATTTTCATCACAAACTTCGGGATTCACTTCTTCTACCTTTTTCGGTTCAAATTTCTCTTCTACAGGAACCGAAACCGATCGGGATGCCTTTTTGGATGAGGATCTATTCTTCTTAGCCATTGTGTACTAATCCAAGATCAACCCTGACTGATTTAGCCAAAATTGGGAACTTGGCTCTGATACCAATTGTTGTAATCACAATGACACTGAGAGGGGGGGTGAATCAGTGTGTTCTTTAAAAACTTCTAAAACAATTAGATTATAAAACCAGCAGCAGTTTAAAGCAGATAAAAGAGATACTAAATGCATCAAGAAAGCATCACACATAACACAACATTTTAACGAGGTTCACCAATGTGGCTACTCCTCAAAAATACTGCTTGGACTACCATCCAAATCCAGTCAATGCAAAGCTACAACTTTACATAATCCTTTACCAGCACCAACTGGAAGGAGCACCAACCCCTTAACTTTATCTGCTTCAATAGAATGGAGCACCAACTCCTATTTTACCAGAACCTACTGGAAAGAGGCACCAACCCCTTAATTTTCCAGCACCAACTGGACAAATTGTTTACCAGCACCAACTGGAAAGAGGCACCAACCCCTTAATTTGCCAGCACCAACTGGACTTCAATATTGAATAAAAAAAATGTTTGACATATACCTTTGTTATTGCAAGACTCTAACTGGTCTACATCACCTTTGCAATCTCTGTGCACTCTGCTCTCTCTTGCACAATCACTTCACACAGCTTTGCTGCACCGCTACGACTAGACTTTGCAATCAACTTTGCCCTTCGCACTTCTCTCACACTCTGCTTTCTCTGCGCACACGCTTCGCACACTCGGTGTCGTTTCACATTCTGCTCTCTGCTCAACACGAACTTCACTTTCACAAACACTATGCTCGCATTCGCACTTTATCTTTACACCCCACTTTTCAAACTCGAAGTACCCTTGCTTTTATAGAAGAAGTTTTAGGAACAAACCCTAAAAGAACGTCGGTTGAGAAACCCTAGAATTTGTCAGCCGCCAAACCCTAAAATCCGTCGGCCCGGATTTAACTTTGTCGGCCTCAAACACTTCTTCCACCTTCGTCACTTTCCTGTAGCTTATTGCCGCGAAATAGTAACATGTCGGCCCTTTTAATTTAATTTAATATTTTAATTTAAATTTTAAATAAAATAAAATTTAAACTAAATATTTAAAATTAAATATCTTCATCACCGGGGCATCTTTTTCAACGAAACGAAGAGCCAACTTGGGTTTTAAGAAAAACCCATTTCAAATATGTTATCCATGGTTTTAAATAAAACTTTTTATTTTGACTGCCTTGGTTTTCACAAAAAACCTTTAAAATTTAAACTAAATATTTAAAATTAAATATCTTTATCACCGGGGCATCTTTTTCAACGAAACGAAGAGCCAACTTGGGTTTTAAGAAAAACCCATTTCAAATCTGTTATCCATGGTTTTAAATAAAACTTTTTATTCTGACTGCCTTGGTTTTCACAAAAAACCTTTTCGCTTCTTGACATCTCAGGTTCTGAAGACTTCTTCTTCTCATTCTGAATTATGTTTTTTGTTTCTGTGCATCTATCATTTAAGGACTCATGATCTGACTAACTTCTGAACTTTATCCTCTCGCATCTGAGTGACTTCGAACTGCTCGTCCATTGCATCATTAGATCTAACTGACTGTATTGACAACAATGACAATCCTCCTGCAACACCTTGCTCAACACCGAACTCCTATCCATTGTACTTTGGCTGCACCTTGTCTGTTCAATAAACTCTTGTCCATTGCATCAATAAATCTGTCTGACTGTGTTGACAACAATGACAATACTATTTGCTGCACTTTGCTCAACAATCTCCCCCTTTGGAATTGTTGGCAACACATGTGCAATTTTCCTGTAAATCTTCTCCCCCTTTGACAATAATACCAAAGGGCTGCTGTAGACTCCCCCTGAGTCTATGCACAATATTCTTAGACACAAATTATTACAATTAGAAAATATTCCAAGCATGAACAAGAAGAAAAACAAGTACACAAATGCTCCCCCTGAGTCCAAGACCACTTCATTTCACTGATTGACAACATCATGATAAGCATAATAGGCATCAATAAAATCAACAATGTGAATAGCAACAATAACCAGATGAATGACACCATCACCGTCAACTTCACCAATATAACATGTGTAAGAACATGATCGAACCATTGTCTTCTATGCAACTACCCTCCGTTGCTTTGCAAACTCAAACTTGTCCACTTTTAGTGAAGGCATACAATAATCTTATATAGCCAACTTTTTGTTCCGCAATGCCAGCAACATCTGCATACAACTTCACCATGCATCTTGGATATATTCTCAACAAGCTTGAACCCAATGACAGTTGTTTGTCTCTCTCTGCAGTGAGAATCCAGCAGGCTACCTCAATCCACTTTCAACTCTGTGCAGGTACCAAACATTGTACCACAGCACAACCAACATCTTTTCTCAACCAATTAGGGCTTTAGCAACAATGCTTATAGACAAGGTTTAACCAACATCATTCAACTCAAGATTAACTTTGAAGCATTCAACCAATCACTACATGAAAAGGAAACTAGTAGACATCCTTTTCCTTCCAAAGGTATTTGAACAAGACAACCACCAACATAAATCACCAAGGCAAAGAATAACTTGCTCAAATCAAACTCAATGGAGTAAGCCCAAATCATGTATCAAGAAAAGCATTAACTTGATCAAAACAACCACTATGAAAGCAACTCAACTATTCATCACCAGGCTGGAAATCATCTGGCTGCTCATTAAAAAACTTTTTTTTCTTCAATCTTCCCATTCAACATGCTGATTTCACTTTTGTCAACAGAATTGACAAGTGACTCACATCTGTACCAATTTTTGTCCAGCACTGCAATTTTGCTGCCAACTCTTACTTTCAACTATGCATGTCGGAAGAAGACATTTTGTCAAACACTTTATGGCCAACCGTAGTGCACCTTACTCAGCCTCAAGCTTCTTATCCTTGGACTTTCATCCTCAGATACCTAGACAAATACATAGGAGCATTAAAATAAAACTTTAATATTGCTCCTCCTGAGGATGTGCCACCTGGAGTTGCTTAGAGCAATGGCGGAGTAGCCTCCTTCGGTCCAAGGAGACACAATTTCCTTTCTTCTGTCTTTCTCCGGACTTTCCTGAACTTGGGCTTGGGTTTTTCAACAACATCCCTATTTTGCTCCTGTTCGTGAACTTGAACATTTCTCTTGTGGGGTTGTCTCTTGTGCATTCTTGATGGATGATTATTTTCTTTTCTTTTATGCACATGATATGTTCCTTGTCGGTGTTGTCCTCTTTGTGTCTGATGAAATCTAGGGTTTTGCCTTAGATTAGATATAGAAGTGCTTGGACAGAACCTTGCTATGTGCCCTTGACCGTTGCATTTAAAACATTGCACATGTTTTATTCCCTGTCTGTATTGCATTCTATGTGTATGATGAAATCTATGGTATTGCCTTAGATTGGATACAGAAGTGCTTGAACAAAACCTTGCTATGTGCCCATGGCCATTACATTTAAAACATTGCACAGGGTGTTCACTCAAAAAAATAGAAGTATTTTTATCGGCATAACTCTTTGATCTATTGTTCGGTCCACAATAAATTGCCTTGTGACCAAAGTGGTTGCATTTAGAACAATAGCCATAAAAAGCATTATTATTAAAAGAGTGAGAGTGAGAGAACCTCTTTTCTTGTGGTTGCTTTGCTTGTAGATCTTCTTTGATATTTTCTTCCTTTTGAGGATTCGACTTCGGACTTTTCTTGTTTCAATCCTTCAACCGAGGACTTCTTCTTCTCTGCATATTTGGAGGATGAAGGTTGTTCAGCTTCATATCCAAGACCAAACTTATCTGTGGAGCTTCTTTGTTGATTTATCATTGTATCTAGCAACTCTGTGCTCTTCTCAAATTTGAGATTTATATTGGCCTCTTTTAGTTGTTTCTTCAATGAAACAATCTCTTCTTCTTGTTGGCAGCATACGGTCTCTTTCTCATTGATCTGAGACCTAAGAATATCTTCAATCCTTTTGTTTTGTTCTACTTGCAGACTTTAGATCAACAATAACCTGTTTATATTCCTCTTCACTTGTCCTGTATACATCATTCTTATTATCCAACTGTGTCTTCAAGGCTTCTTCTGATTTCTTGGCCTTTTGAACTTGTAGGAAGAGATCTTCAATCTCATCCTCATATTCTTCTAATTTCTTGGACAGTATTTTGTTCTTTTTCTTTTCTATTCTCCACTCTTCAAGAGCGGATATCAACTCTCCTTCAAAATCTACTTCAGCCTCAAGATTTTCATCACAAACTTTAGGATTCACTTCTTCTACCTTTTTCGGTTCAAATTTCTCTTCTACAGGAACCGAAACTGACTGGGATGCCTTTTTGGATGAGGATCTATTCTTCTTAGCCATTGTGTACTAATCCAAGATCAACCCCGACTGATTTAGCCAAAATTGGGAACTTGGCTCCGATACCAATTGTTGTAATCACAATGACACCGAGAGGGGGGTGAATCGGTGTGTTCTTTAAAAACTTCTAAAACAATTAGATTATAAAACCAGCGATAGTTTAAAGCAGATAAAAGAGATACTAAATGCATCAAGAAAGCATCACACATAACACAACATTTTAACGAGGTTCACCAATGTGGCTACTCCTCAAAAAGAGTGCTTGGACTACCATCCAAATCCAGTCAATGCAAAGCTACAACTTTACATAATCCTTTACCAGCACCAACTGGAAGGAGCACCAACCCCTTAACTTTATCTGCTTCAACAGAATGGAGCACCAACTCCTATTTTACCAGCACCTACTGGAAAGAGGCACCAACCCCTTAATTTTCCAGCACCAACTGGACAAATTGTTTACCAGCACCAATTGGAAAGAGGCACCAACCCCTTAATTTGCCAGCACCAACTGGACTTCAATATTGAATAAAAAAAATGTTTGACATATACCTTTGTTATTGCAAGACTCTAACTGGTCTACATCACCTTTGCAATCTCTGTGCACTCTGCTCTCTCTTGCACAATCACTTCACACAGTTTGCTGCACTGCTACAGCTAGACTTTGCAATCAACTTTGCCCTTCGCGCTTCTCTGCACACTCTGCTTTCTTTGCGCACACGCTTCGCACACTCTGTGTCGTTTCACATTCTGCTCTCTGCTCAACACGAACTTCACTTTCACAAACACTATGCTCGCATTCGCACTTTATCTTTACACCCCACTTTTCAAACTCGAAGTACCCTTGCTTTTATAGAAGAAGTTTTAGGAACAAACCCTAAAAGAACGTCGGTTGAGAAACCCTAGAATTTGTCAGCTGCCAAACCCTAAAATCCGTCGGCCCAGATTTAACTTTGTCGGCCTCAAACACTTCTTCCACCTTCGTCACTTTCCTGTAGCTTATTGCCGCGAAATAGTAACATGTCGGCCCTTTTAATTTAATTTAATATTTTAATTTAAATTTTAAATAAAATAAAATTTAAACTAAATATTTAAAATTAAATATCTTCATCACCGGGGCATCTTTTTCAACGAAACGAAGAGCCAACTTGGGTTTTAAGAAAAACCCATTTCAAATCTGTTATCCATGGTTTTAAATAAAACTTTTTATTTTGACTGCCTTGGTTTTCACAAAAAACCTTTAAAATTTAAACTAAATATTTAAAATTAAATATCTTTATCATCGGGGCATCTTTTTCAACGAAACGAAGAGCCAACTTGGGTTTTAAGAAAAACCCATTTCAAATCTGTTATCCATGGTTTTAAATAAAACTTTTTATTCTGACTGCCTTGGTTTTCACAA
Organism: Wollemia nobilis; assembly: GCA_028583015.1. Lineage (NCBI taxonomy): Eukaryota > Viridiplantae > Streptophyta > Pinopsida > Araucariales > Araucariaceae > Wollemia > Wollemia nobilis. Next base: position 311,694 of record JAQPPZ010000045.1, read on the forward strand.
AAAACCTTTTCGCTTCTTGACATCTCAGGTTCTGAAGACTTCTTCTTCTCATTCTGAATTATGTTTTCTGTTTCTGTGCATCTATCATTTAAGGACTCATGATCTGACTAACTTCTGAACTTTATCCTCTGCATCTGAGTGACTTCTGAACTACCTGTCCATTGCATCATTAGATCTAACTAACTGTATTGACAACAATGACAATCCTCCTGCAACACCTTGCTCAACACTGAACTCCTATCCATTGTACTTTGGCTGCACCTTGTTCAATAAACTCTTGTCCATTGCATCAATAAATCTGTCTGATTGTGTTGACAACAATGACAATACTATTTGCTGCACTTTGCTCAACAATCTCCCCCTTTGGAATTGTTGGCAACACATGTGCAATTTTCCTGTAAATCTTCTCCCCCTTTGACAATAATACCAAAAGGCTACTGCAGACTCCCCCTGAGTCTATGCACAATATTCTTAGACACAAATTATTACAATTAGCAAATATTCCAAGCATGAACAAGAAGAAAAACAAGTACACAAATGCTCCCCACGAGTCCAAGACCACTTCATTTCACCGATTGACAACATCATGATAAGCATAATAGGCATCAATAAAATCAACAATGTGAATAGCGGCAATAACCAGTGAATGACACCATCACCGTCAACTTCACCAATATAACATGTGTAAGAACATGGTCGAACCACTGTCTTCTATGCAACTACCCTCTGTTGCTTTGCAAACTCAAACTTGTCCACTTTTAGTGAAGGCATACAATAATCTTATATAGCCAACTTTTTGTTCTGCAATGCCAACAACATCTGCATACAACTTCACCATGCATCTTGGATATATTCTCAACAAGCTTGAACCCAATGACAACTGTTTGTCTCTCTCTGCAGTGAGAATCCAATAGGCTACCTCAATCCACTTTCAACTCTATGCAAGTACCAAACAATGTACCACAACACAACCAACATCTTTTCTCAACCAATTAGGGCTTTAGCAACAATGCTTATAGACAAGGTTTAACCAACATCATTCAACTCAAGATTAACCTTGAAGCATTCAACCAATCACTACATGAAAAGGAAACTAGTAGACATCCTTTTCCTTCCAAAGGTATTTGAACAAGACAACCACCAACATAAATCACCAAGGCAAAGAATAACTTGCTCAAATCAAACTCAATGGAGTAAGCCCAAATCATGTATCAAGAAAAGCATTAACTTGATCAAAACAACCACTATGAAAGCAACTCAACTATTCATCACCAGGCTAGAAATCATCTGGCTGCTCATTAAAAAACTTTTTTCTTCAATCTTCCCATTCAACATGCTGATTTCACTTTTGTCAACAGAATTGACAAGTGACTCACATCTGTACCAATTTTTGTCTAGCACTGCAATTTTACTGCCAACTCTTACTTTCAACTATGCATGTCGAAAGAAGACATTTTGTCAAACACTTTATGGCCAACCGTAGTGCACCTTACTCAACCTCAAGCTTCTTATCCTTGGACTTTCATCCTCAGATACCTAGACAAATACATAGGAGCATTAAAATAAAACTTTAATATTGCTCCTCCTGAGGATGTGCCACCTGGAGTTGCTTAGAGCAATGGCAGAGTAGCCTCCTTCAGTCCAAGGAGACACAATTTCCTTTCTTCTGTCTTTCTCCGGACTTTCCTGAACTTGGGCTTGGGTTTTTCAACAACATCCCTATTTTGCTCCTGTTTGTGAACTTGAACATTTCTCTTGTGGGGTTGTCTCTTGTGCATTCTTGATGGATGATTATTTTCTTTTCTTTTATGCACATGATATGTTCCTTGTCGGTGTTGTCCTCTTTGTGTCTGATGAAATCTAGGGTTTTGCCTTAGATTAGATATAGAAGTGCTTGGACAGAACCTTGCTATGTGCCCTTGACCGTTGCATTTAAAACATTGCACATGTTTTATTCCCTGTATGTATTGCATTCTATGTGTATGATGAAATCTATGGTATTGCCTTAGATTGGATACAGAAGTGCTTGAACAAAACCTTGCTATGTGCCCATGGCCATTACATTTAAAACATTGCACAGGGTGTTCACTCAAAAAAATAGAAGTATTTTTATCGGCATAACTCTTTGATCTATTGTTCGGTCCACAATAAATTGCCTTGTGACCAAAGTGGTTGCATTTAGAACAATAGCCATAAAAAGCATTATTATTAAAAGAGTGAGAGTGAGAGAACCTCTTTTCTTGTGGTTGCTTTGCTTGTAGATCTTCTTTGATATTTTCTTCCTTTTGAGGATTCGACTTGAGACTTTTCTTGTTTCAATCCTTCAACCGAGGACTTCTTCTTCTCTCGCATATTTGGAGGATGAAGGTTGTTCGACTTCATATCCAAGACCAAACTTAGTCTGTGGAGCTTCTTTGTTGATTTATCATTGTATCTAGCAACTCTGTGCTCTTCTCAAATTTGAGATTTATATTGGCCTCTTTTAGTTGTTTCTTCAATGAAACAATCTCTTCTTCTTGTTGGCAGCATACGAGTCTCTTTCTCATTGATCCGAGACCTAAGAATATCTTCAATCCTTTTGTTCTGTTCTACTTGCGGCTTTAGATCAACAATAACCTGTTTATATTCCTCTTCACTTGTCCTGTATACATCATTCTTATTATCCAATTTGTGTCTTCAAGGCTTCTTCGATTTCTTGGCCTTTTGAACTTGTAGGAAGAGATCTTCAATCTCATCCTCATATTCTTCTAATTTCTTGGACAGTATTTTGTTCTTTTTCTTTTCTATTCTCCACTCTTCAAGAGCAGATATCAACTCTCCTTCAAAATCTACTTCGGCCTCAAGATTTTCATCACAAACTTCAGGATTCACTTCTTCTACCTTTTTCGGTTCAAATTTCTCTTCTACAGGAACAGAACCGATCGGGATGCCTTTTTGGATGAGGATCTATTCTTCTTAGCCATTGTGTACTAATCCAAGATCAACCTTGACTGATTTAGCCAAAATTGGGAACTTGGCTCGATACCAATTGTTGTAATCACAATGACACTGAGAGGGGGGGTGAATCAGTGTGTTCTTTAAAAACTTCTAAAACAATTAGATTATAAAACCAGCAATAGTTTAAAGCAGATAAAAGAGATACTAAATGCATCAAGAAAGCATCACACATAACACAACATTTTAACGAGGTTCACCAATGTGGCTACTCCTCAAAAAGAGTGCTTGGACTACCATCCAAATCCAGTCAATGCAAAGCTACAACTTTACATAATCCTTTACCAGCACCAACTGGAAGGAGCACCAACCCCTTAACTTTATCTCGCTTCAACATAATGGAGCACCAACTCCTATTTTACCAGCACCCTCTCGGAAAGAGGCACCAACCCCTTAATTTTCCAGCACCAAGCTGGACAAATTTTTTACCAGCACCAAGCTGGAAAGAGGCACCAACCCCTTAATTTTCCAGCACCAACTGGACTTCAATATTGAATAAAAAAAATGTTTGACATATACCTTTGTTATTGCAAGACTCTAACTGGTCTACATCACCTTTGCAATCTCTGTGCACTCTGCTCTCTCTTGCACAATCACTTCACACAATTTGCTACACTGCTACGACTAGACTTTGCAATCAACTTTGCCCTTCGTGCTTCTCTGCACACTCTGCTTTCTCTGCGCACACGCTTCGCACACTCTGTGTCGTTTCACATTTTGCTCTCTGCTCAACACGAACTTCACTTTCACAAACACTATGCTCACATTCGCACTTTATCTTTACACCCCACTTTTCAAACTCGAAGTACCCTTGCTTTTATAGAAGAAGTTTTAGGAACAAACCCTAAAAGAACGTCGGTTGAGAAACCCTAGAATTTGTCAGCTGCCAAACCCTAAAATCCGTCGGCCCAGATTTAACTTTGTCGGCCTCAAACACTTCTTCCACCTTCGTCACTTTCCTGTAGCTTATTTCCGCGAAATAGTAACATGTCGGCCCTTTTAATTTAATTTAATATTTTAATTTAAATTTTAAATAAAATAAAATTTAAACTAAATATTTAAAATTAAATATCTTCATCACCGGGGCATCTTTTTCAACGAAACGAAGAGCCAACTTGGGTTTTAAGAAAAACCCATTTCAAATCTATTATCCATGGTTTTAAATAAAACTTTTTATTTTGACTGCCTTGGTTTTCACAAAAAACCTTTAAAATTTAAACTAAATATTTAAAATTAAATATCTTTATCATCGGGGCATCTTTTTCAACGAAACGAAGAGCCAACTTGGGTTTTAAGAAAAACCCATTTCAAATCTGTTATCCATGGTTTTAAATAAAACTTTTTATTCTAACTTGCCTTGGTTTTCACAAAAAACCTTTTCGCTTCTTGACATCTCGGGTTCTGAAGACTTCTTCTTCTCATTCTGAATTATGTTTTATGTTTCTGTGCATCTATCATTTAAGGACTCATGATCTGACTAACTTCTGAACTTTATCCTCTGCATCTGAGTGACTTATGAACTGCCTGTCCATTGCATCATTAGATCTAACTGACTGTATTGACAACAATGACAATCCTCCTGCAACACCTTGCTCAACACTGAACTCCTATCCATTGTACTTTGGCTGCACCTTGCTGTTCAATAAACTCTTGTCCATTGCATCAATAAATCTATCTGACTGTGTTGACAACAATGACAATACTATTTGCTACACTTTGCTCAACAAGGTCTTCCTTCTCAAACAGTGATAAACATATTGTCATTTCCCAACCACTTCGATCTGACCAATGTGAATTGGTAAGGTTTTGTATATCGTCTAGTTGAAGTATTTCCTTAAAATTAGTAAAATAAAACATTGGTCAACCTTTTTTTATAATACTGAATACAATAACAAACTACAATTTCTTTAAGGCTAATACAATCTTATTATTTTTTTGAAATTGTGTCTCGATTGTTGCATCCATCTCAATGAGAGTTGATTTTTGTTTCATTGTTTTTCATTTTCAAGTGCATATCTCACATGCACACATTCTGTTGCATCCTTCCACCTATGAAATCTGTTAATTGTTCCATCACTTCATGTTCATTTGATGTAAACTTTCCCACAATGTTTTTCTGTTGTGTCTTTCTTATTTTGCAATAAATAATCCTTTCCCAGCTTCCATGTACAAATAATGCATTTACACACATTCAATTTCTCATATCAATCAATAAAGGGGTATAACCTTACCCATTCATTTTTAAAATCCATTCCAATAGTCCATTGTTTATCTTTTGATGTTTAGATTTTTTACTACAAGATTCCATAGAGGTCTAAATTTTAATTGTATCCTACAAGATTCCCAGAGGTCTAAATTTTAATTGTATCATTTTCTTTTTCGATTGATGTTTCTGAATTTAAAATCTCCTAAAGTGGTTGTTGAATGTCGTTATTAGGAAAATTATTATATGGTCCAATCTCATCTGCTGGAATTTCTTCGAGTGAATGCACATCAGGGTTGACAATGTTTATTGCATTCAATTTTTGGTGTTCTCTATAATTTTTTAAAGTAAAAAAGGTACTATTTTAAAGAATTAACATAATACAATTTTACAAAGCCTTTAAAAAGAGGTAGATAAGAAGAAAACCATTTATTTATTAATAGAGAAATATTTTATATTTAAGAACAAAAATATTAAAAATTTAATGGTAAAAGGTGTTTGTACCTACAAGTTGTGTAGAATTTATAGAGATTGATGTCTCGTTGCATTTTTGATATTTGTGTAAAATATTTCATAATTGTCTTTTTACAAGAATATTGGCCTCCCTTATTTCCATCTTCAATAGGTGACATTGTATCTACAAATAAAAACCTTCATATGTTAGGGAATGTATACAAAATTGAAGGAAAATAGTAGACATCCCTCAAGACGAACCTATGCTGCCCTATAGAATGACATCTGAAAGACAAGAAGTAGTCTGACAAGAAAATGCTCCTAACACACAACATGACATGGATACTTATCGACCATAGTTGCAGATAATGCTTACACACTGCCTATGAAATATACTCTAAGAGAGAAGAAGCAGTCTCTGTCAAGAGAAATGCTTCTAAAACACAACTAGATGACATTGATAGTTGTCTACCATAGTTACGTATAGTTGACCTACAATGCCTATGAAACTGAAGAAAAAGAGATTTGGAAAAAAGAACAATGGAAGAAGAATACCCTACCAATTTTTCAGTCATGAATTCTTTGCAACCAATCGACTTTTTCTAATCGTATCTTCTCAACAACCGATCGACTTAGGTTGATTACTATGTCTCTATAACCTTGTGTTGATAGACAGTGCTCTATAACTAATTAGCTTATGTTGATAGACACTACTCTACAACCGATCAGCTTGAACTGATCGATAGATCTTTGCAACTGATAGGCTTATGCCTATTGACACCTTTACAATTGATAAACAAATTTCGATCGACATGATACTACAATTGATAGACTAATGATGATTGACACCTCTACAATCGATTGATAAATGTTAATCAATAACCCCTATAATTGATAGGTAAATATCTATTGATAGTCCCTACAATCGATATATGAATATTGATCGATACCTTTGAAATTGATCGACTAGTGTCGATCGACACAACCCTACAACTGACTGAATAATACCGACCAACACCTCTATAATCGATAGAAAAATGTCGATCGATAGTCCCTACACCCGATAGACTAATGGTGATCGACATCCCTGCAATTGACCATCTAATGTCGATCGACATGGTCCTACAATCGATTGACTAATGTTGATTGGCACCTCTACAACTGATAGATTATTGTCAATCGTTAGTCCCTGCACCCAATAGACTAATGGCGATTGACACCCCTACAACCAACCATCTAATGCCAATAGGCACGGTTTTACAACCAACTGATTAATGCCGATCGTCACATTTGCAATGGATAGATAATTGTTGATCGACAATCTCTACAACTGATAACATGCTGTCGATCGACACCTCTACAACCGATTGATTAATGTTGATCAACACGATGCTGCAACTGACTGACAAATGTCTATCGACACCTCTGCAAATGATAGATAAATGTTGATCAACAACCCCTACAACCGATAGATAAATGTTGATTGACAATCCCTAAAATTGATAAGTTAATGTTGATCGACACCTTTGCAACCAATTGACACCTCTACAACCGATAGATGAATGTCGATCGAAAGTTTTGCAACTGATTCTTATGCAACCTTGTCAAGTTTTTCATTTTTTAAGAGCTATTTTTGAGTTATAGTATTTTTGATGTATGTTTATCGATACCCAGTATCGTATATATACGGGTAGTATATGAGGTGATTTGGGTAGAAAAAAATATAAAATCATTTATAATTTGAAGGCAATTTTGGTTGGAATTATCAAAATCATTTGTAATTTGAGGTCGACTTAAAATAAAAATATTTTAATTATTTTCAATGGCAGACGAATTTATCCCCAAAAAACTTTTGCCCCATAATTTTTGGACGAATGGGCCCTAGTGAAAGGATCCAAAATTAGCCAATTTAAAATCTAAAAAATCCTAAATAGAGCCAATTTACGATATTTTGTGCTTATGCGTAACCCTAATGTAAAGATACTTGCCTCTCTATGCTTCAAATCTTCACCTTGCCTTCATAGGATGGTGGATTCTCCTTTTGGATGTGGTAGTGGTGCTTCTTCTCTTTTCAAGTTGTGATAATGGTGGATTCAATGTTACCTTCTCCTCCTTGACAACCTTATACTATGTCTTCTAGTTGGATCAACACTTGGTTAACTTTCCAATGGTGATTCCAAGCTTCTAAAATTATGCCAATACTATACCTTTTGGATGGCTTTGATTTTCTCTATAGTATATCCAATATTTACTTTAGAATAATGTCTTCTTTGCTTTCAATAGATAGTAGGAAGTTGATATTTTTTCCTTTGAAATATATCTAACTCCTCTTTCTTTTGTGTAGGTTTTAATCCTTTGTAAATACTATCTTTTGCACCCTTGAAGACATAAACTTGAAACCTTCCTCTTGCAACTTTAAACCCTTAAATTTGGTGCTTTTAAAACTTAATAATAAGATAAATCTGAATGTTCAAATAATGAACCTTTCACACCAATGTTGCATACCTTTTTGGTCTCCGTTTGATAGCTTTATATCTTGGTGATTTAGATCACCTAATTGTTGCCCTGATTTTGATAAATTTGTAGCTTCAATTTGATATTCTTTACTGCCCTAAACTTATCTATTTTTATCTCTTCTTGTTGTTCAAATTAGCTCTTTAACTCTTCCAATTTGTAGTTTTATAACTCCTTTAAATTGCTGCCCAAGTATGTAGTTTTGTAGCTTCAACTCTCCTCCAAGTTGCTCTCTTGAATTCTAAAAATTAGTAGCTATTAATGTTGCCCAACTGCTTCTCTCTTATTATCCTCAAATATTTAAAATTTTTAGATTCTAACATAGTTAATTCCTCCTCCGATATGTTATCTAATGTGTTACCTTTATCCTCTAAAATTTGGTAGGAAACTCCTCCAATTTGCAACTATCTTTACCTCTTCAATTTTTGCTATACAAATCAACAACCTATTTTTCTACAAGTTAACCTTCAAGCCTTCAATGGTAATATTCACAACTCTCAAATATGTTGATCTCTTATAGCTCCTTTATACTTCAATATCCTTGTTGAATTTTGAATTCAGTCTTGACCTCTTTTTTGGCCTTCTTCTCAATAATCTAAATGTCTTAAGGTATTCAATAATATCCTCCAAATTTTGGCAAACTTCTTGTCAAATCCTTCTCCCTTTTGGACTTCTTGTCGAATGATGACAATTATCCAAAATTCTTATCTATCAGGAACTTCTCCTTGCTAGCAATATTATCCCTTGAATTCTCCTCAAACCTCCTCTAATGGCATTCTTCAAATCTCCTTCAATGGCCTTCTTCAAATCTCCTCCAATGAGGCTTTTCTAGCCTTGTTTTTCTTTCTCCTTCCAAGTTATCTTGAGGCCTTATTTTCTTAGGGCTTAAAATTTTGTAGCTTATCTTCTTCTCAAAACATCAATGAGACCTTTCCTTGATCTCTTCAATATTTAACTATGGAAGTTTTGCAATGAGATCTCTTTCTTGGATCTTTAAAATATGCTACTTCTAAAATCTATAATAGAACATTTTCTAGTCCTTTTCTATCTTCAATATTCCAAATTTAGAAGTTCTTAAAAGGGACCTCCTTTTGGTCTTCTCTTCAATATTTTATGAATATCTCTTTCTTGGGTCTCCTCAATATTCTATCTGCAAATCCTATAAATATTGCAATTGGATATTTTTCTTAAGAAATCCAAAATCTTTAGTCTTCAACTTGTTGCTTCAAGTACTAGATTGATTTTAAAGAAGAAATTCTTCCTAGATCTTGTAGGAAACTTCTAAATTTTCTTTGAATCTCCTCTTCTCTACAACAAATTATTAGAAAATGATAATAAAAATCTCTTTAAATCTAAAGAAAACAAACTTCACTAGTTTATTTGTCAATCTAGTGGAATCAATGTTGAGTCCTAGTCTTCATAAGTTTTTCTACAAATTTGTGGAAAGACTCTAGCCAAATCCAATTTTAAAAATTCTAAAAATGAAATTTCCTATCTCCTCTAAATATCTCTTGTAGCTCTCTCTATTTATTATCAATCAACCTAGTGCTTTGATATCACCGTTAGCTTTTGATGCTATAAACTTAAAGGAAATGCAACCACAAGTAATGAAATAAGCATATAATATTATATCTATTATAATAGAAATATAATAAGCATGTAAGTAGCATGATAAACATATAAAATAACTCATGAAATAACCATTAATGAAAGATTTCAAAAATTTGAACTTGTTACAATATGTGGAGATCTCAATGCTCCATACTTCATACAAGTTCTACATTGTATCTACTCTAGTCTATCAACTCACTAACTAATATACTACTCTTTCTTGATGATTTATTCTATCTATAAAAGGCCTATATATAATGAGATGACTCTTGGTCTTCAATCTTCCTATGAATCTTCATATTCCTATCTTATAGACTCATGTACATGTGGACACCATGCACATTTACATCATTGTACATTCTAATAATACTTGTGCATTTATTACATTACATAAAGTGAATACTCAAGCCTTAATCTAAGACACTCTCTTAATATAATGATGTACCCAATATGGTACATTAACATGTACCAAATAATGTAATATATCCCAAAAATACTCTTTGATTATCATAATTTATAATTGTTGAAGTTCTTTTGATTCCCACAACTTATAGTATGTACTGTAACCATAATAATAATGCTTAATTGATTGAATCCTTTGCCACATGATTCTCTATCTCTATAGAATAAAGTGCTACTGCATGTTTGATTTTAATGTACCATGATATTGAACCTGATCCAAGATAAAAATAAACATATCCTAAAGTTGATTTTCTGTCATCTATAGACCCAATATATCAAAATATGAATATCCTTGTAGAAAAAAATCTGTATCACCTTTTTTATATGTAAGCCCATAATATGTAGTATTATGGATATATTGTAATATACTTTTTGTAACCTTCCAATGACTTTCTATAGGTTATTACATAAATGAGAGATAATTTATAACAAAAACTATATATGATTGTGTATTTATTAAATATAGAAGACTTCCAATCAATTGATGATAGGTTGTTGCTGAAATGAAAGAAGTTTCATCATTTATTGATAGTTGTAGTCCTTGTTCCATAGATGTATCCTTGGTCTTACAATTGTTTATTTTATATTTCTCAAGTAAATATTTTGCATACTTTTTTTGAGTTACTATAATATTATTTTCATTTTGATTGATTTCTAATCCAAGGCAATAATGCATGAATCCCAAATCAAACATCTCAAAGTCCTTTTAAAGATCCCTTTTTACTACACTTATTAAGCCTTTTTAACTTCTTGTAATTGCTATATCATCAACATACACTATAAGAATTATTATATCATTTTTTTTTTTTTTTTGTAGATATTTGGCTTTGACAAGTTTCTTTTAAATTTGTGTTGTATTAAATGATTATTGATCTTTACATACCATGCTCTTGGAGCTTGTTTTAGACCATACAATGATTTGATTAATTTACATACTTTATGTTCTTGTCCCTTGATTACAAATCCTTCCAATGTGACATATAAAAATCTTCAATATCACCATTAAGAAATGCATTTTTTACATCCATTTGATGAAGTTTTCATCCATGATGTGCAACCAATGCATAAATTGTTCTTATAGTAGTCATCCTTGTTGTTGGTGCAAAAGTTTCTTCATAATCAATTCCTTTTGTTTGAGTATACCTTTTTGCTACCATTCAAGACTTGCATTTGTCAAGTGAACCATCTATTTTATATTTGAATTTATAAACCCATTTACAACCAATTACTTTCTTTCCTGGAAGTTCTCAACTAAACTCCATATTTTATTTTTCAATAACGATGTATATTCTGATTCCATAGCTGCCTTCCATTTTGGATTTAATGTTTGTAATGTAGATGTAAGTTTTGGCATAAAGCTTAATAATCCTCTATTTATTCTGGTAAGACTATGAGTTTGAGGTCTTGCAGTAGTAAGATCCAATATTGATTCTATATTTGAATCTCTGAATTTATTTCTAAGCCATACAGTTTCTTTTATCCATAAATTTGTAGAAATCAATATATATTCATTTTTTTCATCTTGAAATTATGTATCTTCATCTGATAGATTTTTTTTCAAAAAAATTAGAACATCTTAATCAACTGTCTATTCTTTAAAACTCACTTTAAGTTTTTTATCAAACACTACATATATGCTTATATAGTTTTTCTTTGTTGCTAGATCAATTATTCTATATCTTGCATATTCATCATCATAACCAAGAAATATACCACACATTATTTTATCATCTAATTTTATCCTTTTTTGTTTTGGAATATGCATATAATCTTTGCATCCAAACACCCTTAATAATTATACACTTGGTTTCCATATTGACCATGCTTCTTTTGGTGTTACATACTTGACTATTCTTGTAGGTAATCTATTTTGCAAATATACCATTGTTTTAATTAATTGTACCCAATATTGACGATCAATATGAGCTTCTTTTAACATGCATCTAACCATATCCATGATAGATCTATTCCATATTTTTGTAATACCATTTTTTTTATGGTGAATATGTTGTGGTGAGTTATCTTTTTATTCCATTTTTTATAAGAATATATTTAATTATTTTGATAAAAAATCAACTCCTCTATTTGAGCAAAGATTTTTTATAGTCTTTCTTTATTCTTTTTCAACTAGAAACTTAAATTGTTTAAAGCAACTAAATGCTTCATATTTGTACTTCATAAAGTATACCCATATTTTCTTGGAATAATCATTAACAAAAAGTTGAATATAGTTATGTTTTCCAATACTAGTAACACTCATTGGATCACATAGATCTGTATATACTAGTTCAAATGGTTTGTGGTTTGATGTTGTCGAAGCTCAAAAGGTATTCTATGTTCTAGAAAAACTATAGATTCCCAAGATATTCTTGGTAATCCTTCTACCATTTGATATCTAGTCATTTCATTCAATGATGTTGCACTTGTATAACCTAGACTTTATACCAAAGTTCTTTAGTTTCAAATATTACTACTGAAAGAACTACATTTGTTTTTGTATCTAGAGTAAAAAAAATATCTTTATAAGATCCTAAAGCTATCACTTTTCCTTGTTTGATAATATGACATTGTTTTTTCCTTTAATAACCTTGAATTCTACTGTTAAATTTTGATCCATAAGCTAAGAAACTAAAAGAATATTTGTAGTTAAACTTGGGATATATAACACATTATTAATTACTCCCTATCCATTTGTTATATTGATTTGAACATTCCCTACTCCTTTGACTTCATAAGTCTTACTATTTGATATGGTTGTTGGTATCTCATATTTTCACAAAAAGTATCAAACCATTGTTTATTTTTGGTCATATGTCTACTAGCTCCAGAATATTTTTACCAATAATCCATAATCATATTATATCTCCAAATTTAAATAATTCAAAGTTTTTAAATCAAATCCTATGAAGTAGAATTCCTTATATCTCCCTAGTACTAAGAAAAATAATATTTGTAAGTTTAAATTTTCTAGATTTGATGTTGAACTCCTTTTGACTCCCAAATAATTAAATTTGCAAATATTTAAAAATTCAAAAAATATTTAAAAAGACTTTAAATAAAAAACTTATAATCTCCAAAGAAATAACTACTAATCAATTCTATCTACTTATCACTCCTATATTAACTTTAATAATAAGGCTTTAATAAATAACTTCCTATTATCATTCCTTATTTCTCCATTTAATATATTCTTATAAAAACTTATAAAGCCTTATAAAACCTTATAGCTCCTACTTAAAATAAACCTTATAATAAATGAAACCCTAAAATTTAAATCTACCTATACCTTTGTTCATGTCTCCTTTATTTTGTGCTTCCACTTGCAATCACACTGCTGCTTTACCTCTTTCTTCACAATGCCACTCTACCTTGAATGCTTGCTAAAGATGCTATTTTATTTCACACACTCAGATGCTACATGGAGAGTTGGAAGATGTTCTATCTCCTGATGCTTGGTTGCTTGCTTCTGACTCGAATATTCATATGTAATAGTTGTAACACTCTAATATTCCAAATGCTCTCAATCATGCCATTTGTTTCAGATTTCTAATAACATTCCAAGGATCGAAAATCTTTTAAACATTTACTTTCTTCCTCAAGCAACGTTTAGAATTCTTTGGATTCCTCTTTGTTAGAGTTAGAGTCTATTACATCATTTGGATCATGTAAATGTACCTTCCTAGGTACATACTTAGGACATTAGATTACTTTAGGGGAAGTTATCTAGTTACTTTATGCAATGTAATAAATGCACAAGTGTCAATGTGCAAGTTGTAAATGTGCAAGGTGTCCCTTGCACAACTAGGTAGAGTGTTGGCCAAGGAATCTATCTTCCATTATAAAAGGGCCTCATTGTAAGAGTTTGACATGTAATTCAGTAGGTAGTAGTAGTAGTATTGTGTGACTCCATTAGTGATGGAGTACATTATAGTCCTGTAGCATCTTGCATGGAGTGTCCATTTCCTCCATAGCAATATTGTATTCATTTTCGTCATTTCTATTTATAGCATATTTTTGCAATCTCATAAATTTACTTTCTCTTATATTTTTGCATCCTGTGATTTCCATCTCCCATTGCAATCTACCTCAAAATCTAACAATGGTATCAGAGCCACGGTAGGTCTAGTCACAGTAGAACTAGCTACTGTAGATTGAGAGGAGAACCACCATTATTATTGAGCCTAAATTTTTTGTGAACCTGATTTTCCACAGTGCATAGGCTCTTGCAAAAATATTCAAAAGAATCAAGGTGGTAGGGAGAGCTTTGAGAAAGTGCTATTGCTAAAATAGGGCCAGTCACCATAGCTTCGATTTTTGTAAACTAGATGTTCCATTGAACCCATTGCATGTGAATTTCATTAATATTATCTGGTAGAACAGACTAAAAAGAGAAATTGTGAAATTCATTTGGCTTAGAGTCTTCCCACAGAGTTACAAAAAAACTCGTGAAGATAAGGACTCAACATTTGATCCACTAGTTTGATGAATCAACTAGTGAAGCTCATCTAAGAGATCTAAAAAGTTTACTATTGCCTAAAGTTTCTTTTATTATAGGGAACTAACCCTCAGATGATTGGAGCACCTCCTACAATAGAAATCTAGGATATTTCAACTTCATTGCTCGAAGGTCAGAGTGCCTTCATAGTGCAGATATTAGTTGTAAAAGAAGAATACTATAGAAGAGACTCTAGGAGGAGTCATAGTGAAGTCTAGAGATTGAAGATCTCTATTGATAAAGTCAACTTCACAGTAGAAAAGGCCATAAAAGCCTTGATCCTAAAAATGCCACATAAACCTTGATCTAAAAAAGGCCATAGAAGCCTTGATCTAAAAAAGACCACAAAAGCCTTGATCTAAGAAAAGGCCATAGAAGCCTTGATCTAAGAAAAGGCCACAAAAGCCTTGATCCTAAAGAAGACTCCAAAAGAGAGTACCTAATTTAGAAGCAGATTTAGATTTTAGTACTAATAATTTATTGTAGGGAAAGGAGATTTAGTAAGTTGGGAAACTTCCTACAAGAAATTTAGGAAGAGTATTTTCTTTAGAATCAATCCAACACCTAAAGCAAACTTGAAGGTGAAGAGATCTGGTGAAGATCTCATTGAAGAAACTTCTAGTCTTGGAAGGATGAGAAGGACTAGGAGAGCCCTATTCAAATCCAGAAGTAGTAGAATCAAGAGATCCAAGAAGGAGATCTCAATTCCAGAAGTTGAAGAAGAAGGTCTCAAGGAAGACCAAAGTAGTTGCAGAATCGAAGACCTAGGAGAGGTCTCAAGGAAAAAGGCTTGGAGAGCCTTGTTGCTGAAGCAAGATCATCAAAAGAGTTCCTAGAAGAACTCATTGGAGAAATTCTCCATCAAGGAGAAACTTTTTGATAAGGGAAATATTTGGGATAATTATCGTCATCTGACAACAAGCCCAATTAGGAGAAGAAGAAGAATTGGAAAGGAGTGCCAAAGAAGATATAGAAGACCTCAAGATATTTAGAGTCTTGAGAAGAAGATCTTGCTTGAAGATAGAATTTGACAAGAAGACTTGAAGATAAAAGAAGCTTTTCAAAGCCGAGAGATTTGAATATTACCTTTCAAGAAGGCATAAATATTCCTCTAAATCCACAATAGAAAGGAGAAGATTACTAAGAAGAACAAACCACCAAACCCTAGGCTCATGAAAGAAAGTTTGAGACCTCTTTTTGGTGAAGGAGGAGTTGTTTGGAAAAGCTAACAAAAGTTGTAGAAATCTAAAGCAACAAGCTTGATCTACATTCTCTACAAAAGTTATCAAAAAGGTAAGCAACTATTGGTGCAAGTAAATTCATTAATCGGATTACTCAACAGATTTGTTAAAGCACCTTATGTTAGATCAGAAGTTGCAAAGAGGAAAATTGAATTACAATCTTC
Source organism: Wollemia nobilis (assembly GCA_028583015.1). Classification (NCBI taxonomy): domain Eukaryota; kingdom Viridiplantae; phylum Streptophyta; class Pinopsida; order Araucariales; family Araucariaceae; genus Wollemia; species Wollemia nobilis. Next base: position 327,831 of record JAQPPZ010000045.1, read on the forward strand.
AAAAGTGCAAAAGAGAAAAATTCCTTTTAAGGTTCATTTGCACAATTAGGAGTTGATTTTAGAAGTTACAATCAACTACCTATCTTATATATTGAAAAAGAAGACTAGATCCTACAACTATGTTTGTAGTGAAATTCAAAAGAATTTATTCTAGATTATATTTGAAAGGTTGTAGTGGAATTTTTAAGAGCATTTTTGAGAAATTAGTGGAGCAATAAGGTGAATTTATTGTTACCATTTAAAGTGCATCTATTAAGCACCATTCTAGTTGATTTTTTAACTAGTTTCTCTCAATTAGTTTGTGTTGTTAAGAAGCACAAAATAAAATAAAAAATCTATAACACTTTCGTGGCCAAAAGAAGCCACCATTACAAGCAAAAAGGTGGAGTAGAAAACCACCATTGAAATCCTTGAAGGAAGCCTCAAATCGAGACCTTGGAAGTCTCAAGATTCAAGGAGAATATAAGGATTTATTTTTCAGCATAGAGTGCAGGAATCCTCATTTCATTAGCTTGGATTGACTATCATCCAAAAGAAGCAAGAAGGATTATAAAAATTCTTCATTTTGGTGCAAGATTTACATATTACAAAAGGTACCTCTTTTATTCCTTGGAAGAACAAAAGTATTACTATTTATAGGGGGAGAAGGATGTCCTTATCCAACAGACTTGCGACCAAGGGAAGGAGCTATCAAAAATCTCACACAAATAGTAGATTTATGGCCAAAGGAAGAGCCATCGAAGAGCTCACACATCCTTATCCAATAGACTTGAGACCAAGGGAAGGAGCTATCAAAAAGCTCACAAAAATAACAGATTTATGACCAAAGGAAGATCCACCAAAGAGCTCACATGTCCAAGAGTTGAGGTGTTTAAAATGCCACTTTCACCTATCAAATTTAGCCCTATAAGCAATGTGTCACCTGCAAAAGTGGAGCCATTGAAATAAGGTATTATCACTCATGCTTACATAGAAATAAGAGCAACATTTAGTGACAGGTTATCTACATAAAAGATAAAGAAAAAGGATACTCATTGGCTATTATAACCAATGCTGAAGAAAGGTAGAAATTGGTATTAAAGACCTACAAATAAGTGCAGAGATAAGAGCTATACCTAAGGCATCCATTGAAGTGAGTGTCCACCAAAAGAAGAGCTCAAAAGTGTGCCATAAGACCATGAAGCAATCCAGATATAGTCATCCATCATCCTCACCAAGCCAACATGCAAAAGAAAGCTTGCATATCAAGAAACATAGCAAGCTCACGTAGGGTGCAAAGATAAAGGAAAAATTAGGGTTGCAAGCTCATATTTGGAGCATTAGAAAGAAGGCTTGCATGCACAAGCCACTTGGCACAAAATCTCTATATCTCCCAACATTCAAGCACTCACCTAAAGGGAGTTACATTCATTTGGAGGGAGTTAATATTCTTTGGAGGTTACCACCAACCTCATCATTGTCGAAGGAATGTTAAAGACGTCTACCTTGTAACACTTCATGTGACACTTGTCACAAAGCCCATATTACTTAAGATGTTGATCTTGGAGAATGAAAGATACAACAGTGTGAAGTAGAACGCAACAAAGAAAAGCAAGGGAGTAGTCAAATGGAGTTAAAGCATTGAGGATAAAAGAACTATTTCAAGCCATACACCATTCAATGGTGTAAGGAAGATATTTAAGATGTTGTCATAAAACCAATGAACAACACTTGCATTTGGAGAAGCCCTGAAATGAATCTATCGATGCACAACATTAAAGGACTATTGAGGTAAAGGTTGATTTTTTAAGCTTGCTTTTAACATAAGGTTTTTGGAGTTATAAGGGAACATTTAATCTTCTATTGCAATATTCAACATTAGAGATTTATTAAGCAAGCATACTTCAGATTTGTTAATATTTGCAAAAAGTTATCAAGGAGAAATAAGGGTTATTATTGAAATTTAAATTACTTGCAAATATTATTTTCTAATTTTTCCAAATTTGGGAGTTATAAGGAATACAACATCAAACTTAGGAATTGGAAATTAGAAAACATTAAAATCAACCAAAAGGGGTATTTAAAGAGGTTTATTAAAGTTTTCAAAAGTTGGGATTTTTATAATAGTGTTGTCTCAAAAACACTTAAAGGAAGAAAAATAAATCCAACTTCAAAACCTCTTCAAAGAATTGAAAATAGTGCTTAGTTCAATAGGAGTAATAAGGAGATAGAAAAGTTGTTTTTTGTATTTACAAAATTTTACAAAATCAACTTAAAATTGAACTACAATTTACAAAAGCACTATATTGATCATATATCCTATCCAAAACATCCTAGGGAGTCATAAGGCATTCTACAAAACTTGGTAATATTAGCATCCATAAAAAAATATCAAGTTCTAAATTCATTGGATAGATGTAAGCTTGCTACAAAACCTAAAAATTTATTAGGTTTGTGAACTCTCATCATTAGGGAGATATAAGGAAGTCTACATAACCTAAGGGTTAACAAAGGTTTTATCAAATCAAGCTTTTATATATTCTAAGGGTTACATATACCTTAATATTGGGAGCTATAAGGTAGACTACTCTATTCAGGTAATACAAATGACTACTAGCATGCTAAGCAACACTCTTAGAAGTGGAATAAAGAAAATACCAATATGGATTAAAAATATGATGGATTACAATGATGAAAAGGACAAATAAAAGGAGGAACCTATACAATGTGAAATAAGTTCTAAAATTAACAACTATGAAAAGGAATATTCATCCTATGAGTCTAATGACAACTATACCAAAGGAGACTCAAAATAGAAATAAATTTATCAACAAGATTTTATACAAAAAGGAAAATATGGAATAGCTTCAATTGTGCACATATGGTTAGAAGGTCTTATCAAGGATATAGACAAATATGATACTCCTAAAATAAACTTCAAAACTGTTAGATCATCTCTATTGTGCACCTATTGCAATCAATATGGTCATGAAAAGACTAATTGTTGGAGTTTCCATCCATGCAAATATTATGATGGGACAAATCACCCATCATTTTCTTGTCGTTTCAAATACAGGTACTATAAGGGTTATGAAAGAAGATTACTACAAAGAATAAATTATTATCTTCAAGAACTTATTTCAAATGGATCTACTAACATCAAACTCAAGGTTGATACTTATGAAGGACAGAGAAATATGTCTTACATAGGTACAAAAGAAAGGAGAAGAACCTATTTAGATCCACTCATGACATGCAAAATCATGAGAACAATTGTTCATCAAAGACGTCTGACATCAAGGGATAAAGAACTAGAAAAGACTAGAAGACTTGACATGAAGACTAAAGTAGTGGAAGAAGCAAAACCTAATAAAGATACTCATAGAGAGAACAATACAAGAGAAGATGATGAACCTGAACAAGTCAAAGAGAATATGAAAGAAGAAGATCAATATTGAAGACTAAATTCTTCAGTACCCAAATAATGTAATACAGGGGGGTGTTAGAGTTAGAGTCTATTACATCATTTGGATCATGTAAATGTACCTTCCTAGGTACATACTTAGGACATTAGATTACTTTAGGGGAAGTTATCTAGTTACTTTATGCAATGTAATAAATGCACAAGTGTCAATGTGCAAGTTGTAAATGTGCAAGGTGTCCCTTGCACAACTAGGTAGAGTGTTGGCCAAGGAATCTATCTTCCATTATAAAAGGACCTCATTGTAAGAGTTTGATATGTAAGTTAGTAGGTAGTAGTAGTAGTACTGTGTGACTCCATTAGTGATGGAGTACATTATAGTCCTGTAGCATCTTGCATGGAGTGTCCATTTCCTCCATAGCAATATTGTATTCATTTCCATCATTTCTATTTATAGCATATTTTTGCAATCTCATAAATTTACTTTCTCTTATATTTTTGCATCTTGTGATTGCCATCTCCCATTGCAATCTACCTCAAAATATAACACTCTTTAGTCTAATGATGTTATTCTCTATCGTGTATCACTTGTTAGAAAGACATAGAACCTTTGCTATTTTATTATGTGCAATCTTTGTAGGATATTTTCTATAGATGGGTTGTTGCATAACTTTTTATTGATAGGTGTTGGCTCTTGCTATAAGCTACATATTTATTTTTCTATTCACTGGATACTTAAGAACCCTAAATACTACTCTATTTCCAAGCTATTAAAAACTGTCCATTAGCTCTTTGTTAATGCTTCTTTAAGCACCCTGTTAGGGCTTCACTTAGCACCCTATTAGTGCCTCTATTTAATGCCTTCTAAGTGCTTTGTTAGCACCTTGCTTACACTTTACTTCTAGGTAACTTTAATTGTTTTTGTATGGCTTTATACCTCTATACTTTACATTCCACAATTTCTTTTATCCTTTCTCAAATGACCTTAGTCTTCTAATATTTTTCTTTGTACTCATGCACTGCTTTCAGAGTAGCATTCTACCATAGTATTGAGCAATGAGCTATGCTCATCTCAATAGCTATGTGTAGGAACTTTGCTTTGGCTTAGATTCTTCTACTAGTTCGAATCCCTTCTGAATACTATGCTAGCTTGGTTCAACTCTATTCTGAGCTCTATGTTGACCCTAGAACATTATTATTCATCATTTTAATTCTTCTACCTTTATTCTCTTTGCTTAAGAAAATTCTAACTCTGCATAGGAAATACATTATTTTATTTTGCACTTCAACAATATTTCTATAATGTTATTCTTCGGTGCTCTTTCTTGAAAAACTTAGACGGTATACTTTCCTCAATGCTAGTATTTATGTAATCTCCTTTTTTCATATCCACAGGAGTTTTCTTTCTTTTGTAGCAAGATTTTCTTCTTTACATAGACAATAAACTCAACCTCTCTTCTCTATTCATTAATATCTATTCACCAATAAGGGTCTTAAATATTTTCAATGGATATTTTTACTTGAATGTCTCAATCCTATATTGATTTCTTGAACCAATATCAAGATCAATATGACCTGAATCTTAAATATCACTAGAATTTTTATCAAGGCCTTTTTCTTCAAGACCTGAATCAACAATATCAATGTCAAGGTCTGTCTTCAAGGCCTAATTTTATCTTTGTCACATTGGATAGAAATTAAATATGCAACTAACTAAATCAACCTTTGCAAGTAACTACTTGTTGTAGCTCTGATACCATTTATGGCTTTTGAAGCCTTAATATTAAAGTAAATATCACAAGATAAATGTCTTAGGATCAAATAATAATGTAGTTGCAATATTGTAAATAGAATAAAATGAAAAAAATAGTTAAGCAAATTTGAATTACAGATTAAACAAGATATTAACAATCTGTAGTATGTATTCTATATATAGATCTATTTTTATTATAATCCTTTGAGATCATAATATAGTTTTATAAAAAGACTTTATTTTCTTAATCTGCCACTTGGTTAAGAGACTTTTGACCTTTCCATATATCAAATAATGTAATATACTCTAATATTTAACTGATACTTAAAGAGATATAACTAATATTTTAAATGATTTATGAAGAGCTCTAAGCACATCTGAGACAAAGAGATTATCTTCCACCTTTTCTTCAATGGTGTTCCACCTTGATTTCAATTCTACAATTATTCAAAGGCAATGCTCAATACTCTATCTATCTTGGACCCTTAATGTATGTAGTTGTAACTGAATATGAAGGATAATGGCTTTATTTCTCCCTTAAAATATGGTACAAAATTTATCCTATGCATATTGTTATGTTTTTGCTTCACTTATATGTGGTTATATTTCATCAGCTACTCCAAATATGATGAGTATAAGAGCCCTTAAATCTCCTTCATTATATTTTTATGGAGTTGTTGCTTCCTTAGGATGAGATTCATCACTAGTAACAATATCCTAGAGCTTTATGACCACAAGTATTGTTCTCATTTTTATCTTCCAAGGTGCAAAATTTGGACCTTTGAGCAAATAAGATTCTATGAGAAATATTTTTTATTTTGACATGGCAATGGTTCCTTATATCTCCAAATGGTCCCCTTTTCTATATACCACGAATTCTATATATTGAACATTTCAATATACCTACCCTTCCTATATACCTATCAATACATGGAAGAAGATAGTCCTCTTGATATACATGGTCATATGTAATAGAGACCTTACGGTACGTGATACTAAGGTGGTACTAAAAAGGATTCGTTTTATTAATATCACTTGCTTAAAGAAAAATATTCATACATGGGCATAACTTCCCAATAAACTTTTTTTTATTAAGGTAGAAGAAGGGGTTTTGAAATGGAACCCAAACCTTTTACAATAAATATCAAAGAATAATATTTACACCCCAAATATGGTTCTAAAAATAAGGTCTTAGACCTTAAGAAAGAATATCAAACAACCTAAATACTATCTAAGTTTTTGACTTTAGGATCATTTAAGATTAAAAAAGATGTAACAGACAATGAACAATCAACAAACCCATACAAATCTTAAATACAAGTCTTTCAATATGCAGTTCTAGTCCCTTAATCATGGCTCTAGTCAATGAGACACTCGTGGGCACATATTATACAGTAGGATCAATCATGTAATATTTTATTTTGATGCTATGGTTACTAGTACAATAAATAACTGATGTTTTTTAGGTGGACTCAAAAACATGAATACTGGGACTTAGAGAAGCCCCACATACCAGCTCTAGTCCCATTGAGAAATAAGATGCAACCTGTAGCTCAAAAAATAATGATTAGTAAAAAAACCAAAATTAGAGTAGACCAAACCCAAAAGTGGAGTTTGCCAAAGTCATAAACTTGTTCGCTCAATAACACATGATCTAACTTTAAAATAAAGGATCCACCACTATTAGAGACTCACTGTCAAGTACTATTTTCTTTCCTTCATCCCTAATATTATACTTGTAGTAGTCACGAATGTTCAAACTCCTCCCTCCAGATGAACAACAAAGATTTATGCATAAAATTTTTAAAGTACCCCTAGCAAATGTAATATCGGATCTCATTTTGTTCATCATCCTTGGCTTTGCTATTAATAATTTCTTAAACACAATGAGGGAATATTAACTCCCAACACTACAATTCATCCAAAGGTACACCCATGTTTTCCAAACAATCAATTGTCCCATTAGCATATCTATAGACATGGACAATATGTACTTCTTCAAGGAGCTCTAGTTTAGTATTTATCTCATTTATCATATCTACTATATTCCATCATGCAGGGTGTTTTCCATTCAAAATATTAACGATGTTTTATGAATCTTCTTCTATTATTAATTTCCTTATATTTAGCTTGCTAAGAAGTGATACAACCATAAAGGTTGCTCTAGCTTCATCAACATGGCTTGTTTGATCTCCTAGAGGCTTTGCATAGGCCAAGAGTGTTCTACCCCAATGGTCTCGAAATATGCCTCCTACATCAACACTCCTAGGATTTCCTTTTTTTGCTCCATCAAAGTTCAATTATATCCATCCACTTGGAGGCCTTTTCTATTTTGAATCAGTTCATGGATAAACTAAGGATAAGAAATAATTCTAATAATCGGATGCTAACCCCCAAAATCTAGCAATTGATTTCTCTGGGTCTAGTTCAAAATCATTGTTGAACTTCATGATACCTAAATTTTTGAACATTGCACTTAAAATTATATATTCCACTGATGTGCAGTTTCTCTTCTTGTCTTTGAAGATCCAATGGTTCCTTCCTTTCCAATCCCTCCATAGAACATGTGGAAGACTTAACCTCCATAACATTTATAGTCTTTTACTTTTAAAGGGGAACTCCCATTGAAGACAAAGGTCAAAGATAGACTTGGGGAGGACCCACTCTACCTAGAAGTTCTTTAGAATATTATTTAGTATCTCAACTATAAAATGGTAGGTACATAAGAGATGATCAGTATCTTCCTCACTTATTTCACAGAGAACACACCTATTTGGGAATTTGAAGTCTCTTTTATGCAAATTATCCATGGTCAAGACCTTATTTTGGATTGCTAGCCAATAGAAGTATGCTATCTTGGGAATGAGGTCTTTGATCTAAATCTTAGCTACTAGAAGCCATCCAAAGCCCTCCCCTTCAATGATATAATAACCTAATTTGATTGAGTATGTTCCTTCCTTTTGGATCATCCAAATAAAAGAGTCTGAATATCTAGTATTGTTCAAGAAATATATATGTAGAAGAATATTTAGCTTCCTTAGCTTTTGTTGATTTCTATCATCAAGATTATCCACCTATAAATATTTCCATTTATTACTAATTTCCTCAAATACTATATAATATTTGAATAGGTCCCCATAAATAACCTCAACAGAAGATTTTAACCCTACAAAATCTAAATCCTCACTAAGAGGAATACTTTTAATCCATTTATTATTCCAAAAGTGAACTTGGGATCCATCCCCAATCTGCCAACATTTTCCTTCTTGTAAAAGTGGCCTGGTTATTTGAAGACTATTCCAAAGGTAATATCCTTTTGTAGATTATCTACCTCTAAGAAATTTGAGGTAGATCTCAAATATTTTACCTTGAGGATGAGAGCCCAATTAATATTTAAATTAGCTTCCAGTTTCCATCCTAACTTACCCATTAGGGCCAAATTCATACTCCTTAGCTTTCTAAAACCCGGTCCACCCACTTTTTTTTTGGAACACACCTTATATCGGGATACTAAGGCTATTATTTTCTTCTCATCCACTCTAGACCATAGGAAGTTTCTATGAATTTGCTTTATTCTCTCACAAATTTTGGTTAATATTTTGAATAAAGATGTGAAGTAAATGGGTATGTTTTGCAGTGAATACTTGATCAATTGAGCTTTACCAGCTTGGCTAAGCAAGTAACCGCTCTAACCTGAAAGTTTTTTGTTAAACGCTCCACCACTAGGTTCCAAAGAGCTATCTTCATCCTTAATTTAAATAGTGGTATTCCTAGATAGGTAGTTGGAAGGTCTCCAATGCTGCAACCAAATATACGAGCTAATTTAACCTGTCTAGGACTAGGATTGTTCAAAAAATAAAATTTTCTCTTATCATAGTTAACTTCTTGATTCATAGCCTGCTCATACTTATCTAGGATAAATTTTAGCTCTTTTGCCTACAAAATGAAGGTTTTTAAAGAGATACGTGTATCATCCATAAACTGTTGGTGGGACACAGGTTGCAAATTAGTAGCTAGAATGATCCCATAAATCCTATAACTTATTGAAGATATTGATATTGTCCTCCCTAAATCCTTAGCAAGGATAATAAATAGATAGAGAGATAAGGGATCTCCCTATATCAAGCCCTTCTTGCTTGTAAAATACCCTATTGGAGATCCATTCACTAGGATGGAAAACATAGCAGAAGAGAATCACCCCTTGATAAGACTTACCCATTCTTGATGAAAACCAAACCTGCTCAAAATCTTAATGAGGAACTCCTAGGAGACTCTATCATATGTCTTGTTTATGTCCAAATTTAGTAACATTCTTGCATTTCCACTCTTATCAATGGAATGAATTACCTCATGAATGGTAATGATTCCATCTAAAATTTGACATCCCTTAACAAAACCTCCTTGTTGGGAATCCATTATAAATGATAATATATTTTTTAATTTTTTGGTAAGGACTTTTGAAACAACCTTTTAAAGAGTGGAGCAGAGACTTATCAATTGAAAATTAGAAAAAGACTTGGCTCCAACTACTTTTGGTATTAAAACTAGAAATGTTGAGTTGACATCTCTTGGCATAAATTGAGTTTTTTGGAATTCCATTACTACTTGAGTGACATACACTCCAAAAATATACCAAAAACAATAGAAAAAAATACCTGGAAAACCATCAGGTCCTAGGGCCTTATCTCCATGCACCCAAACACAACTTTTAGAATTTCTTCTTCTTTGAAATGGTTGAGAAAAAAATATTTAATTTATCTGTAACCAGGCAAGGAATGTTTTGAAGCATTGAATATTAAGTAGCCTCATTTATAGGATCTTCCACACCTATGAGGTTGAAGAAGAAATTAAGAACCTCCTATCTTATTTGTATGGGATCACAAGTTAGTGATCCATCAGGTTTAGCCACTTATTTAATTTTATTATAACTCCTATGTCTTAAGGTAAAGACATGAAAATTTTTGTGTTCCTGTCACCTTCCTTTAGCTAGGTAACTTTGGATTTTTACCTCCAAAAGGTTTCCTCACAAGCTAAAACATTGTGGAATTCGCACAAAAGCTCCTTTTCTTTTGCTTTCAAATCACAAGATATATTTTTAGACTGAAGGGTTGACTCTATACACTTGGATTTTCTCAATTTAAAGATTTATGTCTAATGATAGTAACAAATATGGTAAATGATAGAGAGAAACAAAATAGTACAAAATGTGCCCTTCTCCTCGATGATTTATAGGATTGATGCCGAGATATCATTGTGGCAACTATATTAGGTGTTAGATGTAGTAAGTTAATGTGACACCATTACCTATAAACACAAATCATAAGCATCATTTATACCTAATTTTGCAATCATGCAAAACACATGTTTGATTTTTGTGCATAAAATTTTGTTTTTGATGCAACATACTTTTCTTGCATGAACTAAAACTTTTAATTTTTCAAATTTCCCTTTATTCTTCAAAAATTGCTCACTTAAACATAATGCACTTATATACCTTATAACTCCCTAAATGCACTTTATAAAAAAATATTCTCTATAGTCTATTTATTTATTTTCAATAACTATAGAAATAAAATATTTTATTTCAAATAAAAAAAACTTTCACCTTTTTTCTTCTATAAAAATTAACTTTCCTTAAGAAACTAATTCACGTGATAATTGAACTCGTGATCATTTTCCTCAAATTTTAACTCTAATTTTGGTAACCAACTCTTCCCCTCTACAATTCATAACTTTAAAAGAATAATATTATAATAATACCTTGCATATCCTAATGACAACCAGACGAGGAAGCTCATCTGCTACATTTCCAATCAATTTTTTTATTGAGTTTACACATGTTTTTATGAGGGGGTCTAGTCCCCTCATATTGAGTGGGGTTTGAACCTTGGATCTCTCAAAGAGAGGCCAAAGCCCTTACCACTACAATAATCTTGCATATATAATATATATATATATATATATATATATATATATATAATGAGTTTACATAGGTTTTATGAGGGGTTTCGATCCCCTCATACTGAGTGGGATTTGAACCTTGGACCTATCAAAGAGATCCCAAAGCCCTTACCACTGCAATAAGCTTACAATTATTACATTTCCAATCAAATTTGACCACGTGTCATTTCAATATTTTTTTGCTTTAAGCAATAGATTTTACTATTGCCCACATTAAAGATATATTATTGAGTCATTCTTCCATCCTTATAGCGCATTTTGTAAACCACCTTTGTATTCATAGTTGTACTTGGACTCCACCTTTGTCTTCATAATGCTATCTTATCATCTTCAATAGGATAATATCACCACTTCCATATGACACTCAGGCATTAAAAATACATTCTTTAGCATAATTATTTAAGCAAATGTTATAGTATATTACTTTATTCAATGATATTACTTGGGCATTAATTTCACACACATTCTATCATTCTTCTCAAACTATAGCTATGACTTCCAACATCATCCATTTGTAGAACATAAGGAATAAACCATATTTTGGTCTTTCAAATGTTATTTCTTTGAGCTCTTCTACAATGTCTCTAGGTGCACTCAGTTTTACATTTCAATTTATGGGCCAAAACATAATATTTACACTTCTTGCAAGTTCTAAATCCACATACATACAAGGCATGTCATCAGAGAACAATGGTTATCCCTTAAAAAAACAAATAACTCTTTACTTGCCGTCAAATCCTCACAAAATTTTATATAGCTCCAAATATCAAATGTTGAAAAATTAGGGGAAGGCATACAATATTGCAAATACGATGCATTCACAATATATTTATATAATTAATTATATATGAGAGATTTTGTATCATTATGCTTTTAATAGTGGATTTAACACAAATAATGAAGTTGAAGCTTGGGAAGCTTTAGAAGGATTAAAAACATGTATACAAATGAAATGGAATAGAGTATGGATGGAAGGTGATTCTCCCATAGTAATAAATACAATTTTGAGGAAAGCAAAGGCTCCATGGAACATACAAGAGATAATTGTGGAAATTCAAGATCTTGCTAAAGAGTTTGAATAAATTAGGTTTACACATATATTAAGGGAAGGAAAAAATGTGCAAATAAGCTAGCCAATAGAGGGGTTTTGATTGAGGATCATGAAGTTAAATTCTCCTTTCCATGGTTAGAGGAAGTAGAAAGTTTAGTTGAAGCTGACAAAAAATTTTGATTGCCTAAATATATTAATGATTAAGATTTAATTTAATGTTTTCCATTGTCAATATCTATTTTATTTTGTAACAATAATGTGTTTTCATTTAGACTATTTATTATAATTGTTTTTGTTGCACTTATGTTTCAGGAAGGAAACTAGCAATCCAAAAAAGTGGACTATGATAGTGCGGTGTTTTGGAAATATTACTCTACTAAGATGCAAGGCATAGATAGTAGAGGTGAAGTTTTGGCATTTTGAAGGTTCTATAGTAAAATGTCAAGAAAGATGTTAAATTCTGAACTAATTGTTTTCATACAGAGATTTGAAAAGATCCAGAAAATGAAAATCAAGAATTCAGGAATTTAGGTTTCTAGCTATAGCATCTCAATTGAGGTGAGAAGTGTATCTATTTGTAAAATCTCAAGCTATAAATAAAGAGATGTAATTTTTTAAGGGTGGGGGACTCAAGTACAACTCCTTATTATCAAGCAAAAAAAAAGATATTTACACAATTATTTTCACCAATATTTTTCTTATATTCTGCTATACCAATCCATCTTATTTCACTAGTCATGACTTACATAGAGAAAAAATATAAGTAAATCAATATGTCTCTTCAATTTTGAGATACTATTTGATGTTTCTAGCTCTTGGTGTTTCACCTTTAGATGTGACTTTTTATATTCTCATGCAAAATGTGACTATCAAACCTTATATAAGGTTAAAATCATAAATCATCCCTTTAATTATTATATAACTCCATATAATTTAATAAATTCTAACATGCTTGTGGGGTAGTAATGTTTCTAATAATTTACCCAAAAAATAATAAATACTCTTTTCATGAGTGGTATCCTTATTAATTTTGAGTTAACTATTTGTATAAAGTCAATTTGTGAAGGATGGTAGCAGGTGGATTGTAGAAACATTTAGGGGGTTGAGAAAGGGTTACATATCAATGAATTTTTCTAATAATTTGCATGCTCAATATGTGCTTCATTATGGGGACATGGTTAATTGTGGGTAAATTACATATTTTAGAGTTGGTCTTTAAATTTTCATCCAAAAAGTCCTTCCTTCATCCAATATATTTTATGGGTAGAATTTCCTTTTGTGAACATACATATGTTTCCATAAATTGACTCATAGCTTGGTTGTGTCCTATGGTTTTGCAATGATAGGAAATATTTCTCTAGGCTACATGTCCATCCTTGAGTCTACATTGAAATGGATATACCTAACCAATTCTCTTAATTGAATTGCTCAAACCTAGTATGTCCATATTCCATCATTGCACTACATGAATTTGTCAGACACTTATTTTTATTGTCATGAAGTTGGGCATTTCATAAGGGATTGTTCAAAATTACTTGCCAAAAATAAGAGCATGGAGGAAACAACTACCAAAATTACAACAATGTCTTTAACAAGTAAAATTTCCCCTTCTTTATGGATAATGATCCCTACCAGCTCTAAAATTATTAATTTAAATTCTTTCATAAGTAAAATTAGGAATTAAATCATCTAAACCCTACGAGCAATTGCTTCCTTTCAATAGTAAGTATCAAAAGTGTGGTGCATGGATGGTAAAAGGGAGCACTCATCTTCCATTAAATGCATCGAGCATCCTACCTTTGGAGATAAATTCATTTCTATCAAAGAATTAACAAGTTAGTTTCATTTTTATTTGTTAGGATGATACACTTCATTCTAAATTGTATTTTTACATACTCACTTCCTCCAATTTTTCTCTCTCCTCTGATCTTCCCTTTTCTCTTGGCCATACCACCTCTATCTATATTGGTGCTAGTATTAGCAATTGATACTAATTATTATTAAACCTAATTTTGTTTTTTAAATGTGTAGGTTACCCTCCCTACATGTAAATTTTACATTTTTAGGTTTCTCAAGCATAATAGAATAAGTATTTTATTCTTTCATGATGTAAAAGTTATTATAATTCAACTAGTGCATTGTATGCCACTTATTCAATTACAAGACAAAAAATTTTACACTAAGCATGAACTGAGTAATTGGGGCAACTCTTGCTCTTCTCCCTTCCCTTGGTTCCTTGGTGGCTAATTTTGGGTATGACCATTACAATAAATGTACAAGGGCCATTATGACATAGAATGACTAGTTTATTGGGTTGTACTCAATATATACACACAATGATCAATACAACTCTTATCAATATTTAGGAGTATATGGCCATGTCCCTTTTTACTATTGAATGTAGTGTGACTGTTGATTTTAACATGGTCAAGAACATTGGTGAATACAACTAGAATTTTCATAAAACCTTTTCTAACAAAGATTTTACTAGCTAGTTGTTTTGCCATAATTATCTTGGCATTTCTAATCTCCTCTTTAACCACCCCTCAACTGGTAACTCCTAGTGGTTTACTTGGTGTAATGGTAGATATGGACCTAATAGGATATCCAAAAAACTAGACAAAGTATTCTTGATCAAACTCTCTTGAAAAAAATCCCTCTCAATGAACTACTATTTGTTATTCCTTGTATTGTTTTATTTTATCAACTACTAATCACTTTCTCCTTGCTTCACACTCCATTTCCTAATTCTACTCAACTTCATATCAAGCTCAATATTTCACACTTGGACTCTAATTATTGTTTGGGTATGTTGAAATATATCTAGATATCATGTTCTTGTCCTCTTCATGAGGTTGGTTGGAATTAATAGTGGGAGATTGCCATCTACATATATGTTACTTTCCTTCATAATTATAGAAAAATCATGGCATTCCAATACTACTACCATGAAATTAGTCTCCAAAAGATAGCCTTTTATCTAAAGTGTTCTACTGCATACCTCTACACTTGACCTCTACCATTCTTTGATGCAAGCTAAGAATGAATTAAGAAAATTTGAAACTTAGAAAGCTTATAGTGCTTGAGTTTTTTCTCACCTAATTGGTTGGAACATGGAGATAATGGGATAAATTTCTTTTTCAAATATCTTCATCATAAAGTCTTTTCTAAAACTAATTTTAAAATAATACTATAAGACAAATATGTTCTCACTAAGTTTGGTCGAATTATGAAGGTATTTCATACCACTTTGTAAAAATAGTTTCTCAAGAACCTCCAAATGACATGTATTCAATCCTTAACAAGTATGTGAGACATTATATTCTATTTTTGTCTCCTTTGAAGCTAAAATTATGAAAAATATAAATACTTGTTATTGATGATCTCCTAATTGAATTCTATTAGCAAATATGGTCAATTCTTGGTAATGATACTCATGTGATATACATGGAGGCCCTACTTAATGGATTTCTTGACTACTTTGTCAACCAATGATTAATTAAGATAATTCCTAAATATTCAAGCAGAATCAGTGTCCTTTAACTCTCCTTAATATGCCATACAAAATCATTGTAAATTTTTCCATTCATCTCAAATCCCTTGTAGAGAAAATTATTATCACAAGAAAAGTAGATTTATCAAAGGGAGATATATTTTAAACAATTTAATGCTTGCTTGGGAAGCCTCTCAATGGGCTTAAAACTCTAAGTAGAATGTTATTATTATCAAAATAGATTTTTATAAATCCTATAATAGAATTCATTAGGATTTCATCATAAAAATATTCAATTTGTTGAGATTTGGGGATGAATTCTACAACCATATTCATATTTTCTTTGATGCCTCAACTTGATCCCAAGTTAATGGGATTTTATTACATAACTAACAAAAAATTAGAGGTCCATTAGGCAAGGGTGCACCTAGCCCCCTTCCTTATGTAATAACATCAAATATTGTAAGACACCCTTTTCTTTATTAACTATGTGTGGCTTCTATTGGGGGTCATTCCCATTACAAAAAAAATATTACGTTGCTCTCATTACATTTCTACAAAGTTAACTAAACTATATCCAACTTGCATTTCTATAAAAAATATTCTTCATTTTCCTTTCTATCAAATATGTTTACCATCTTCCTCAAACTACTAAATTTCCACAATAAAACTCCTTTATGTCACTTTTATTAAGAGATAAAATATCACTCACACAAATGTCTTCTAAAATTTAAAAAATTTCAACAAAGAGTCAACACACCATGAATGGTTAAAATATTTTCTACCCAATTTCCATATCTATAAATATCTTATCGATAACAACTTGAAGTTTTTCTAATACCATTTTTATAGTTCTTATTCATGTCCCTAATATTCCAAGATATTATTTTGATTGTATTTTTTTGTTTTTATTTGGGGGTTCAGCCCCACTTCTTGTTAACACTTGTGACGTTTTCTTTTATTTTCTCATATCAGTATCCCTTTCATTTTTTTCTCTTTGTTTTTGCTTCTTAGGTATTCTTTTTTTTTTTTTTTACATTCTCACCTATAATTTCATTTTCATCAATCTCTTAAATCTTCTCACCTTGATTATAGTAATATTTATCATCTTTAGATTTATCTTACTCTAAAGGATCTAAAGTGTAAACAATAAACTCAAAAGCACATTCTTCTTTATGTTTCCCTAAAAACCCTAAAGTGCAAGAACATTCTTCCATAGTAATTACTCTTCCATCCAATTCCTTTTGAACTTAAACTTACACATTGTACTTTCTTATCCCTTATATCCTTCTTTGTTTCTTCTAATGGTTGATCCAAGTGAGCTATGGTGGCCTCTGCCATATGGTGTTGTAGATAGGCTTTATTTACCTCTTATTTTGGAGTTGAATATCGTTTATTTGATTTATTACTGTATGATTTCCTTGCTTTGTCTTGAATTTTATCTTATGACCAAATTTTTTCTCTTTATTTATTGTTTTTATTTTATAAACTCTTACTATGTGTCTAGTATCATAACACTTGTGGCATCAGAATGCGATATTTTCATAATATACTTGTTGATCTCATTCTTTGATTTATATTTAATCTTAATGAATTATGAAAAAGGTTTTAAAATATCCATAACAACACAAATTCATGTATATATAGCATGATTTTGGTCCTTAATAGTTAGTCCTTCCTTGATGAATTCCCCTAATCTACTTCCAATATTCTTCAAAACAACCTTATTGATAAGATGATATGGAAGTTCAAAACCACACTAGAAGCTTCTTAATAGTTTTTGTCTCAATAGAAAACTTTTCATTCTATGGTATTAAATAAAGGGTATATCTCCCCCAAACCATGGGATACTACCCTTTATTTTATCCCTAATTTATGAACTAGAAAATATGATGAGAAAAAAACCTTTAGAAAGAAAATTCATGGAGTAATTTGAATTCAATCCCCACTTCCACTTGATCCAATATTGAATTTTTAAAAACCCTGGCCAGGGTCTATCAAAATTATATATTAACCCTCTAATTTTAATAACCATTATATCATGCTCAATCACCTTATCCTTGATAGTCATTTCTAGTGTATCATTTGCTACCTAGATCGAACTTGCCATGTACTCACTCTTCTAATTATCTCTAAATTTGGCCTCCATACTTATAGCTAGGGTATCCTGACTTCCCATTAGGGATTTTAAATATGAATTTAGTTGCATATTAGCTAATGGGACTCATTCTTGGATCACATTCTTTCCTAAATCACACTTAACCCCAACTTGCACTCCCTCTTGGATTCCTAATAATTTTGAGTTATTTATCTGTATAAAGTTAGTTTGGGAGGATGGTAGTAGGTGGATTGTAGAAGCAAGTAGAGGATTGGGAAAGGGCTACATATCAATGATTTTTGCTAATAATTTATATGCTAAATATGTGTTTCATTATGGAACATGGATAATTATGGGTCAATTACATATTTGTAGAGTTTATCTTTAAAATTTCATCCCAAAAGTCCTTCCTTCATCCAATATCCTTTATGGGTAGAATTTCCTTTTATGAACTATATACTTATCCATATTTACATTCAATTGGCTTAGATCTTGGTTGTGTCCTACGGTTCTACAATGATAGAAAAAAATTCTCTAGGCTATGTGTCCATCCTCGAGTCTACATTGAAATGGATATATCTAACCAACTCCCTTAATTGAAATGCTCAAACCTGGTATGTCCATATTACATCCATTGCACTACCTAGATTTTTCAAACACTTATTTTTAATATCATGAATTTGGGCATTTGATAAAGGATTTTTTGTGCATGCAAATGACACATTGTGAAGGGTAGGACAACATACTTGGAACACAAATATGTTCCTTCTTGAAAATAAAATTTCTTTCCCCCAAGGTTCAGATATGCCAGGTCTTGGCTGGTGTGGACAAAATCATAGGTTATTGAAAACTATTCCATCAAGGGGCATTCACTAGTTATGTTTAAAAATATGCATTTCCTGGTACAATGCTTAAAAATGAAATGCTTAATTGTTTAAAATTTAATTCTACTACACAAATATCTCGACATACATGAGCTAAGAAAAATTAAAATAGGTAAAGAAAGATGAATTTTAAGTAGTGCAAAATGTGATTGCCCAATATTTATCATTCATTGCATTTAAAACATATTGTAGATATAACAACAATGAAAATTTTGAAGCTGTATAAAATTCTAAAATACTTTGCAGGAAACCAACTTCAATGCTTCAAATAAAAATTAACCTACTCCTATATAAATAAGATCCAAATAAAATTCAAAGGTTTAAGGGTAAAAAAAAATAAATAAAAAACAAGCCAATACTACCCTAAACTCCAGTTCTAGTTTGATAAAACAACAAATTTGATTTAAACCAGCATTGGCCTAACCAATATTCACACAACCTAATTTTTGAGATGGTGCAATCCTCAAAGGATGAATATATAGTGAAAGAAACTCAGTACAACCACCATCAACATCAATATATTACACACAACAAATTTTATAAAGCCTTATATTATAAAAATATTCATTGAGTACATGGATTCAAATTTATCCACTTCGATGGATTACAAGAATAAAACTAAGAACACTAGAGGTTTGATTCAAAAATGCCATCCATATACAAGTAGAAAATTCAAAGATAGATAGGTATTAACGTGGAATGAAATTCTAATCATGGAATATGCCACTAGACTTGCATCATCACATTAACAGGTTAGAAAGCAAGAGTGCCAGCCCCCCATACACATGCCCAAACTTGATGTTAATAGGGGTGAGGATAAACTAAAGAGACTAGCTAACAGATGGTTTTCAACCATTGCAACTGACTGGTAAGCTACTATTTATATAATTTTTTTGGCCTTCACCCAAATTTACATTTTTTTTAATTTACATGGTGGAATTGATATCTGCCATGAATCTGAGTAGGCTGTCCAACTTTTATGGCTGCCACAGTATTCTATGTTGTCCACCATGAAAGCCCCCCATAGTTCTTCGTGCAGTCCACCCCTATAAACACCATGCCATAATCATTTTAAACATTTTACACCATTGAAAGCACCAGGAAAGGGACAAGTGTTCAGTCCTACAAGGCCCAATATTTGAGCCTTGGACCTCCGTCGCCCTTATGGGGTTTGGTTAAACCAATTGGTCTACACCTCGGACCTACCCAACTTTACATTTTGTAATTAATTATTAATTAATTCTACAATGTGCTCCTTGAGATTTTTTTCTCAACCATATTATGACCATGCCTAATTAAGTTTGCACTACTTTGGCCATGCCTCATAAAGTCTTCATTTACAAGATGTTTTGGAGCTTTGCAACAACCATACTTTATTAAATTTCCACTTTGCACAATCTGGGTTAGCCATTAATTTCATCCATCCACTCTCCAGTACGCTTATACTTCCTCGATTTGCATTATAATTCTATGTTTCCCATTACATCTACCACATTCAATATAGCCACAAGCAAGAATTCTGCAAAATGATATAGAAAACAAAAACAAGGGTTAGAAATTTAAATTTTTTATTTCTCTAAGTTTTTTTTTTTAATTTTAAAATTGGTGGTTAAATATTTTCAAGTGTCAAGTTGAAGATCATCTTCACACACTATTGCTTTAAAAGAAAAGGTTTTGGGCCATCAATATTTCTCAATGATTTAATCTTCGCCATTGAAGCACTTTGGCAAACTGCAACTATTTTCCTAGATTAATCATAGTTGTCGAAGATATATGGGAGATAAAATCCTAGGTGTGGATGAATTATTTCCATTGCAAAAAAAACTTATCTTTTTTGTCATTTAATCCTATATACCCACGCTATTTAAAAATTAAATTAAGGTCATTGGATTAATTAATCTTAGTCATTTGATCTAAAAGCTTATCTTTTTTGTTTCTTAATCCGTTTTGACTTAAAAATGCTTGCTTTTTCTACTTCTCAATCCTGTTCATCCATGCTATCTATAGGTTTAATCCAGACCATAAAATCTGACATAACTTTAAAATATTTTTCTTTTATTTTTTCTGCTCAATCTTGTCTGTCTGAGTCATTTTGAGATAAAATGCAAGTCATTGATAAATTCTTCTAAAACCTTATTTTTTGTTGTTTAATCCTATCTGTTTGAGTCATATTGAGATTAAATATAGGCCATTGATGAATTCTTTTAAAACCTTATTTTTTATCATTTAATCTTGTGTGTCGAAGTCATTTTGAGATTAAATGTGGGCCATTGATTAATTCCTTTAAAACCTTACTTTTTTCCATTTAATCTTTTTCATCCAAGTCATTTCGAGATTAAATGTGAATCATTGATGAATTATTTTATAAATTTGTGTTTTGTCATTTAATCCTACCCGTTCAAGTCATTTCAAGATTAAAAGCAAGTCGTTGATGAATTCGTTTAAAACCTTGCTTTTTACAGCTTGATCATATTTGTCCAAGTCATTTCGAGGTTAAATATGAGTCGTTGATTAATTTATTTAAAACTTTAATTTTTTACCATTTAATCCTATTTGTTTGAGGCATTTCAATATTAAATGTGGACCATTGATTAATTGTTTTTAAACCTTGATTTTTTGCCATTTAATATTGTTCTTTTTTTTCATTTAATTCTATCCATCCAAATCATTTAAAGATTAAATACAGACTATTGATAATTTTTTTTAAAACCTTATTTTTCATTTAATCTTGTTTGTCCAAGTCATTTCTAGATAAAATACGAGCCATTGATGCATTATTTTAAAACCTTGTTTTTTTCCATTTAATCATGTTTCTCCAAGTCATTTCAATATTAAATGTGGGTCAATGATGAATTACTTTAAAACCTTGATTTTTTATTGTTTAATCCTATCCATCCAAATCATTTTGAGATTAAATGCGGGCTATCTATGAATCCTTTTAAAACCTTACTTTTAGTCATTTAGTCCTATCTGTCTAAGTCATCCATTGATGAATTCTTTTAAAACCTTACTTTTTGTCACTTAATCCTATTCGTCCAAGTCATTTTAAAATTAAATACAAATATTAATGGATTTCTTTAAAACCATGCTTTTTTGCCATTTAATCTTGTTTATTTGAGGTATTTTGAGATTAAATACAAACCATTGATGAATTATTTTAAAACCTTGCTTGTTTACCATTCAATCATGTTTTTCCAAGTTATTTCGAGATTAAATGTAGGTTGTTAATGAATTCTTTTAAAAGCTCATTTTCTGCCATTTAATCTTGTTCATCCAAGTATGCATGATTTTAAAATATTTTTCTTTCTATTGGTTTAGGTATTTAAAGTAGAATTTAAATAGCCAATAAGATTGTGGAGAAAATTAGCAAAAATTTAGCCCAAAAACAATTTTTTCAAAGTCTGGAAAGATTTTTAATTACCCAAAAATAAAAGTAATTATACGAAAATAATTTCTAAAAGCCCAAAAACATTTTTTTCAAATTCTGAAATCTCTTCAACTCTATATAGATCAATAGAAATAATAGCTTCAGAAATGATATGCCCTAAAAACTTTGCTTTTGTAAATCTAAAAATGCACTTTTTTGGATTCAATGAAATTCCATGCTCTCTACATATTTGTAGTAACTTCCTTAAGTCTTCAATATGATTTACATGTATCTTAGTGTAGATACCTAAAACACATCATGTCGAGGAAATTACTCATATGGGACATGCTAGAAGACTATATGGAAGACCTTGGACAAATACCAAGGTATAGCAGTGGTTCTAACCACTCATTTAGGCAGTTTGGCCTGATCAGGGTTAGCTGCAGCTGACACCCATGATTAGCAGAGCTGACCACGTATTAGAGCTATGGTTAGAAGTTAGAATCAGCTAGACCTTAGCTGATACAAAATCATTTATAACGATGAATTAGTTACATATCCAAGTGGTTTAGTGGTGAAAAGATCTAGAAGCTTCCCTCCAACTGCTCTAGTTGTCCTTTCTTGATCTTGGCTTCCTCAAGAAGCTAAGACATGACCATCCTAGAGGTTATAAGAACCCCATCCAAAATAGGAAATGGAGAGATGTATAGGATAATTTAAGCGACGAAGCCCTATTGAGTTCATTACTCACCTATTTGCATTGAGATAAAGTTATAAGCATTGAGAGATCAAAATGGCAATTGAAGTCGTGGAGGTCCTAGGAGGCTAGGAGAGCCAAGAAACTCAATTATGCAAAATTCATGCACAATATGAGCAATTCAACCACCAAACTAGTCAAAGGACATAGAGGTGATCCTTGACCATCAATTTGACAGAGATATTCAAAGATTCAACCCCTGAATTGGAGGGTAAACACATTTCAGGCTCAGTTGTAGCTAACAGTGCTCACCACATGATAGAGCCATGTTCAGGGTGTTATCTTTGGTTTAACTATTTTATAGTCATAGTATTTGCTCATAGTTATTATATTAAGCATAATTCATGTTTATTTGCTTTAATAGAGACTTTGACCGATAGAATTAGGGTTTTTAGTCACTTTTATTTCATTGTTGCAATTAAAATACTAATGGTCTTTCCCATGCTTTCATGCTTTTGAATTCATAATTAGGCCATTAGATAGATTAATATATATTTCCTTTATAGTATTTATGGTATAATTATCATGTTTAATGTAGTTTAACATGTTTCTTGCACTTTCTTGATTGCATGTTGCTATGGCATCTTTTGTAAATCTTCCTCTAAAAGCCTCATCAAGAGAGGTCTCCTTTGTTACTAATTTATTTCTTGTTATTTATTGCACGCAGGACTAACAGGGTTTTGATATGCAAAGAAAAAAATACCTCCAATCATGGAGAAGAATGTCATCTACACCTTGGAGCAGTTCGTGTCATTGTAGAAGGCACTAAAAGACACTTACCCTTGCGAGGAGTTTTTCCCATTGTAATTGTTGTATCGAATGGGTATCCCTAAGTGGGATGGATTTGTAACATGAATTTATTCAAATTAATGGAAGATACATTTCTTGTTATGTGTTATTCTTTATCAATTTTTATATGAATGCTCATTTTCATATGATTAACAACCATTACAGCATTAGGTGTCAACCTTTTACAATGTTACAAAAGGTGATCACGATGGGAAATCTGCATTAAGTACCACAGATCATTGATATTTGTGTTTTTTAATGATAGGTGCTAGCCATTATTGAAATCTACGATTAAAAGTTGTAGCCACAGTTTACACCCGTGAGAAATAGTCACAGCTGTACCATAAAGACATGATCAGCATCAGACAGGTTGTACAACAGAAAACCAAATTGTCACCAGATGTAGACCTAAGGTAGGACCCATATTCTATTGGTTTTTCTATTTTATTTGCCTGTGTTTT
Source organism: Wollemia nobilis (assembly GCA_028583015.1). Lineage (NCBI taxonomy): Eukaryota > Viridiplantae > Streptophyta > Pinopsida > Araucariales > Araucariaceae > Wollemia > Wollemia nobilis. The sequence continues at coordinate 351,845 of JAQPPZ010000045.1, forward strand.
TCTAGAATGTGTATAAATTATATCATAATTAGGGAATGCAACATAAAAAGATAAAATGCATTGAGTCCCTAGGTACTTTTTCTTAGGTTCCACTTGTCGCTTCTAAGAACAGTGGACCTCTCAGTGCAACCTGCCCTAGTCTCCAAAGGTCTAGGCATTTTTTTTATATTGGTTTGCTTGCATGATGTCCAATCCAATGGCCATCTCATCATTATCATTAGTCTACATTTTTTGAAAGTCATGTAGTTTATGTAGGCAACAAATCCACCTCCCAAAAGAAGAAGAGGTGATTTGCTAAATTTTGATAGTTTTGGGATGATTTGCTCAAGTTTTGGGAAATCGTATAGTGGGATCAAATCATACAGGGGATCATACAACTGAAGTGGTAAACCATATAGAGTAGTGGAAAATCATATAGGATGCACCAAAATTCACTTGGATGCAAAGGAAATGTAATTTTGGGATGAAATATTGCATGGATTTGCTAACCTAAGGTGTAAACTTAGGAAAATACCAAAATAATGTATTCAGTTGTAGATGGGCAGTTGTGAATAACATATTGTCTCAGGAACCACTTTGGAATGACCTAGGAAATGTTATATAAGGCCCCATTTTTGAATTTGTAGGTTTGGCTACTAGTTTACTTGTTATTAGTTGCTAGAATATAGAGATAGTCATATTTTTGAGTTATTGCAATTACCTTGATAGAGTTTCCACATTGTAACTGATATGAAAACCATTAATGAGGATAACGAACATTGTGGATGATAGTGTATGATCTTTTTGTGTATGGTTTATGCATTGTGGATAATCATTGTGTGATTGAGTTTCTTTCTTACTGCTATATGTTAGTTGTAGGCTTTGTTGCAGCTTTGTGAGAAGATTGTTACTGGTGGAATCATGGAGAATGATCTAGGAGTATGAGGATGTTGGCAAAGACGTACTGAAGTAGACTGTATGATTTTTGGATGTAATTGCTTGGATGGAATCTCTCACTAGTCCAGATTGGATGTTTTGCTTGTGAATGAAACTATCTTGTTTAGGTTGTTAAACCTTTACAAAACATCTCGGAGAGATATTGGAGCAAAAGAGCATTGAATTTAATCCCTTGTTGTACCCTTGGATAGTACAGATTGTATATTTTACATCATACAATTCGCACAAAGATTTGGTAAAATAGGCGATTGATAGGAACTTACCTTATTTGGCAATTTTGGTGAATCAGTTGAACGATTACAAAACTATGTATGAAAACCTCCAAAATAGTATTTATCAGTTTTGCTGAGTACAATATCATACCATCATGGTCACTGTACAATCTAAGATCATACAGTGTATGTATTTGAGGTTCGTACAATTAATTGATATATCATACAAGGGTAATTCGGGCGATTGGAAGACTATTCAATTTGGTAGCTAAGATAGGCTCAACCTAGGAATCATCCTTATCTCTAGAAAATACCTCCCCATTAGGAATAATCTACCATTATGTTACATTTGGCACCATTTCCTTATCAAATCTGGCATTTTTGTTAAAACAGGTTGAATTTGACTAAAAAATGGAGGTTATTTTTATGACGAACACTAGTACATGAAGCTGTGGGAGACAAGAACCACGAGATAACATTCCAGTAAGGATTTCTCAAAGAGGATACATGAGTAACTCAGATCAGAGCATGCATGAACCAGAGATAGAGTAAGTTTGGGCATCCAAAGAGGGAGACTTCAAGACGTTGTTGATTGAGACAAAAGACAAGGAGGAAGACCCATCGATAGTAGAGGAGACGTGTGACAAAGAGAAAGTGCATGATGACGGAGAGTGGATGGTAAGACCTGAGGAAGCAGAAATGGGGTTGTGAGAGGGTGCAGAGGATGGTATTCAAGCACCAAGGCAATAGGATGCGGATACTCAAGAGGATAGACCAAGATAATATCCATCACACAAAGAAGAAGGTTGCAGAGTGAGGATGCATGAGAATCTGGTCACTGAGTGATGGGACAAAATAAGATACTTCAAATTGATACTTTTGACGACAATAAAAGTAAGACACCCTTGAGGAGGAATCCGACAGAGATCCCATAGGACACCTCAAGTGAAAGTGACAACTCTCCTAATATGGCTAACAGAGCATCCAAACAAAGATGTCCACCATTTTTTAGGTGAGGGTAAGGAAGACCCCACCCGACACATAGGAACTTGCATAACCATTTGGAGAGCAAATGATGTAGACAAACCAGAGGATTGGGTAGTTCTCTTTCCTGCAACTTTGAGAGGATTGATAATAGAATGGTACCTAAAGAGAAAATAATGTTGATTTTCAAACTTGGAATAAGATAAAGGAGAAATTCATTAAGGAGTTTTGACCTTTAAAATATGATGGAGACATAGTCACCGAGATTTGCGTAACAAAATAGAAAGCAGATGAGGATATAAAATCCTACAACTGTCAACTAAAGTAATTAGTTGATAAGATGCAGATGCCATTGGCAGATGTGTTGATAAAATGATGGTTTTTAGATGGGTTACTATCGAAATATAAAAAAAAAATGAAGGGAGTACCATCGAACACTTATGATGAAGCTTTAAAACATGCAAAGACCTTTGAGAGTGAATCAAAACAGATGTACATGGGAATCTTGTCTCATCCCAAGTCAAAATATTCATATAGTGAAGAAGAAGACACTATCTAGAGGACGGTAGCATCGTTCCACAAGGAGTTTGATAAAATAGTTAAGGAGCAAAAGATCAAACTAGATAGGAATGAGTTGTGGTGCATAGAATGCAAGAGCGAGGGACATACAAATATGAAGTGTCTGAAGAATGACTATTGCCATATTTGTAATGTGATGGGGCATGAGGTAATGCTCTATCCCTACAATGCAAGAACCCATCCACAGGTACTATCAATCCAGGAGCAGGAAAAAAACCACAGGCCCAAGGGAGTGGCCAACAAGCAACGAGTGGCGGTTATAGAAATAGCAGAAGAGGTAGCAGATAGAATCAAGGTAATAGACAAGGAGGAAAAATTTGCTTACAATATGACGTGGAAGGTAGAACAATCATACAATATCATAATTTCTAGGAGTGGGGGCATTTTGTGAAGAATTTTTTTGCACCTCCAATGTAAGGAGCACCGCAAACAAGCACTACACATGTGTAGATGGTGTGGTCTGGGGAACCACAAGGAGTAGAATTATCCAAAACATGCGAGTTTGAGAAACTTGTAGAATGTGAGCTATTTGGACATCAAAGTCCCTCAAGTTAAAGAGGAAACTTAGGAAGTGTTAGCCGTGACGAGGAATTAGGTTAAAAAGGATAAGTATCTAGAGCCAGCAAAAGAGAAGCAACACTGGAAAGCAACAAAGAAAATACTACAAAAACTAAGGAGAATCAAGCACTCGAAAGAAAGTATGAAAACCATCGAAACAGGAGATAGTTGTGCAGAATCTAGCAGTACAGGTGTTCGATACCATAGTGGAACTTAAAGTATCTGACTTATTCGAAGCTATCCCAAAATTGTAGAAAGTAATTATGGAGGAAATGCAACCACAAAAGGTGATGGAAGTAGAGAGCCAGCCAATTTTAGAGGAAGGACAAAAAGACCAATTTATGGATCCTACTATATTAATGATTGATGTGGGAAAGAAGCCTGCATTAATGTATTGGAGATTTTAGGGGACAAATTGACACAAGTGATCATGGACAGAGGTTCCAGTGTTAATGTGCTACCAGAAATAACTTTTCTAGAATAAGGCGCTCCATCCCTATGGGAATCGAGCTTCCGACTATATGGGGCTGACCAAAATGATATTCACATCAAAGGAGTTTTGACTACACAACAAGTAATGATAGCTGAGCAAGAATTTGTCTTGGAATTTATTGTGATTTCAATGCAAAAACCTGCATATGATGCTCTCTTCGGAAGAGGATGACTATGAGTAGCCAAATTTAATCACAATTGGGAAAATAATAAAATCACCTTCAAGAAGGGATAGCATAAGTACATGATCAATTTAGCTAATCAAATAGTTAATGAGAATGTAGCTACAATTGACAAATCAAAAAACTCATTAGGGGATGAAGGGCACGAACCTGTTGAGCAGGGAATGTTGTACATAGATGAATGTAGCGAGGATGAAGCTCAATCTGATAGTGGAATTCTCCATTGGAAAATGGAGGATTACGAAATATTTCAGCCCAATTGCCTCTGTATTGAGTCATAAGAGATCAAGGAAAAGCAAGACAAACAGAAATCTAGTAAAGAAACTAATAAGAAAACAAAAGAGAAGTGGACGTTTCAAAAAAGCTTTGTGGAGTATACAGTAGGAGATGCAAAGATTGATACAAGACCAACACACCCTGAGAATGTAGTGAAAGCTACGAGTGAGCTAAAAAAGATCAAGTACGAAGGACCTAATATAGTGGACATCAATCTAGGAATAGAGAAGGAACTGAGGATAGTCCACTGTGGCGATGATTGGAATCCCATATTGAAGGCAACAGCTTTCAAGATATTCTTGGAGTACAAGAATGTATTCACATGGACATATAAGGACTTGAAAGGAATCCCACCCGAGTTATGTGTTCATAAGATTAAACTAATTCTTGGCACTCAACATTTCAGGAGGAGGCCATATAGAATGAATCAAAAGTATGCGATATTGGTGAATACTGAGATAGAAAATATGTTGGAAGCAAGAATTATATAAGGTTGATGAACAGTGAATGGGTTTCACCTATAGTAATCACCTTGAAGAAAGAAGTCGATAAGATAAGGATATGCGTAGACTTCAGGAGTCTAAACATAGTGACCATTAAGGACCCCTTTCCTATTCCATTCACAGATTCTATCTTAGAAGAAGTTGCAAGACATGAGATCTATTCATTTCTAGATGGATTCTCAAAATACAATCAAATCAGCATCATCGAGGAGGATAAGCTGAAGACCACATTTGATATGGATAATGACATCTACATGTATAATCTAATGCCATTTGGGATTTTTAATGCCCCAGCTACATTTTAGTGCATCATACTGTATATATTTGACCAATTAGCGATGAGGAATTTAAAAGCATTTTTGGATGATTGGTCCAATTATGGGAAGATCAAGGAGCATCTTCCAGCTCTTAGTGAATGTATGATCAGGTGCAAAAATGTGAAAATATCATTAAACCCAAAAAAGTGTTTTTTGATGGTACCATATGGAAAATTGTTAGGACACATTGTGTGCAATGAAGGATTGAAGACAAATCCAGATAAAATTCAGGAAATATTATACATGGAAGAACCCTTCGACATGAGTTCACTATAGGATATTACCAAAGGTTTATAAAAAATTATGCACATGTAGCCTACCCGTTATATTCTTTGACAAAAAAAAATATTCCTTTCAGATGGACAGAGGAGCACCAGGGAGCCTTTGAGGAGTTAAAGGCTAAGTTGGTAAGCAGTCCAATTTTGGTGTTTCCTAGTTGGGATAAGGAATTCCATGTCCATGTCGATATCTCAAAATTTGTAATTGGATGTGCGTTGGCACAAGAAGGACAATTTAAGTTGCAACAACCTATTTTCTTTGCTAGTCACATTTTGTAAAGGCCAGAAATAAATTATAGTACGATAGAAAGGGAAGCCTTGGGGATGGTATATGCAGTTCAAAAGTTTAGGTATTACCTATTGGTGAACCCCTTTGCATTTTATGTCGATCATCAGGAATTGTTGTACTTAATAAACAAACCAGTAATACAAAGATGAGTTAGTAGGTGGCTCGTTACACTCCAAGAGTTCATATTCCAAGTTGTGGTGAGACTTGACAAGAAGCATGTGATTGTGGACCAGCTATCTTGAATATGATCATGGGAGCCAGTAGGAACACAAGTTCTTGATGAATTTCTAGATGCACAGTTATTTGCCATCAATGTTGTGCCATCATGGTACAAGTTGGTTGGCCAGTACCTATCCACAGGGGAGTTGCCACAAGAGATGACAACAACCAAAAAGAAGAGAATAATCATGAAGTCAGCACCTTTCCAAATAATAGCAGGATTGCTATACAAGATAGGAAGTGATGGTATCTTGAGGAGATATGTAATGGAAGAATAAGTTAAGGCAACATTAAAGGAAGCCCATACAAGATTAGTATGGGGACACATGGGACCAGATGCGACTACACAAAAAATATTGTTAGTAGGTCTATGGTGGACCACATTGTACAATGATGAAAAAGAACATGTGAAAGCTTGCGATACTTGCCAAAGAAAAGGTAAACCAGTCAAGAGGGACTTTATGCCCTTACACCCATCGTAGCCATAAGAGTTGTTCGAACGTTGGAGCTTGGACTTCGTAGGACAATTTAAGACATCTCAAAGATGGAAATATAGATATATCATAGTGGAAACATAATACCTCACAAAATGGGTAGAAGCAAGAGCATTACCTGATAATTTTACTAAAAGTACAACATAGTTTTTGTACGAGTAGGTAATCACAAGATTCGGTATTTTGTTATGAATAATGAGTGATCATGGAGGACACTTCGTTAACAAGATTATCAATATGTTGATGAAAAAGTTTAATATTTTACACTCACTGTCTAGTCTGTACTACCCGAGAGCGAACGAGTAGGTGAAAGCGACTAATAAAGTCTTAGTATCAACTATGTATAATACTTTTCAAATAGAAGGAGCAGACTGGGAGGAAAGGTTACTGTTCATTTTGTGGGTATATAGAACAACTTTTAAACCAATAACAAAACATACCCCTTTCCAATTGATGTATGGTCAAGAAGTCGTGGTGCCAGTCGAGTTTTTGATACCAAGTTTGAGAGTTGCGATAGAGCATCACTTGGGAGATCAATAAATTTTAGAGGAACGACTAATGACGCTGATCAAACTAGATGAAAGAAGAGTCATGGCATAGTGGGTGATTGATATAGCCCATAAGAGATGAAAGGTGTGGCATGAAAAGCATTTGAGGAAGTTGGAACTTAGTCCAGGGGACTTGGTTCTCAAATTTAATGGGAAGAGGGAGATCAAGCCAGGTAAACTAAAGATATTATGGCTTGGCCCTTATAAAGTGATTGAAGTATTGGATAATGGAGCAGTCAAGTTGTAGAACCTGAGTGGGATAGAGGTACCCAACACTGTAAATGGCTCAAAGTTGAAGCCTTACAAAGTACATTGTTTATTCATTGCTACAAAAGAGATTAAAAAAATAATTCAAGCAGACGCTCAAAACAAGGCTCTGTTAGCGTACTATTACAATAGGTGTTATATTAGTTAATTTGTTATTTAACTTTAGCACCTTGTTGCAGCGGCATCCTGTTGAGATGCGCCCAACCCGGGCTAATCCAGGAGTGCTATTTCTGCCTGTTGTATTATTTAAACTGCTCTGCAATAATTCAATGTTGTTCGTTGTTTAACATGGCATCAGAGCCAGTTCTGTGAGTTTGCTGGGCAGAGGCAAATTTTTTTTCTTTTCACGTCACGCGCAATCGCGCGACATTTTGTGCAGACAAAATTTTTCTTTTTAAAAAAAAAAAAAAAAAGACACTGCGATATTTGCAGTGATTTCGACCTGCAACGAACAAAAACAAAAAAAAAAAAAACGTACGCTGGACGGAGCGCAGAGCACTCCCCCCTAGATGCTGCGCACGGTGGACGGAGCCTGTATGCAGAGCAGAGTGGACGTCGCGCTCCCCCCATGCCAACGCAGAGCAGAGCGGACGTCGCCCTCCCCCTGCGCCAGCGCTCGTCGCAGAGGTATCGCGCGCAGGCGGACGTTTGTCCGTGACTGTGCTCTGCCACACATGGACTGAGCACACAGCCATGCATGACAGATGTCACTGTCACACAGGGGTGTGATAGCCACGTGGGCTGCGCAGAGGAGGGCAGGGACCACCCCCCCCGCGTCAATAAAAAAAATAAAAATAAAAAAGGGCCCCCCCCGACGGGAATTGAAATTTTAAAATTCTCGCTCGGGTATAAACCCCCCCCCGGGATGTGAACGCAGCGCTTATCGCGCTGTGGCGTCCCACAGTCCCTCCCCCCGTCAGAAAAGCCGACGTAAAAAAAAAAAATCATCGGACGACTGCGTTTGCATCTGCGAAGGGAGAACGCGCGAGCGGGGAGGACGAAGCAGCGGAGGAGCACGCAAGCCGAGGCCGCTGCAGAGGAGGAGGCAGAAGGAGGGGTTGAAAGAGGAACCAGGTGCTCAAATAGGGAGGGCTCTAGTGATCCTTTCGGATCAGCCCGCTGGCTCACATGGTCGTGAGCCGTGCGGTAAGGCTCAGGGAGCCTGCAGGTCGGGGGTTCAAATCCTGCCGACTCCCCCCAAGGTATAAATTTTTTTTCAAACGTTTTTTAATTATTATTATTTTTAGTTAAATTTTTTAATTTTAATTTATTTTTTAATAGTTTTTTAAACTTTATAAATTAAAATTTATTTTTAATTTATTTTTTAAAGTTTTAAAAACTATATAAATTAAAATTATTATTTTTTAACTTTAAATAAATAATAATTATTAAAATGCTTTGTTAAAAAAAGCATTTTAAGGGGGGATATTTTTTCAAAAAATCAAAGGGGGATAGTGAGTAATTTTTTGAAAAATAGCAATTTGGCAAATTGTAAAAGGTGCATTTTCGGCTATGACCGACACCTTGTGGGTTATTCCTGTGGGCAATTTTTTTTTGTTGTATGTTGCATATTTCATTTTTGCACTATAACATTAAAAATTAAAATCAAACACTCCCTAAGTCCCCGAATAATTACAACCCATCCGTGCAATTTATTGCACTGCAGCGTTCGGTATTTGTGATACCTCGGCCAGCACTTACAGGTAAGGCTGTCGTGATTTGGCTACTGTATCCGCCGCCTAATATAGCTGCTACAACGACGTCTGAGCTTGTTCTATATAAATCATTGGGGAGAGATAAGTTAGCCATTTTTGCATTTTTTACTCCATCCACTACCCTCTATCGCACTTGTTTTTAGGCGTAAATCCTGACGAAGTATTTTTCATAGTGTTTAGGGGTAGTTACGCCCCACGCATGAGAAGAATCTTCTATGGTAGGTGCCATCAACAAAGGCGATTCCCTTTCAGTACCGCTTATGTTCCACGTATCGTATGATCTCTAAAACTCACCTATAGTCTCCCTCACGTAAGGGCGGGTGATTTTTGTTGATATTTCTAAATACCTATAGTTTCCCTCACGTAAGGGTGGGTATTTTGTACGGTATATTGGCCTAGCAAAAGGTATATCGAAAGGGGGACCAATTGGTGATATAAGGAACCTTCACTATGGCCACTGTTGCAAAGTTGATGATTGATCCGCATCAGTTATTGAAAGGTCCAAATTATACACCATGGAAACATAAGATGAAGGCTATTCTCCAAATGGAAGATTTGTGGTATATTGTTACTGGAGTAGCAACTAGGCCTTCACCAACAGCAAGATCCACGAGTCCTTCAACAGATCGAGATAGCTTTTGACAAGAAAGACAATCGAGCAAAGGTGCTCATTTTGTTTGCTGTTTCAGATGAAGTGCAACCTCATATAGTTGACAAAGTAAGTGGTAAAGAGGCATGGGATGCCCTTAGAACCATCTATGAGGGAAAGAATGAATCCACCATTCTTCATCTTCAACAACAACTTCATAACCCGAGTTTGAGGCGAGGTGAAACAGTTGAACTCTTTCTGTGCAGAGTGTCTGAGTTGAAAGAGAAATTGAGTTCTTTGGGAGATACTGTGGACGAAAAGCTTCTCATTTCACTTGTGATGAGAGCTTTACCTTCTTCATTTGATATGTTGATAACCTCCATCCAGGTGTCTCAACGACAAATTACCTACATTGATTTGGTCAATCTGCTTCAACAACAGGAGGCACACCAACTTCACAAGGATGATTCTTCCAGTACAGCCCTATACACCAACGAGCGGGGGTTCTAGGAAGAAAGGTAATGGGCAAAAAGGAGGCAACTTTCAGAAAGGAGGAAATTCTCAATAGGATACGAAAGGAAAAGGCAAACAACCTCAATAGAAGAAGAGGTGGCGCAAGATCTGTGAGAAAGACAACCATGACACCAGCAGGTGTTGGCATAAGAACAAGCAGAAAGGCCAAAACAAACCACAAAATAAAAACAAGCAACCCCAGGTGAATGTTGCTGTTGAAGAATCTGACTTAGATTCTGAATGGGCACACAAGGTGCTCATGACTACCACAGATTCCACACAGAGGGATCCTATTTGGTATGTTGATTCTAGAGCTAGCAAACATATGACTGGCGACAAATCGTGGTTTGAATCATTTGTGGCCAAGGAGGGCAAACCTGTCACCATTGCTGATGATAAAACCTACAGGGTTCAGGGAGAGGGTACAGTTTCAGTCACTCTTCCTGATGGCAAGTGTCATATTGACAAAGTCCTCTATGTTCCGAGATTGGCCAACAATTTGTTGTCAGTGACACAAATCCTGGATAGAAATATGGTTGTCAACTTTCATGTTGAGAATGGAAAGAAGTGTTGTACTATTACCAGGAAGGGTAAACAGATTGCAATAGCTTCATATAAGCACGACTTATTTGCACTAGATGCTATCTCTACTCCACATGTTGCCATGACTGTCTCTACCAAGGAGGCAACTTCCCTATGGCACAAGAGATATGGGCATCTTAGTTCTGGCTACTTACTTGAACTCAACAAGTATGATATGGTAAATGGTATTCCTTCCCTTTCTGCCACATTGCCAGTGTGCTCGATCGCTTAGCGGGAAAGCAGCATAGAGTACCATTTGAGAAGAGCTCAACAAGAGCACGAAAACCTCTGGAGTTAATTCATACCGATCTGTGTGGTCATTTCACACCCAACAGTTATGGAGGGAAGAGGTACTTTCAATTATTTGTAGATGACTACTCACGAAAGATGTGGGTTTTCTTTCTCCAATTGAAATCTGAAGCTTTCGCATTCTTCCAGTAGTTAAAGAAATCCGTTGAGGAGTCAGGAGCTTCTATTAAAACCGTTCGCTCAGATCAAGGGGGAGAGTTTACCTCTAATGAATTTTTTGCATTCCTAGATAAGCATGGAATCAAGAGACAGTTAACAACTGCCTATACTCCTCAAAGAAATGGAGTTGTCTGAGAGAAGGAACTGTTCTATCATGGAAATGGTTCGTTGTATGCTCACGGGAGCTACTCTTGGGCAACAATATTGGGTAGAAGCTATCACCACTGCAGTGTATCTGTTGAATAGGGCACCCACAAAGGCCCTAAAAGGAATGACTCCACAGGAAGCATGGAGTGGTCGAAAACCCTCCATATCTCATCTACGTATTTTCGGATGTCAAGCTTTCATGCACATACCGAAAGAGAAAAGGAAGAAGCTAGATGAGAAAACACTGAGATGTATTTTTCTTGGTTATTCTGAGCACTCTAAAGGATATCGTTTGATAGATCCTTTGACCAAGAAAATTCATATCAATAGAGATGTTGTCTTTGATGAAGCTTTCACATCACAGAGCACATCTAAAGTACACCAAGATATTATGGAAACTAAGGAAGAGAAGATTCCTTCGTCAACACAGACAGGAGGTCCTTCTACATCTTCTTCAACTCCATCGAAGAAGAATCCTAAATTGTGTACAAATACAATCAGAGACGCAAATTTATCCACTCCTCCCAATTTGAATTTGGATAGACCTCGTACACGTAGTATGGCTCAAAAGGAAAAAGAAGCCAAAGAAACTGGTGAGGTTGATGATCTTTGTCAATCTTTTGAGGAACTTTCTGTAACTCCAAGTACAGAAGTTGAGGATATGGATATTGATGATGACAGGGCATTCATGTCTACCATAGATAGTCTTGAACCTGCATCAGTGCAAGATGCTCTCAGTGAGCCTCAGTGGAAGGCCGCTATGGATACGGAGTATGAGTCTTTGATGAAGAATAAAACTTGGAAGCTTGTTGATTTGCCGCATGGAAAGAAACCCATTGGCTGCAAATGGGTATATAAATTCAAGTACAAGGCAGATGGAACAATTGATAAGCATAAGGCCCGTCTTGTTGCAAAGGGCTATGCTCAAAAATAAGGCATTGACTACGAGGAAACTTTTGCACCTACTGCTCGGATGACCACAATTCAGGTTATGTGTGCTATGGCAGCACAATATGGGTGGAAAGTTCACCAGATGGATGTCAAGAGTGCCTTTCTAAATGGTGATCTCCAAGAAGAAGTCTATATGACTCAGCTCGAAGGATTTGAAGTGGAAGGCCAATAGTAGAAAGTTTGCAAATTGGTCAAATCCTTGTATGGTCTGAAACAAGCTCCTCGAGCTTGGTATATAAAAATGGACAATCACCTTATGCAGCATGGATTTAAGAGATGTCCGTCAGATGCAAACCTCTATTTCAAGAAACAGGGTTCTGAGATAGTGTTGCTTGTACTCTATGTGGATGATCTGCTCATTACAGGGAGTTCAGAAACAATGATCTCTACTGTCAAAAGAAAATTGTGCAAATATTTTGAGATGACAGATCTTAGACTTCTCCATTATTGTCTTGGTCTGAAATTCAGCTAGAAGGAGCACTCCATCAAAGTGTCTCAGAAAAAATATGCCAAGACATTGCTGGAAAAATATTGCATGACTGACTGTAAGCCAATGGCAACTCCAATGGAGAATGGACTTCAGTTATCGCGATATGATGACTCACCTCAAGTAGATGGTACTCTCTATCGACAGTTGATTGGGAGTCTCATATATCTGACCAATACTAGGCCAGATCTCGTATTTGCTGTCAACTATCTTTCGAGGTTCATGCAGGAGCCTAAGACCACTCATTGGAAAGCAGCAAAACGTGTTCTTCACTATGTCCGTGGTACTATGGAATATGGCCTAGAATACAAGAGGAACAACAAATTCTTCTTGCAAGGATACACGGACTCCGACTATGCCGGATCATTTGATGATCGCAAGTCAACTTCTGGATACATTTTTCATCTGGGATCCGGTCCTGTCTCTTGGCACAGCAAGAAGCAACAGGTGGTTGCTATTTCATCAACAGAGGCAGAATATCACGCCGCACATGAAGATGTGTGTGAAGTGATATGGTTATGTTGCATTCTGACAAGCATGGGCCATCCATCAAAATCTCTAATACACTTGTTTTGCGACAATCAGGGTGTTTTGAACCTCGTCAAGAATCTAGTCCATCATGAAAGAACAAAGCACATCAATGTCATTTCATTCGAGATGAAGTTCCAAAGCACCGAATTCAGCTTTAGCACATTCCCACCGATGCTCAAGTTGCAGACATTTTCACTAAGGCACTTGGGCGTGTCAAATTTGAATTGTTTCGCAGCTCACTTTGTATTGCAAAATGATGTAAGGGGATGTTAGTATAGCTATTAGTTATTACATTACCCAAATAATGTAATAAAGGGGGATGTTAGCGTACTATTACAATAGGTGTTATATTAGTTAATTTGTTATTTAACTTTAGCACCTTGTTGCAGCGGCATCCTGTTGAGATGCGCCCAACCCGGGCTAATCCAGGAGTGTTGTTTCTGCATGTTGTATTATTTAAACTGCTCTGCAATAATTCAATGTTGTTCGTTGTTTAACAGGCTCATCATGAGCTAGGTCTACCGTAAGAGGAGTTAGATTTGGGACTCGTAAGACTATTCACCAAAATGAAAGAGAGGCAGCTAGTAATTGAACAACAAGAGTTGGCACCTGGATCCAATGAAAGAAGAAGGGTGCGAGTACATACCAAACGGGATGATGAGACCATAAGAGAGGGAGAAGAGTGGATCCCTCCAGCACCAGAAGGCTATCAAGAGAGAGAACTATTACCAAGAGCTTCTAACAGGAGGTACCCATAGATAGAACATAGGGAACTACCTCGACATTTGAAAGGATGAAGAAGGGTAAGGCTAACAGTGCACAACGAAGATAGAGTGGACACATTTGAGATGGAAATTTTGGAGGATGCTAGGGAGGAAAGAATAGAATAATAACTAGCAAAAATTTCCCCATTTTATTAGATAGGGTTATTACAATAAAGGATGAGAATGTAAACTCAACAATTGTAGGAAGAGTATCAAACATTACAAGGTCACAATGCGAGACTAAGAGCACAAGTAATCCAAGAATTGGATGGTACCATACAAATACTGGATGAACAGAGGGCAGTTAGATTACGAGAGATTGGAAGTGAAACTAAGGAGGTTGAAGACTTAAATCCAAGAAATGGAAAATAAAATGAGGGTGCAAGTACAAGTTCGCCACCTCCACCAAGCAAGCAGCTTACGATAAATGAGGACGTATGAGTACTTTGGTGAGATATAGAGGATACCACCACATTACCTGAATTGCACAATAATGTAGTAGGTATGACATATTCTAGTGATGAAGGAATGTCATGGTTGGTAAGAGAGCCTAGTATAGATGAGGATGAACCGAAGAATCCTCATAATCCTCAAAGGGATCAAAGTATTCCACTTAGAGCATTGAGACCAAGGCAAGTAAGGAGAGTTCAAGAGAACAGACTCGATAATGATACACAGGCATATGCAATAGCTCACCAGCAGCTGAGAAGACAAAGGAGGGAAGTTCAACGATTGGAGAGAGTGATGAATTTTCCAATCGACTGGGCAAAATAGAGGGAAGAGGGTCGAACAGACTCTAGCTTTGAAATAGACTTTTCAGATGATTATAGAGTAGCATTGGCATCTTCATCCCCCTAGAGATACTTTTAGGAAAGAATATGAAGGCATCATTTGGTACAAGCTGATAGAAGAGTTATAACCTTACGATAATTATCACCAAACTGGAGTCCACTAGCTAATATCGAGTTGGTAGATATTACTCCTAATGACCAAAGAATAAGAGGAAGAATTGGACAAGGACCTCTAAGAGGAAGAGGAAGAGGTAGATGACCAGAACACGATGGGAATATGAGTGATGTTGCAATTAGAGGAGGTAGAGGACGAGGAATATTTTGACCCCCTACTCCTAGATGGCTAGGAGATAACCCGCTAGCATATAGGAATTGGGTAAGGAATCCACAAGATATACTCCAAATAAGAGACATGTTACAAAATACGATAGGAAGACACACATGGGGATGACCACCCTTGAACTGATAAGGACCCCAACTAGAAGTAGGTAATTGGTGATTACCTTGAGTAATAGAGGAGTCATAAATAGTACGGGGAGGGTTCATGTCTGGAAGAAGTGGAAGGAAGAGATATCCATGTGGTCAAAACCTTACTGGTAGAGGAAGGGTACGCTTTGTAGATGGTGGAAACCTAGCCCAAAAAAGGGCCCGATCACCAATTTTGGAGCAAAAAATAATCCATGGAGATAGGCAAAGAAGTTTCTCAAACAATAGTAAATTAGTGAGGACACCACCACCACAGGATCAATTACCTGGATGACGAGAAGAAGGCCTACCACGGGAGGAGACTCCAATTTTCCGATGTACAATATCGAATTGTACACATTGTAGGAGGGCAAATGAATGGGCAACAACATCATAGGCAGAGACCAACCAAGTAGAGGTACAAGAGGATACCACTAATCGAAATGCTATGGTCAAACCATGAGGCCAAGATTGGTATGGGTTTGTACAGGTGAATGTCACTGTACGATTACCCAGGAGGTAAGTATAATTAGACTGGAATTGAAAAAAAAACAAAGAAGAAAACAAAAAAAGAAAAATTGGAAAAAAAAGAGAGATAAAGAAAAATGAAAAAAAATGTGCCTTAGTTGTGAAAATCCCTCGGGATGCAATTAGGAAGGGCGAGGTTGAAAACCGGAAATGACAACCTCTATAGAGGAAAAGAAAGCAAAAATTCCTCTAAGTAATGAAATCATACAATGAAAAGAGGGAAATCGTACAACAAAGAATCATACAAAGTAAGAATGACATGCAAATCATACAAGAGGTCGTACGGTATGATTTAGATTGTACGATGTATGATTTGCCAACTAACCCATTTAATGTGGCATGCGACAAAGCAACGGTTGGAGGAAAAGAAGGGGGAAAAGACAAAATTTTGAAACCAACTGCTGAGTTGTCAATCATCTAGCAGTGGAGATGGAAAAAGCATGCAACATGGCACCTTTTTTTTAAATTTAGGGTTTTATTAGGGTTTTTGAAAACTTGCTTTAAAAGGAAAGGGACTTAACCATTTTTCACCAAGTAAGAAAAATCAAATTTTTTAGGAGATTGAAGGGGAAAAGCATACAATTGATAACAAAAGACTACATGGGCAAGAATTTTTCATCGGTACTCTGAATATTGCAGACCCATTACTAAATTTGTACCAAGGAAATTGGGGTTTTTTTCTCCACATAAAGGGGGAAATTTGAAATTTTCAAGATATTACAGCAAAATACGTTAGAATACATCATTGTACAGATTTTGAATAGAGAAATTGCTGATTAAAGCCGGAGGAAGTAGAGATTGGTGATTGAAATTGAGGAAATAGCAAGAGAAGGGAAGATTGAAACCCTAAAAACTAAAAGATATGGTAGAAAGAAAGCTGAGAGAAATGAGGAGGAAAAATCTAGACCGTACAACCATATAGTGCAGCCATAATTTCATCAAAGTAAAGAAAATTGCACCAAGAGTGGAGTGGAAGATTTGTTGAGAAAAAGCATGAAAGGATAGATTGGGCCAATCCGGCAACTGGGTCAATGGTAGAATTGGGAAAGGAGACCAAAAATCCAAGATTTTTTAGTAGTGAGGGTTAGCAAAGACGTATTGTATGATTTGAGGGCAGATTGTATGATTTCCAGGCAGAAGGGTGCAAGTTGGAGGGGTTTTTTACCATTTTTGGTAGTTTTTAAGAGATCGTACAAAAGCATATAGAATCGTATGAATTTTAAAGGGGAGGGCAGCCATAAAGAAGCAATGTATGGAGTACTGGTGCCTTGTATGATTTTAGATCGTCATTGTACGATTTGACAAAAATTTGACCATTTGAAGATTGATGGGGTAAAAAGGAAGAACTGCTAAAATTGTGTACGATCTGGAAGAAAACGAAGGAAGATAAAACCATACACAGGACTTAGAATCATACATTGTACACTTTTATAGAGCTTGTATGATTTTTGGTACATTTTTAATTACGAAGGAGGAAGTTGAGTAATCAATGAGATGTTGGAGGAATGATCTCAATAGAAGAGTTTGGATGCTAATTAAGGTGGATTGTAGCAAATAGGGTGAAGAGATCACCAGGTCCACTTCAAAAGAGAGATGCATACTCACGGTAGCACTCTAGGTATCAATTTCAATCCTACGAAAGGCATGGTAGTCATCCATGGAAGAGAGGAGGATACATGTCGTGGAGGAGATAGAGCCATTAGTAGGCACACCTAGATAGAACACCACCAAGGCACAAAGAGGTAAGGATGGCCCAAGATACTATCTCATAGAAAGAATTGAGGAGTGAAGTGCATGTACAACAATAGGAAGAATACCTAAGTAGTGGACAGGAGGAATGCAAGGTGGAATTATCAAATATGACATTTGTACAACATGGAGTGGAAGCATGCAAGAAATGGTGGAGTGAGGATAAGAACAAGTCTCATACCTAGAGGAAGACATTTGAGAATGCATAAGTGTTGGCCATTACACAGATTCCACCATTCCATTGAAAATTATTCTAGAACTATCTTCTATAGATAGTTCAGACATATAATGTGACAATGAGGACAACCTACGTCAATGTGGGCAAGAGGTCAGTGAAGGTGGAAGTTTCGACAGAAGCATTCAGAAGAACATTTGGGCTATCAACATCAGGCATGGAGATAGTTAAGAAATTAGTAGACCCAATTGAAGCATACCGCCTGGTGACCACCATGACCACTGTTAAATTGTTGACAGAGGAAAATATTTTCAGTGCAAAAATGCACAGAATAAAACAGAGCCAGTTGTGAAATGACCATTGGGCATGTGCAATGAATACAGTCATGGCTTGACTGTCAGGCGATATAAGGGCAACATAGATGCCAATGTGGATGGCCTAGTATGCAAAAGGTATTACCCAAGGGATTCCATATGATTAGGGTACCTATCTGGAGAGAAGAATGCACGAAGCATTGACAAAGAGACCAAAGAATTTTGGGATGGCCTTTCAGGTTATAGGATTGCTTCTGAACACAATCACATAAGTGAGAATGCAGTTCCCAGGGTTAACGTCGCCTAGAGAAATTAGGCCAGACCAACCAACAATATTAATATGGGTAAAGGTTGTACCCATAGCTAATATTACTTCAAAAAAACCACACACAAGGAGTTAGTGACACAGGAGTGAAGCTCAGGAAGATACTTCTCTAAAAGAAGATGTCAATGTACATCATCGAAGAAAGTGTTCTAGACGGTTAGAGCTGGAACTAGAACAACAAGAACCTCCAAGAAGGTAGTAGGAGTAGCCTCTCGAGTGATAAAGGGAGAGTAGCCCTATACAAATAAGGATGAGAAGGTAGCGAGAAATAATGGTAGGTAGACCAGCTCCATAAGTACCTAGGATGGAACAGTCAGATTTAGAAGCGATGAAGTTGGATGAGTTGTGTTGGGTGGAGGCAGAGAAAATAGTACGCTCTTCAGATATTTTTGATCATTTTGAGAGGATGGATGCCTCTGAATTCTTTGGAGGAATTGTGGTAGGGCATGATGGAGTAGCCACTACCCAGGAAGAAGCGGGAGTTGGACCGAGTACCGCAGTAGCAAAGCCCAAGAAGAAGACTCGATACAAAATTGTATCAGGAGGCTCTAGCAAGCAAGAAGTCTTGAAAGATATAGAAGTGCCACAAGAAGGAGAAGCACTTGTTGCTTAGCAGGTCATAGTTGGGGATGCACAACAAACTCAAGAAGAAAGGGTGATAGAGGAACAACAAGTGGATGGTAGGGACAAGGAAGTAGTTTGGGAAGACACAAACAAGCAGCATGAGGGCTCCATCGAAGCAGGGAAGGCTCAAGAACAAGTTGAGCAACAATATTAGGATGAGACCATAAATATTATGGATAGTGAGGGGGAGGAGAAAAGAGAGAGACAATATCCACCTAGAGAAAATATAGATATCGAGAGAGCACTTAGAGATCTTGGAGGAAGCTCTAGCCACCTTAGAGAAGAAGAAGAATTAAGGTCTCCCATAGAAGAAGAATGGTGGGGATTGCAATCTAGTTATCTCTTGGAGATACCGTGGTTCGAGAGAATCACAATAGAAGAGGAGGCACATGGAATAGAGGATAATGTGGAACACTTCTTTGCTTAGTTAGGCCATGTGATAAATAGTGCCAGATTGGAATTTTGTATTGGCCACATAGGAGAACTGAAGCTATGGGAGCAACAAGTGTCTCTTGAGTTGGAGTGGATAACAGAATGGGTGAATAGTGTGGAGCGAACAAAGAAGATAGCAGATATCCATGCATAGTATCCATGGAGGTTACCCAGGGAAGAGGTAACAACGATTTTGGGAAGAGAAGACTTTCTAGAAGGGACGATCACAAACTACAAGAAGGACCCAAGGATTTATTTGGATCGAGTGAGTCATCCAACCTGCCCAACCAATATGGTAGAAGTGGAATATAGAAGGGTCGCTACAGGAGTGTCCATTACCCTATGGAATTTGAACTTCCTAACACACTGGATAGAGTGGTTGAGCATTGGGTTGATACAAATCCATTTATTAAAGGAGGCATAGGTAGAAGAGAATGTAACCACTCAAAAGGAATTGACTGTAATGGAAGAAGAACTACAAAAAAGTAGAACAATAGTAGAGGAGAAAATAAAGAAGTTGGAGGAGGATTTGTCAGGCCTCAAAGTAGATTCTGAAGCCAATATTACAATGCTTGAAGAGGAAAATCGATAGATTTTCCAGATAATAGAAGATAGGATTAAGTATTTGGAGGCACAACTCAAAGTAAAGGATGAGCAGATGTCAACTCAATTGACCAAAAAGAATGAGAAAATGGCTACATAGTCCAAGCAGATAGAGGCTGACAAGGGACAAAAAGAAGCTCAACGATATGGTCATTGAGAAGTAAGCTCAAGTAATGATCAAAGAAGACCAGGTTCGAGTTGTAGAAGCTGACATCAAACACCACTTGGAGACCATTGATGAGAAGAATGAAGAACTTCAAGAGGATTCTTGAGAAGAAGCTCATTGGAAGGATAAGTTGACAAAGAGTACCTCCAAATGAGAAAAGCAGATGATGGACTTCATGAAAGCTACCGATAAAAAGGCTAACCTTCATGGATCCAAAGTCGTCGATATGGGGAGCTATGCAGCCAAGTTGAGGAATGAACAAGAAATGTACAAGACCAAAGTCAAGTTCTTGGAGGTTGAGGTAGCTCGATTGGAAGCCCAACAAAATAATCCAAATGATTCATCAAGGACATTGACTAAAATAAATGGGATGGCAGATGTAGGTAGCAAATCCACCTCCTAGAAGAAGAAAAGGTGATTTGCTAAATTTTGATAGTTTTGGGATGATTTTCTCAAGTTTTGGGAAACCATACAGTGGGAGAAAATCATGAAGGGGATCATACAACTGAAGTGGTAAACCATACAGAGTAGTGGTAAATCATACAGGGCACATTGAAATTCACTCAGATGCAAAGGAAATGTAATTTTGGGATGAAATGTCGCATAGATTTTCTAACCTAAGGTGTAAACTTAAGAAAATGCAAAAATAATATATTCAGTTGTATATGGGTAGTTGTGAATAAAGGATTGTCTTAGGAACCACTTTGGAATGGCCTGGGCAACGTTATATAAGGCCCCATTTTTGAAATTGTAGGTTTGGCTACTAGTTTACTGGTTATTAGTTGCTAGAATAGAGAGATAGTCATATTTCTGAGTTATTGCAATTACCTTGATAGAGTTTCCACATTGTAACTGATTTGATAACCATTAATGAGAATAATAGACATTGTGGATGATAGTGTATGATCCTGTTGTGTATGGTTGATGCATTGTGGATGATCATTGTGTAATTGAGTTTCTTCCTTACTGTTATATGTTAGTTGTAGGCTTTGTTGCAGCTTTGTGAGAATATTGTTACTGGTGGAATCATGGAGAATGATCTAGGAGTATGAGGATGTTGGAAAATATGTACTGAGGTAGACTGTATGATTTATGGATGTAATTGCTTGGATGGAATCTCTCACTAGTCCAGATTGGATGTTTTGCTTGTGAATGAAACTATCTTGTTTAGGTTGTTAAACCTTTACAAAACATCCCAGAGAGATATTGGAGTAGAAGAGCATTGCATTTACCCCTTGCTGTATTATTGGATCATACATATCGTACATAGTACATCGTACAAATCGTACAAAGAGTTATTACCTGATTTGGTAAAATAGGTGATTAACAGGAACTTACCCGATTTGGCAATTTTGGTGAATCGGATGAATGATTATAAAACTATGTATGGTAGCATCCAAAATAGCATCTGTTAGTTTTTTTGAGTACAATATCATACTATATTAGTCACTGTATGATCTGATATTATATAGTGTATGTATTTGAGGTATGTACAAGCAATTGATATATCGTATAAGGGTAATTCAGGTGATTGGAAGACTATTCGATTTGGTAGCTAAGATAGGATTAACCTAGGAATCATCCTTACCTCTGGAAAATACCTTCCCACTAAGAATACTCCACCATTGTGTTACAGTGTAATTATGCATACTTATAAAAATTAAACGTTCCTTTTTGCATAGCATGTAGGAGAATCATGGATGTTGTTTTATGCATTTAATTTCATGTAAAATAAAAGTAACCTGACATACCATGACACATTTTAAACACTAGTGATTGGAAGTCACATCCAACCACTATTTGGGTTCAACGGCGATGGTAGTTATTTCCATCCATTTGGCCCAACTCTCTCGATCCTTTTGTAGCTCAGAAAATTTGCATATACTTCTCCTTGGAGGGTATAATGTTGAATGGGTGAGATTGGGTGAGGGTCTGGCAAGACTTGTGCTCCTTGATCATGTGTGGAATTTACTACCACACATCATAGTTTGGATTACATGACATGGATTTCATTGCGAGGTTGTCGAGCTACGAGCGTACAAATGAAATCCCTTAAACAACTGAGTATATCATCAACTTATTGAAAACACGATGAGAGTTACTTCTTGATACAACAAATTTCAAAACACATCAAATAGTTTAGGGTTCACATTAAAGCTTTAAAAGATATAATCACCATTGTATTCTTTGTGTGCTAATAAAATTTAAATCTAGACATAGGATACACACTATGGTAGTTACACGAAGAGGCCAACCCGGGCGTAGACCCGAGGTCGAGGCCACAACTCCACTTGATGCACAACAAGATACACAACACCCTCAATCATAAAATCCTCCTAAATGTCATTCAACGAGTATTAAAGGGGGAAAATTCTACACATGGGGATCCTATTGAGAATACCCTAGTACAAGGAGCCACCAGAAACTCCTCGAGACATAGGTCATAGCATGGAGCTTACCAACATGGGGGTTCTGAACATGTCAACATTTACCATAACTGCACTTAACATGCATCCACAAGATTTGCTAAAGTGTATGTTATAGAGGTATCCATATTGGTACCCCTTCATCCTATAGCTAAGGAAGGCTTGAGGCCCCCAACATCTGAGTATATAAAAGTTCAAGATACACCCATCCAGGGGTAAAAAGAGAGGGTCGCTTCTAAGCGTAGGTCTGCTCAAACCCCCAACAAAGGTGAGCCTTGTAGGATCACTATAGATGTATCTAAAGTGGGAGCCAATGGTACGCTACCTCATGAGCCATGGCATAACAAATAGTTGGATGGTCTGGGTAAAGTTCTAGGGAAATTAGGTTACAAGCTCTTGTGCCTTCTCGCTTTGTGAGTGTGTGTAGCGGTAGTAATATTAGGACCATAAAAGAACCTGGAGAATGCTCCAAGCATTCTCATGACATGCATACCCCTGCATCCCATGCAAACATATAATATAGGTAATAAATAGACGTGAATGTCATCTTCATAGACAAAGATAAGAGCGTAGCTGATCAGCCCATTGGGGAACACACCCACAAAGTCGCTCAAATAGAGCACACACACTAGATGCCTCATATGGTTGATCACATAGATAGATCTCACAATCTAGTGTTAGAGAAAATATGTCAAATCCTTTAAGACCAATTAGAGGATGTTCACACAGAGTGATAACATGTTGAAAATGATAACACTCAGAGGTAGAGGTTCATAAGATAACATTTATATGAACAATGCATTTGTGAGCAACTCATCCTTGATCAAAAGGAACGTGTTGAGAGGGAGGATCAACTAGCCAGTGTTGGTTTACATCCCCGTAATGAGAACAGGAAGCACATTTATATATGAGTTGCTTTGCAGCTCGATTTGCACCCCGAGTATATATATACCCGTACTCGCTATATGATCCAACATAGAGATCAGTGCCCTCTATCCAAAAATTGTGGGCATAGGCAGTATGAAGAAGTGAGAGATAAATTAGATCAAGAATATCCTAAAATATTTCAAGTCAAGGAGGAGGATGAACCTATTCCTTCACCTTGGTTGAAGAGGAACGTGCCTCCAAAGGTGCCTCCAAGGAAATCCATAGAAGAGGAGTTATTATCTTCGTAGGCTTACAGAGTCTTGGCAGAAAAGGTTAAAGCTATAGAAAAGCAAGGAACAACTTATCAAAAGTCAACCTTGAATAGAATTCATAATGAACCTTTATTCTCATCAGTGCCTATTTTGGCTTATCATGAGCATTTTGAAATACCTAATATGGAAAATTTTAGAGGAGAGGTGGATGCTCAGGAGCACATCACGAGTTTTATGGACATGTGCTTTCATATTGGAAGCAATGATGCCCTACTCCTACGAAACTTTATCACAACCCTCTCAGGCCCAGCCTAGGAGTGGTTTAATCAACTTAAGAGGTATAGCATCACCAATTTTGAGCAACTGGATAATGCATTTCTTGAATGCTTCTCCTTCAAGGTCAAGAAGAAGGTGAACTTATTTGAGTTGGCTACTTTAATGCAATATGATGATGAGCTAGTTATGGATTACAGGAAACGATGGAGAAATATTATGGCAAAGATACCATTCTCCATCCCTGCAACTGAATTGACTCGAATATTTATGAAAATTTGCACAAAGCACATTTTATTATTGTTGTAGTTGCAACAATATCAAACGTTCGAAGAAGCTTTGGCACAAGCCAAAGTGATAGAGGATATCAAGTTACAATAGGGTAACTTGAAACACAAAAATAAGAAGGAATGGAACAAAAAGAGCATCGAGAAACAACAGGATAAGCCAACTCACGTTAATCAAGTGGTTCTAATCCTCTAGAAAGGGGTTAAAGGGCAGTAACAGGGAAATTATCAAGCCCAACCTCCCCCTGTTCAATATGAGAAACGCAACAATCAAAGAGGTAAGGACAAAGAAAAACACCCTCCTCGTGTATTCACTCAATTATCAGAATCGTTAACAACAATTTTCCATCAGTTATGTGAGGCAAAGGCAATAAACTTACTAGAAGTCAAAATGGTGGACCCTAATCAACCCAAGCCTAAGGGATATAAGGATGATCAATATTGCATATTTCATCGAATAAAAGGTCATGACATAGATGTATGTTAGTCTTTCAAACATTTAGTGCAAAACATGATTGAAATAGGTACGCTTCTTATGGATAATCCACAAGCACGTACATTTAAAATATGGGGATTTACAAGAATCCTCTGCCCAACCATGAAGCACAAAGGAATAATGTTGGTCAATTCAATCAAGTACACATCAAACCACCAACCCATGAGTTCTTCAGAATGGTCAATATTATCACAAGACATGCGAGGTATGAAAGACTAAATCAACCTCCAGCTCCTATTAGAATACATGCTACACCTCCTCCCAGGCCAGCCCAATATGTGCTAGGCCCACCAACTAGACAGGTGGTGACAATCAAGAGTAGGTTAGTTCAAAATCTACAAAAAACTCTAGCGAAGTTGATTTATGAGTTGATTTAGTAGTCTTCTAAGCATAGGGATATGCTTATGGATATTCTAAGGTCCATAGAAGTACAATCCCAAGATCTTGAAGTATTCACACATTTCATAGGACATGTGCAATAGTGTCAGGAACCGGTCATTCAATTTCATGATCATGAATTCAAGATGGTTTCCTCTGTCACAATATGCCCTTCACTCCACATCATTGCATGTGTGAATCACATACCCTTTAATCAAGTTTTTATTGATACGAGATCATCAATCAATATAATCATGACCAATGCATTGACATACCTAAAGTTACCAAAGATACATATCATACATTTTGCCTTCTCGTTGAGAGCTTTTAATGATGCATTATGATCAACTGTCGACACGATAGTATTACCTATCCAGGTGGGGTTTGAGATCATCCCTATGATGTGTCATGTGATTGAAGGTGCTATGCAATATAATATACTTCTAGGACGAACTTGGATAAGAGAAATGCACTATGTCCCTTCCATTCTCCATCAATGTATTAAATATGTGCATGAGAGATGGGTTCAAGTGGTACCTTTAGATGAGGAACCATTCAAATACGCGAATCTAGAAGATTTTCTAGGGAACTTCGTGCTCCCCTAAATCCACCTAGACATATGACCAATGTCATTGATCAAAGATTTGGGAGGTATAATAAAGGAAGTGTGTGCCAAACCTGCAACATCTACATCTCAATAATCAGAGCACACAACAACTACTTCTACTAGACCGTTTGCATCCATAACGCATTGAGATGATGAGAAGCTAAAAGACAAGATGGATAGAAAAAATATAAAGTAAGTGTCTAAACTAGCTATTATCGAGATCTCTATTCCCATGGAAGTAGAGGATGCTCAAGGAGAATTCGAAGAGGTATCGTAGCCTGATTCACCCACATTTTTAGTAGGGTCATATGCATCACAGGTGATAGTTCATTTGGTTAATATCAAATTGGGGGAATATATTATGTAGAATGTGACATTTACACTGATCATCAAGACTGCATAGGATATGGATCGATCACGATCCCATCGCCTTTCTGTAGGGATGATGGTATCGTTGGGGGTACCTCCTAACCAAACCAATTTCATCTATGGAGGGCTTGACCAGCTTGTATCTCGTACCCCTATGGATGAGGACGATTATGAACCATTCATTGTGAATATTCATTATATTTCTAACCTGGATTACACCTTATGAGATTTTAAATGCTACCATTGATATGGTTACAATCTTGGATTATCTTAGCAGGGGCGTAAGAGGCCTTATGAACCATAGTATCAGTTATCTATAGATAGGTTCGGGTTAGGATATCATATTAGAGGACAGGATGAACTCCTTGTGACATCTTTGGACCACCTTTACCTCAGTCTAGGGGAGGAAGTCAATATTAATTCTTATCATCCTAATCCTTTTGCCTTCTATTGGGATAACCAAATAGTGGCTTATGTCACTATAGAACTACCAGAGATACATCATGAAGACATCTTGGTGGATGCCAGTTTAGAATGCATACCAAGAGACAATTTGAATGAATGAATCTATTTAGGAGCTGACGATATAGACTTGCAAGTTCATAACATTGCCATAGCAAAATATTTCTAGTCAGAGTATCAATCTAAGGATTAAATCGAGTTGGCTTATCTAGGCCATTTTAACTTACACCGTCTGTTACTCCTAGATACGGTCATAGAGGATGAGCAACCTACCATTGAAGATAACAACTATCATGGGTGGATTTATATGGGACCCCATCTTCCCAACCTCCTAGTTTTAGTAGATAGTGGTGAAGGTTTTTATTACAATAGCGATGATGAATATGAAATATAGAGAGCCTATATGGGGCCTCCTTACTTGCATAATCATAATGTGCCTTACAATACGGAGGATATGTACAAATATATCAATCTTCATCCTCATCTTAGAGGAAGATCACCTAATTTGGATAGGATTTATCATATGGTCTTCCCTAATCTTCTGATATTTAGAGAGCTCCTTGAGCCTAGTGATATTTTGTTTGATTTTGTCCATAGACTATATCTAGATATCCCCATACCCCTTGAACCACATATTGAGGATGGAAGTGATACAAATATAGAGTCACATGCACATGGTCCTAGCGATATAATCCATTTTATTAATATGGTCTCCATTGATTTGACCACTCCACTTCACAATCTAGCTGATTCGTCCAAACCGTTGCATCTAAATATAGATGCTATCGATTGCGATCGCGTTGACTCACCACTAGAGCTTGAAGAATTCTTCCCCAACAAAGAAATATTGCAACCTTTTCATTTTGTACCAGGATTTGCACATGATGTTTATCATTCTAAGGATATTTCCAATGTAGAATTCATAAACCCAGTAGATGACATCCACTTGATCTCTACACCTCACCAACTTGAGGAAGGATCCCACATGTTAATAGAGGAAACCTTCAAGGTGGATATCAGTGATGACCCCATCAATCCAAGGAAGGTTAAATTTGGAGAAAAATTATCTCTTGATGAGCGGGTCAACCTCATCCCTCTATTGAAAGAGAGACCTGATATATTTGCTTGGACTTATTAGGACATGTTAGGTCTAGATCTGAAATTGGTTACTCATAACCTTTTTCTAGATATTTCAAAGAAGCCAATCAAGCAAAAAATAAAGAAGATGCATCTGACAATAGCTTTAATGGTTAAATATGAATTGCAAAAGTTGCTAGATGTAGAGTTTGTCATTTCCATAAACTATCCGAAATGGGTATCAAACATGGTGCCTGTAGGAAAACCTGATGGAAGGATCTGTATCTATATGGATTTCAGAGACCTCAATAAGGCAACACCAAAGGATTCATTCCTATTGTCAAACATAGATGCTCTTATAGATGTAACTATAGGTCATGAGATGCTCTCCTCAATGGATGGTTTTTTTGGTTATAACCAAATTTGTATTAAGCCTGAAGACCAACACAAGACTACATTCATAACACCATGGGATATATTTTACTACAATATTATACCATTTGACCTTAAGAATTTTGGTGCTACATACCAATGAGCTATGACATATATCTTTCATGAATACATGCACAAGATCGTAGAGGATTACATAGATGAATTATTGAAAAAGTCATTGCTGCATTCAGAGCATGTTGATGTCCTGAGAAAAGTCTTTGATCGCCTGATAGAGAATAATGTCAGGTTGAATCCTAAGAAGTTGGTATTTGGTGTGACTTTAGGAAAACTCTTGGGATTCATCATTTCAAAGTGAGGCATCAAAGTTGATTTAGTGAAGGTCAAGGCAATTCTAGAAATGCGTTCTCCCATGAATATCAAGGAATTAAAGAGCCTATAGGGCAAAGTAGCATCCATAAAGTGATTTATCACACAATTATAGGATAAATGTCGACCCATGAATTGACTTCTACACAAGGGGATCCCATTCAATTAGGATGAGGAATGTCAAAAAGTCTTTGTTGAGATTAAGCAATACCTAGCAACACCACCAATGCTAGCTCCATCAAGACTAGATGAGCCTTTTTTGCTATATATATCAATGACTAAATTTGAATTAGGGACCATGTTAGCCCAAAATAACGTGCAAAATAAAGAGCAAGCCATATATTACATTAGTCGAACCTTGGTGAGTTACGAGCTAGGATATGCATACGTGGAAAAACTGTGCTTAACAGTAGTGTTCACTACAAATAAATTGTGACATTACATGTTAAGTCATACGATGTATGTCATATAAAAAAAATCCTTTGCAGTATATGATGAGGAAGACATATCATAATACATGTACTGCAAAGTGGATTATACTATTGATATAATTTGATCTAGAATTAATTAGCTAGAAGTCCATTAAGAGATAGATCATAGCAGATCAGCTAGATGAGATGCCTCTTGAGAATAGTAGACCTCTAACCATTGAGCTTCTTGATGATGTAGTCTTTGCATTATTATAAGCACCCAAACTCGAGGAACTAGATAACAAAGCCGATATGACCTTGTTCTTTGACGATTCAAAGTGTGAGCAAGGGGGTGGTGTAGGAATAGTGTTGTTCATACCACAGGGTGCTCCTATACCCTTGTCATTTAGGTTAGATTTTCCTTGCACTAACAATAACGTTGAATATGAAGCCTTAATCCTAGACCTCCAAACAACCATTGCCATGAATATTAAAAGGTTAAACATCTTTGGTTATTCTCTTCTCATTGTCAACCAAGTGAAGGTACTATTTTAGTGTAGGTGTCCTATCCTGAAGGTCTACAAAGATCTTGTTGATACTTATCTAGCTTAGTTGGAGTGGTATGGCATCGATAAAATCCCTTGTTCATAAAGAATATTCATAGACACTATGGAATATTTGGGATCCTTAATTCCTCAGAATTTGTCTATCTATTTTACTACCATTTATGTAAAAATATTGTCACATCTCATCACGCAATGTGAAGCTTTGGATAACAAAGAATTAATCAACATGATTTAGATAGAACCCAATCATGAACGATTTTGCAAAGCCAAAGATTTTCTCAAGGGAGCGACTTGGGGGTCATTGATCTCGTAAGGTCATACAGGGAGTGGTACCACCATTCACCATAAGGTTGTTTCCAAGTCTACATTCATGAATGTTAAAATACAGGGGAACATGTTGTCTTGATAGTCAAGGCTGAGGTCTATTAGAACTAGATGTCACAAATATATGACTTCCTAAAACTTGGAGTGATCCCTCAGAGATTTTTGTGTATCATAAAATTCACATTTAAATAGAAAGTGACAAAGTATATCTTTTTAGGAGACATTTTGTATCATCAAATTTACAATGGAGTTCTCCTTTGTTGTCTTGAGCCCCAAGAATTAGCTTGGGTAATTTCACAAGCTCACGATGGTACGTGCGGTGGCCATTTCAATGGCATGGCTATCATCAAGCGCATCCTTTGCATGGGATATTACTGGCCTACTATAGAGAAGGATTGTAATGTATATATAAGGAAACACATAAAATTTTAGCACTATGCTCATTTTGTACACTTGCCATCATAGACCTTATGGCCCATTCAAGTAGCTTAGAAATTTTCTCGATGGGGTTTGGATCTCATCGGTAAGATCTCTCCTTCATCATCAGGCTGGAATAAATTCATTATTATGGATACTGAGTACTTCACTAAGTAGGTGGAAGCAATCCCATTAACAATGAAAACTAGAGCATATATTGTTGAGTTCATACTCGCCAATATCATAAGTCATTTTGGAATACCATCCAAGATAATTTTGGATAATGGTACATCATTCAAAAACAAAATTGTGAGAGCTTTGACATTCAAGTACAAGATCAAACACAATTTTGCAAAACCATATTATCTGTAGGCAAATGGGCAGGCTGAGGCTTCAAAATAGATCATGATATCCATATCAAAAAAGACGATACAAGAACACCACAAATATTGGTACACCCAACTTCCTCTTGCAATATGGGCTTACAGGACTAGTATTCGAACACCCACTAGGGCAACTCCATTTTCACTAGTTTATGGTACTGAGGCCATTATACCCTTAGATTTGGAAATTCCAATGTTGTGCATCGCATTGACTAGTTCATCGATGATGACACTACACGACAAGCTCACCTAGATCAATTGATGCTACTTGATGAACACTGCATGAATGCTCTTGAGAATCTTCGTGTTTATTAGGAGTGCTTAAATGAGCTTACAATAAAAAATTCCATCTGAGAGACTTTGAGTTTGGTTATCTTGTGCTAAAAGAGAACCAACAAAACTTGAATTTACCATCAAAACTATGAGATAAATTTGTGGCTAGTTGGTTGGGTCCTTATATTATCTCTAAGAATATTGGACCTGGGACATATCCCTTAACATTACTTGAAGGTGTTGAAGAGCTAGAACCTCTCAACATCCTTCATATTAAAGCATTCTATGCCTAAAACCATAAAAAATGCTCCAAGGGCATTTGTAAGTCCCTTGGTCATCCCATTAAAAGGCTCCAAAGGCATCTGTAAGCCCTTTGGTCAAATAAAAATTTCAAAAGCATAAAAATTGAAAAGCAATAAAATCTAAAAATAATGCATTTCATTTGCATCATGCATTTTTATTTTGCACATGCATTCATATAGTTGCATTGCATTAGGTATTTTTGACGTATTGGCATTATGATAGTTTGTGTTTGCAGTCTTACAAACGACACCATGTTTGTGTTTTAATCATGCATTTATGCACTATCATCATTATTCATCACCCTTGTGAATACTTGTGTTTCTCAACACAACCCATCTTATTTCTATGAAGAATATACTAGGGTTTTCTAGTCACTCAACCATACCTAGTGGTCTTCTCAAGAGTTGGTAGAAAGTCTACTTTGCTTTTTAGATGAGGTCTGGTTTGGATAGTACTTAGCATATCATAATACTATCAGTAATAAACAAATTAAACAATCATAATTAGGATGAGGAAGGATGAATACCATGAAGTAGTCCAGGTCACTTTAGGTGAAAGGTTTTATTACTTGCTCAGTTTGTGAGGCGCAATGGTCTAGGGTAGTGGTAATTGACAAAAGGACAAGTCTACCTCCTACCCAAATAAATCCCTTGCTTAAAATAAAGGAACAAAATCCCAAGGTCAAAATCAAATACAAATCAAATCAGGACCAAAATCGGTATCAAATCCCTTTCTCAAAAATAAAATAAAGTACAAAATAAATAGTGATTTTTATCACTTTACGTGAGAAAGTATCCCGATAAATTGAAGAAAAGAAGGGGACGAGCTTGAATCCTTGGAATGATCATTTTTTGAAAGTCATGGAGTGATCCCCAATACAACAATGGGTTGAATTAATCCCACTTGACATTGGGGTAGGTCTAGCAATTTATGAGTGAGCTAGTCTTAGGTGGCCTGGATCGCCTGGTGGTTTAGTCTGACTAAGTTCAAACCTAGGATCAGATAGACATTTGAGGATCCCCAATACAACAATAGGTTGAATGAATCCCAACTGGAACTAGGGTATGCTTATGCTTTATCTAATATATTCATTTGCACACACTAGGGGTAATGAATAGATAGGTCTATCCTCACGAAAGCCTTATTTTTTAGAAGTCTAGTATGGTCAGTATACAACTCTTGATAAGTCAACTCGGGTTTTTGAGTTGCATGGAATACCTCAATAATTTCCAAATAGAAACAATCAATCAAAATGCAATCATCAAATATCAATGTTCTTTTCTATGATATTTTGTGCATTAGAAACATTTATAATATACATGTTAGATACCGGATGGATGTTAGAAATGATATTTAAATGACCACTAACTATATTATCCATATTCTTCTAATTTACAATAGCTAATGAACATAAAATAATACATCTTTGCATCTCACGCATGGGTGTCCCATAATTAATTCTTATAATACAACAATTATAGCCCATGATTGTCATACATTCTATTGTGTCATCCATAAGACTCTGGAATACACACTACATCCATACATTATGTTTTAAGTAAATAAAGCATACATATCCAATTACAGTAAAACATCAACATAAAAATTATGCAACCCATACATAGCATGACTCATGTCATAACATCATAAGTTAAAGGTATACAAGTACTGTAAATTAAAACATACATTTAGCATTAAAAATTGTATTCATATACATTCATCATTAGTAGTTCATCTACACATACATATAACCGCACCTAATCATAAATCACATCATATAACATAAAGTAAAGCATAATATCAACATTGCATCCATATGCATCTCATCAACATAAAATAAATAATAAAAATTGAACATATAATAAGTCTCAAAGGTCTGATCATATATATATATATATATATATATGTGTGTGTGTGTGTTGTGTGTGTGTTTGTATCAAAAAGATATATAGAGTATGTAGGCATAGTCTAAAATCCCATAGGATAAAACTTTGTAGGTCCTCGACCTTACACAAAAATTTTATAGTAGCATCTATCATAGACCTGTACTAAATCGGTCCAATACCCCCAACATGAGAGGCTCCACCCTCACCTCCACCAATCCTGCATCTGGAGTTGGAACTAGAAGTCCTCTCTAACCTGTGACTCCTATGACTAGAGTGAGATGAAGACTAGTCTGTCTCTTGAGTTTGAGTCCTCTAAGACTTTGAAGCCATGGGTATCTTCGAAACCTCACCCTTGAGTAGCCCAATCGCTCCTCTCAGGGTAGTGATATAGGTAGCATCCCGTACTCTATCATTGATGTGCTACTGTACTAGATCTTGGAGTCTCCTAATATCTGCCCCCTAATCTAGCATTGCTAATCCTGTACTACCTGAGCTACTAGAGCAGTTGGTGGCACTGGAGCAACCTATGAAGAGGAGGGGTTCTCCCTCCCAGCCCTGAATGCATCATATTGTACCCTCAAAGCATATAGCTAAGACTGTAGGAGGATGCACTGTCCTATAATCCTCTATATATCCATCCTTGCTATCCCAATCCTAGCCTATAGAGTGGTCTTCTCCTCCTCATAGATGTACCATTAAGACTACCCTATTGTAAGTCGAGACTATAGATCCCCAACCTATGCCTATAATGTAGCAATGGTGGTATCTCTATGTAGGGGTTATGTCTACAAGGAGCCTACTTGAGTTTATAGGTTGGAAATCTGGGTCTTGAGCTGCCCAATCTTACTATCCAGTGTCGCCTCACCCTCCTCCTCAACTAGAGGTGCATCCTATGTAGCAACCTCCCCCCCTTCTCCCTCAGTTCTTTAATGAACTCAGTGATCATGAGGATCGGACTCGACTCCCTCCATGCCCTCGAATGCATCATTTGGATTCTTGCTTAAGGGGTCCTCAAAGCCTCACAATACCCTGAGTGTCCACCAGGTATCATAATTAGGCGTAGTCCCTAAATCTATTAGGCCCAACTCCTAAAATTCATCGTCCTCATTGCCTAGTGGAGTCACCTTAGACCATGTCAAGTCCCTCTCTAAAGTGAGATGATAGTAGATGGTGGGCGGCTTTAGAATTTCCTACATGATCTCAAACTATTGGGTGACATGAGAGAAGTAAAAGAACTCCTATAACTTGGACTTATATCTGAGGGGCCATTTGTCTTTGTGTACCCTATGCAACCGATCATCAACCTTCGTCCATGGAGGGTAGTCTAGGTATGGGTGCCATTCAATATGGTTTAGCTACAATCATGATAACTATCCAATGTAGTACACCAGATCCCCTGCATGAGATATGCTCTTGAAGCCCTCCTACTTGTGAGGCCAGCATGCTGAATAACACTAGTGCACTATCATAATGGTGCCAATATTGAGTGGTAGGCTAGTGGTATGCTCAATATTTGAAGTAATAAGCTACAACCTATGCCCAATCTTATCCTTTGTGTAATAAAGTATAGCTCATTATAGAGTTGCACTAGTAGGAAACTTTCCCAGGATAGGATCAGGGGCTAATCAGTAGGGCTCATTAGGACCTCCATAGTTCTAGCTAGGAGAATTCAATGGAACCTCCCTCTAGAAGTGTTGAGTAAGACGATGTACACAATTAGGTACATGAAGATGGTAGCTTGCTGAAATAAGACCTGCTTTGTATACCAATTCTCAATGTGGACTCCTCCATGGTTCGAGTGTCACTGCGCTGCCTCACTATAGGCACTAAAGATAATCGCGAATACTACATGCTTTGTCTTTGTAGGTGAATATGTGATGGCCTCTCCATCCATAGGGAGTCAAAATATGTGCTATAAATTCTCCAGAGTCATAGTCATTTCACCTGTGGATAGGTTAAAGGTATTGGTTTGCGTATTCCAGCATTGGGCCAATGCAATCATATAGGCCTAATCAACCTGTATGGTAGGGAGGCATAAGATGTAGCCACATTCCATAGCCCCAAACCAATACTACTATGACTGAGTTAGGGCATCACGTAGATTGCAAATTATCTCTGATTCCCTCGCTCTCGTAGTTGAAGTTTGGTCGATAGCAAGATAATAATGCAAAAATGAATAAAACTCAAACATAAACATTAAAAGTGACTTAAAAATGATAAACCAAATCATAAAATCACAAAAGCACATAAAAATTAAAAAATGCACTCAAATATTTAAAAAAAATGGATAAATCATTTACAAAATACAAAAATATCAAATAACGCCTTTAAAAATTCAAAAACAAAATTGAAAAAATAAAAAAATTCTCCTAAGGTCATCAAATCACGATTCAGACCCGCGGTCGGTATGGCGGTCAATTTTATGATCATTGGGATTTAGATCCCGTTGCAACTGACAATTGTGACCCCTAATTTTCTAATTGGAGATTGTGCTTGCCAGCCGCAGCTAGGAGGGAAGGCCTTTTCAGGGTCCTTCCTCATCCCGAGACCCCCCCAAATAAAACCCTAACAAGAAAAATAAAAATAAAAAATAAAAAGTAAAAAAAAAATAATAAAATCCTAACAAGAAAAAAAAAAAAAAAAAAAAAAAAAAAAATATATATATATATATATATATATATATATATATATATATATAATTTACCCTCCCCTTATTATAACTTAGGCTAAACTAACTAGGGTGAGGTTCATTACCGACGGTTTAATGAAGTTCATTTAGCCCATTACTTAGTGAGGTTAATTTTTAAACCGGTAAAAATAAAAAATGGTCAAAGGTTGTGTGTGCTTCTACCTTAGTCACACTAGCTCCTCCAGGTTGGGCTACCATTAATGCGGTTGGTGGTGAGGTTGAGATTGCAGCAGTGCTTTGCATCATAATTGTTCAATCACCTCTAAGAGCACTCAGGTTTTGCAAGCTATCAGGTTGAAATCGACGTTGAAAATGACAACAAATTTTTAAATATTTTTTATTTTGATCTTGACCGTGGTTGGCACCTGCAAGCACAAAACTAGGGTTTGTCGATCATAAATGGCAGCCATGACTAGGAAAAATTTAAAACCTAGCTACTTTTTATAAGCACAACTAGCAAATTGTAATAAATGCTCCAAAATACCACCGTGAGGAGCTATAAAATTTCAAATTAAAAATATCCATTTGACCAAAATTTGCTAAAAAAAATAAAAATAACGAAAAAATGTAGATAAACAATAAAGTAAAATGTGCCCCGTACCTAATAATTTACCCTATACACTTGGCGGTTGCAGTGAATTGTGATTCATACAATATGATAGGATAATTAAATTACCATAAGGACATTTGGGACAAATTCGTCATCGTGGAATTGGTATGCTTCATTTCAACCTTGAATAAGACCTTAAATGCTGGACCACCCACGGGAATGAAACAATCATGTCAATTCATCTATGACATTTCAGCAGATCATCGAACAATATGATTCAACACAACCTAATTACAATTTTTATAATTTCGATTCCCTAAGAAGGCTTTTGTGGTTGGACTGCTCGATGGGATAGAAATATACAATTACCTTTAATAGTTGGAATCATAGCTGATTAGGCCTAATCAAGTAATTAATGCTAAATCTTAAATAATTTAAATTCATTCATAGTGGTCAAGCAACTTGTTGCTTCATTCAATTATCATTACCCTCATCGACTCGTTTCTTAAGGGGTAGTCATAATATCATAATCTTAATCAAAGTCAACAGAAGATCCCTTGATCTTGTCAAAATTGTGTTCGTATTATGAATCATTACCAATGACTATCATAATCTTACCCTCTGCTAGGGAAAAAAGCAAATATGATAGTTAAGTTAGTAGCTCTCCTCCTTTAGGATCTATATGGTGCAAAAACCTATAGTAGCACTGAAGCTACCCGATTGTCACTAGAGCTTGCCAAAGCTTTGTAAATCTAAGCCTTCCATCCAGTTGGTAGCAATGATTCTAGGATGCACGTCCTTTTTCCATACCCTAGGCATCTAATGTTGATCAGACTAATGATCATCATACAACCTACATCATTTTAAGAGGTCTATTTTTGATCAATGTTGTTCGATATCACAACGCATATCAAAAGGGGTATCTATAAACACCTAAAGTGCATCATGTCGAGGTGAATACTCATATGGGACATGCTAGAAGACCATATGGAAGACCTTGGACAAATACCAAGGTATAGTAGTGGTTCTAACCACTCATTTAGGTAGTTTGGTCTAATCAAGGTTAGCCGCGGTTGACACCTACAGTTAGCAAATCTGATCACGCCTTAGAGCCACGACTAGAATTTAGAATCAGTTGGATCTTGGCCAATCCAAAATCAGTTATAACAAACAATTGGTAGTAGATCTAAGCAATTTAGTGGTAAAAATATCCAGAAGCTTCCCTCCAACTTCTCCAGCTATCCTTTCTTGATCTTAGCTTCCTCAAGAAGCTAAGACATAGCCCTCCTAGAGGTTATAATAACCCCATCCAAAATGGGAAATGGAGATATACGTAGGAGAATTTGAGTGGTGAAGCCCTGTCAAGTTCATTACTCACCTATATACATTGAGATAAAGCTTGGTTATAAGAATTGAGATATCAAAATGATAATTGAAGCCATGGAGGTCCTAGGAGGCTAGGAGAGCAAAGAAACTCAATTACACCAACTTCCCATGCAATCTGAGCAATTCAACCACCAAACTAGTTAGAGGACACAGAGGTGACCCCTGACCATCAATTTGATAGAGAGATTCAGATATTTAACCCCTGAATTAGAGGGAAAACACATTTCAGGCTCAACCATGGCTGTTAGTTGCAACTAACAGTGCTCACCGTGTGACAGAGCCATGGTCAGAGTGTTATCTTTGGTTTTCCTATTTTCTAGTCATAGGATTTGTTCAATGTTATTATATTAAGCATAATTCATGTTTATTTGCTTTAATAGAGACTTTGATTGAGAGAATTAGGTTTTTCAGTCACTTTTCTTTCATTCTTGCAATCAAGATAGTAATGGTCTTTTCCACGCTTTTAAATTCATAATTAGGCCTTTAAATAGATTAATAGATGTTTCCTTTACAGTATTGATGGTAGAATTATCATGTTTAATGTATTTTAACACATTTCTTGCACTTTCTTGATTGCATGTTGCTATGGCATATTTTGTACAATCTTCTTCTAAATGCCCATCAAGAGAGGCCTCCTTTGTTACTCATTTGTTTCTTGTTGTTTATTGCACGCAGGGCTAACATGGTTTTGACATACAAGGTAAAAAATACCTCTAATCATGGAGAATAAGGTCATCTACACCTTGGAGCAGTTCGTGTCATTGTAGAAGGCACTAAAAGACACCTACCCTTATGAGGGGTTTTTCCTATTGTAGTATCGAATGGGTATCCCTAAGTGGGATGGATTTATAACATGGATTGATTAAAATCAATGGAAGATACATTTCTTGTTATGTGTTATTCTTTATCAATTTTTTTATGAATGCTCATTTTCATATGATTAACAACCATTACAACATTAGGTGTCAGCATTTTACAATGTTACACTTAGAAAAGATAGGAAGATCACACATACAAATCATAATGCATTTTCCAATGAGATCCTTGAAAATGATGTCCATATCCCTTTGGAAAGTTGCTTTTGCATTTATTAGACCAAATGACATCCTCCTATATGCAAATATTCTTCACTCGATAGTAAATATAGTTTTAATCCTATCCTTGGGGTCTACCATTACGTAATTTTATCCTAGGTAACCATCTAG
This sequence comes from Wollemia nobilis, assembly GCA_028583015.1. NCBI lineage: Eukaryota > Viridiplantae > Streptophyta > Pinopsida > Araucariales > Araucariaceae > Wollemia > Wollemia nobilis. The sequence continues at coordinate 390,563 of JAQPPZ010000045.1, forward strand.
AAAAGACATTGTCGGAGAGCCATTCACCCTTTGTAATATTTCATCCAAGGAAGGGAGGTGATAGTTATCGTTCTCATATGTTCTATTAAGATTTCTAAAATCTACACACAAGCTTATTTCCCCATTCTTCTTACAAACATGCACCAAATTGGAAAGCCAAGTAGAATGTCTTACCAAAAACATAATGTGGTATACCAACAATTTTTGTATTTCTTTGAAAATAAGGGGTTCCAACAAAGTATTCAAAAGTCTCTAATTTTATCAAAAATACTTTATCCCTACCTTTAGTGGAATGGTGTGGGTAATGATAGACACATCATAGTTTTTTAAATCTTCGTAGCTCTATGCTATGACATCTCTATAATATGTTAAGCTTATATTAGTCCCTCCTTTTATTCATTAGTGCAAGATTTTTCCAAGAAAATATTTTGATGGTTTTCAGCACTTCCAAAATTATAAGCTTCATGTAACTCTTTTTCAGATGGAACAATCTATTATTTGCAAGTATGATAATCCATATCGAATAGGATTTCTAAAGAAACCATACCTTTAAGAATAGTGTTTATCTTCAGATTTAGTTCGCCTTCTTCATCTAGCTCTACATAATTTTTTTCTTCCTCATCTATGATTAGAGATTCAAATATACTTGAGTTAGTGATAAAATCGACTATATATCTATCACCCTCAAACACCTAATTTTTTTGGATATTATTTAGTATGAAGGGATCGACAACCAATTCCATTGAGAACTACTTTATATTAGAATGGGTAGCTAGTTCTAGAGTATTTATTGCTATTGTTGATGAATTTGTAGTTTGATTCTTTTTGTGTGAAATAGTTTGAATATCAAAAACATTAAACTCTTTAATTAAATCCTATACTCGACTATGATAGTTTAAGAGATGTGTGTCATGATAGACATACTATTTTTGTATTTGTTTGATCACCAATTCAAAATCTCCTAGGAAAAGTGCATTTTTGACTTTCTTCTTAAAGGTAAATTACAATCCATGAATCAATACCTCATACTCAACAACATTGTAGGTGCAAGGGAATTGTAATCGATAAGCAGTAAGATGTGATTTTCCCTTGGGGTTGACTAGTTTAACTCTAGCACCATTGTCATGCTTACATTTTGACCCATCAAACTTGAGAGCCCATAGTTGGTATTTAGTTACTTTTTGTTTTCTTGGTGGAGTTTTTGCTACTAAATAATTCTCTTCAACTTTGGTTTCTATTGCAATAGTATAGACTCCCATATCTGGTTCAATTTATAGAATCTCATTGACATTGTTGTACTCTATAGTCAGATTCTTTATTCTTGGCTCTCTTTTTATCCAAATATGGTTAGTTATACCATACCAAGGAAGGCACATTTGCAAAAAATATATTGACATATAGCCATTCAAGGTTCTTGACCAATCATGACTAAGAAACATCCCATATGCATATGGAATATCTATAACTTGAATATCAATACATTGTTGTATTTTGGGTTTGACAACCAACTGTATATGGACTTGATTCAACACCCCAACCACATTGAATTTTGTTTTGTCCAATTGCACCACCTTCTTTTTTGAGGGAGTAGAAGTCAATATCAATTTTTGGTTGATTGTATATGACATCACATTACCAAAAGCACATGAATCCACAAGAAAATTATGCAAGTTTTTGCCAATGATTCTAATAGTCAAAATGAAAGGAAACAATTCTATCTTTTTTTTGTATATCACAACTTGAGCATAAATAGTCTTTTTCAATATTTTTTAGTTTTGACTAGTAAGCATTTTAAGCAATAGATCCTTTTGGTCAGTTAATTGAGCTATCTCAAATAGATAAATATTTGCCTTAGTTTTTTTAAGGTCTTCAATAATTTTATATCCATCCTTGTTTTCCTCTGAGACTTTCTTTATTTGTGGTGATGACATGTTGGATTTTAGTTGTGCAGGTACTATGGGATGCTTAGATGAGACTAGGTTTTTGTTGGCCTACTCATCAGGGGAATTGAGGTTTTGTTAGGAGGTGTAGAGGAAGTAATTAATGTTTTACCTTTACTTTAAATAATATAATTGACACCTCTTTGAAATTGCTTTTAAGCTTGCACCTCTTATTTTAGGTATTATTTAGGTTTATCTTCATCCACTCCTAAGAGTTCATAGGTTTCTAAAACTAAGTTTGTCCCTACATTTTTGTTAGCTTTATTCTCAACATTATCATTGGTGGGCAGTAGTTCCAAATTTTCTCTCTTTTTAGATAATATCCAAAGTAGTTTTAAATTTTGGACAGTATGTTCCACCATGTTGAGTAGTGGAATGTACCCTACACAAATTGGGTAAAGCAACATTTGCTATATTTATTGAAATATTTGGATTATTTTTTGGTTTATTTTTGTTACTAGTAAGATTTGGGACTCCATTATTTGTGCAAGTATTCCATTGATGATTGGTCCCTTGAAAGTTAAAGTTTCTATTCTAAGTATTATTATTAGTTTTTTGGTTACATAGGAGAGTTGGTCACAACCACACTATTTTTAGTAACTGACAAGTATAGGGTTCAAACCATAGGGGCTGCTTCCACAAAACCTATTCTACTTTGTTATTGTTGACCCGACATGAAGGGGACCACTGATCTCTTAGGATTCACATTGTCATTATCAGTTGGCACACACTTAGAGGATTCAGATTAGACTACTACCTTTGCAAACATGTTGCCCCTGAGATTTGAACCTGGGTGTCTTCTTGATAAATGTCTGGCCAAACAAGCACTTACCAATCCACCTAGTCTTCTAGAGCTATTCTAAGTGTTATTATTTGTAGGTGGGTTTTGAGGAACTTACCTTTGTAATTGAATCATATCATTGAATTTTTGAACCATCCCTTGTATGTTGTCTATCTTAGGATTTGAGTTACTCAATTGACTTGTTATATTATTTACAAGTATAGTTGTATTAAAAATGTATGTAAATTTGGTTGATTATTTATTGGTGTATGATTGAGAACATTATTTGTGGTCACCTGATTGTATAAATAAATTAGAATAGTTTGTTGATTGCTCACATTAGACATCATTTTATTTATAGGAGTCAATTTGAAGGGTTTATTTTGGTCTAGATACATGGCCCTTGGTAATGGGTTCAACATAGGAAGGTGTTGTGTAAGGGCTTGGTTTATCAATAATAGCTGATTATAGGCTCCTAGTTGTCCAAGTGAAGTTAATTGACCTAAACCATAACTTTAAGGCACTAATTGTTGCTCAATTGTTAGAGCCTCATTATATGCCAAGGATAAAGATGTAATTTGAGGGGCTCTCTTCACAAAAATTGAAGTTAATGGGTCAAATATCTAAGATATATTTGGATGGATACTTTCTTTGTAAGGGTGTAAGCGGCCATAAATATGGTGTATAGTTTATGAAATATAGTGTTGAATAGCCTCAAGATTTTGCTAGATTCTCTATTGGTAGAAGCAAACAAATGATATACCATAGTTGGGGAAACATGTAATTTGAAATAACTAATAAATGTTGTATTTAATTGAGCCTAGGTAGTAATAGAACTTGAAGGTAAAGTGATATAACAATCATATGCAAACTCATTAATGTGTATGAGAAGATTCTACTGGTAGCATCCTCATGTTCAATCTATAAATAGATTAAGATATATTTGTATGCTTGTATATGCTCTTAAGCTAATCTTGTTCCATCATGTCTATATCAAGGTTGATACCCTTAAAAATTCTTAGGCATATCATGTGCATGTCCTGGTTGCTTCCTACTAACCAAGGAGCAAGAGTTAACATTGGTGGACTTTGGGGAATGGTAATAAGACCAACAAAAGGGATGATAGCTTGAGGAAAATTTTGGTAGTTAGAGGGGTATTTGGTCTACCTTTATCAATTTTGGTTCTTATAGATGACTTGGATCTAGTGGTGATGAATTTAGGTTCTAGCTTTGATAGTCAAGATGTGTAATTTAAACAATGCACCAAGAAAAACAGTTTTAACAAGCCCTCCTTCTAGCGCTTTTTTTATTGAGTGTGAAAATAACACATTGTTAAGGGAAGGAAAACACACTTGAAATAGATATTTGTTTCCTTTTGTAAAGGAAATATCTTTCCCCCAAGGTTTGGATATGTTAGATTTTGGATAATGTGGATAAAATTAGAGGTTGTTGAAAATTGTTCTTTCAAGAGGCCTTTGGTGGTTATGTTTACAAAGATAATTTTTTTGGTATAATGCTTAAAAATGAAATGCTTAACTGTCTAAAATTTAATTCTACTACATAAATATCTTGACTTACATAAGCTAAGTAGAATTAAAATAGGAAAAAAAATATGAATTTTAAACAGTGTAAAATGTGATTGCCCAATCTTTATCATTCATTCCATTTAAAATATATTGTAGATATAACAACAATGAAATTTTTAAAACTATATAAAATTCTAAAATACTCTACAAAAACCAACTTCAATTATTCAAATAATAATTAATCTACTCCTATTTAAATAAGATCCAAAGAAAATTTAAAGGTTTGAGAGTAAGAGAAAATTAAAAAAACATACTAGTATTGCCCTAAACTCCAATTCTAGTCTGATAAAGCAACAAGTTTGATTTAAACCAACCTTGCCCGACCAATATTTACATAGCATGAGGTCTGAGATGGTGCAATATTCAAAATATCAACAAATAGTGAAACAAATTGAGTACAACCACCATTAGCATGTGCAGATTGAACACAACAAATTTCAAAAAACCTTATATTATAAAAATTTTCATTGAGTACATAGATTCCAACTTGTCCACTTTGATGGATACACGAACAAAGCTCAAAACACTAGAGTCTTGGTTCAGAAATACCATCCAAGTACAAGCAAAAAATTCAAAGAAGAAAAACTAAAAAGGCCAACTAACAAATAGTTAAATTTTCATTGAGTACATAGATTCCAACTTGTCCACTTTGATGGATACACGAACAAAGCTCAAAACACTAGAGTCTTGGTTCAGAAATACCATCCAAGTACAAGCAAAAAATTCAAAGAAGAAAAACTAAAAAGGCCAACTAACAAATAGTTTTTGACCATTGTAACTAGTTGGTGAGCCACTATTTATACATTTCTTTTGAACTTCACCCAAAGCTATATTTTGCAAATAACTTCTAATTAATTCTACAATGTGCTTCTTGAGATTTGTTTCTCATCCATACTGTAGCCATGCCTCATTAAGTCTACACTACTTTGAATAGGCCTCATAAAGTCTTCATTTTTACGATGCTTGGGAGCTCTACAACAATTATACTTCATTAAATGTCTACTTCTCTGCACATCTTGGGTTAGCCATTAATTTCATCTATCCACTGTCTAGTACACTTGCACTTCCTCGATCTGCATTAAAATTTTATGTGGCAATTACGTTCGCCATATTCAATATAGCCACTAGCAAGAATTTTGCAAGTAATATAGAAAAATAAAAATAGGGGTTATAACTTTAATTTTTTTTATTTCTCTAAGTTTTTTTTTTTTTACTTTTAAAACTGGTGGTTAAATATTTAAGCTAAATATCATCTTCACGCGCTATTGGTTTAAAATAAAATGTTTTGGGCTATTGATGTTTCTCAATGAGCTAATATTTGTTGTTGAAGCACTTTGAAAAACTACCACTAAAATTCTAGACTAATCATAGTTGTTGGAGAGATATGAGAGATAAAATCCTAGCCATAGATGAATTCTTTCTATTGCTAATAAAACATATTTTTTTTATCTCTTAAACCTATCCGTCTATGCTATTTCAAAATAAAATTTGGGCTGTTGGATTAATTAACCTTAGCTATTTGATCTGAAAGCTTGTCTTTTCTATCGCTTAATCTTGTTTGTCCGTGCTATCTCAAGATTTAATCTTGGCCATCAGAGCAATTTGACTTTAAAATACTTATCTTTTTTACTGCTCAATCCTATCCATCCGTGTAATATTAATATTTAATCCAAGCTATCAAATCTGACATAACTTTAAAATATATCTTTATTTTTTTATTGCTCAATCCTATCCACTTGAGTTATTTTGAGATTAAATGTGGGTCGTTGATGAATTCCTATAAAGCCTTACTTTTTGCTGTTTAATCCTATCTATTTGAGTCATTTAAATGTGGGTCATTGATGAATTCTTTTAAAACTTTATTTTTTACCCTTTAATCCTGTGCATCTAAGTCATTTTGAGATTAAATGCGGGCCATTGATGAATTCCTTTAAAATCTTTGTTTTTTACCATTTAATATTTTTCATCCAAATAATTTCAAGATTAAATGCAGGTCATTGATGAATTCTTTTAAAACCATGTTTTTTGTTGTTTAATCCTATCCATCTAAGTCATTTCGAGATTAAATGTGGATCATTGATGAATTATTTTAAAATCTTACTTTTTACTGCTTGATCCTGTTCCACCAAGTCATTTCGAGATTAAATAAAAGGTCGTTGATGAATTCCTTTAAAACCTTGTTTTTTTACCATTTAATATTGTCTATTTGAGTCATTTCGATATTAAATGAGGGTCATTGATGAATTCTTTTAAAACCTTGCTTTTTTCCATTTAATCCTGTCTGTCCAAATCATTTCAAGATTAAATGTGGGTCGTTGATAAATTATTTTAAGGTCATTGATGAATTCTTTTAAAACCTTGATTTTTTGCCATTTAATCATGTCCATCCAAGTCATTTCGAGATTAAATGCAAATCGTTGATGAATTCTATTAAAACCTTGCTTTTTCCATTTAATCCTATCTGTCCAAATCATTTTGAGATTAAATGCATGCCATTAATGAATTCTTTTAAAACTTTGTTTTTTTACCTTTTAATCTTGTCTTCCAAGTCATTTTGAGATTAAATGCGGGCTATTAATGAATTCTTTTAAAACCTTGTTTTTTTGTCATTTAATCATGCTTGTCCAAGTCATTTTGAGATTAAATGCAGGTCGTTGATGAATTCTTTTAAAATCTTATTTTTTTCATTTAATCTTGTTTGTCCAAATCATTTCAAGATTTTTTTTTCTGAGTAATACTTCTTATACACATCTGCCATGGAGATTGAACCCGGGTCACATCACCACACTCACACGGATCATTTCAAAATTAAATGTGGACCATTGATGAATTATTTTAAAACCTTGATTTTTCCATTTAATCCTATGTGTCCAAACCATTTCAAGATTAAATATGGGCCATTGATGAATTCTTTTAAAACCTTGCTCTTTTTTTGTTTAATCCTATTTGTTCAAGTCATTTCGAGATTAAATGTGAGTTGTTTAATAATTCCTTTAAAGCCTTAATTTTTGACGTTTAATCTTATTATTTGAGTCATTTCAAGATTAAATGCAGACCATTGATGAATTATTTTAAAACCTTATTTTTTATCGCTTATTTCTGTCTATCCAAATAATTTTGAGATTAAATGTGGGTCGTTGATGAATTCCTTTTAAAACTTATTTTTTTGCAATTTAATTGTGTTTGTTCCAGGTATTTCGAGATTAAATGCAGGTCGTTGATGCATTCTTTTAAAATCTCATTTGCTGCTATTTAATCCTGTCCATGCAAATTTGTATGATTTTAAAATATTTGTCTTTCCATTGATCGAGAGATTTAGAGCAGAATCTAAGTAGGCAAATAAGACTGTGGAGGATATTAGAAAAAACTTTAGCTCAAAAACAATTTTTTTTAAAGTTTAGAAAATATTTTTAATTATTGAGAAAGAAAAATAATTATCCAAATTTTTTTTCTAAAAGCCCAATTTTTTTTTTCAAAGTTTGGAAAATAAAATAATATTTTAAAAGTCTGGAAAATATTTTTAATTACTTCGAAAGAAAATTAATTATCTATAAATAATTAAAAGCCTAGAAATAATTTTTTAAAAGTCTAAAAAAGATTTTATATAGTTAAAAAAGTTTTTTTAATGTCTAAAAAGAACTTTAAAGGGTTTTCAAATTATCTCTCAATTTACTACAAAGTCATCTATGTTGTAGAGAGGAAAATCAAGACTACAATATTTAAATAGTTTTAATGTGCTAGAGCTATGGAACATAGGCACAAAAGTACTTGTTGGAAATTTTATTTCGAGCCAGACTTGATGGGGAAAGATATTTACTACTTAAAGAAATCCACAAACACAGACATAACAATAAACATCACAACAAGCTCATAGGAAGCAAAATTTGGATCAAAATTAAAAGCTTTCAGCTAAAGACTGAAATCTGCAAACTAACCCAAAAAAATAAAAGACAACTTACAAAATTTTTAAAAGTGGGTTCCCAATTTATGCATATGAAGGTGTGTTGTGCAAGCGCAACAATAAGATTATTCAAAATCAATTGCCAAAAATAAGAGCATGGAGGAAACAACTACCAAAATTACAGCAATATCTTTGACAAACAAGAATCCCCCTTCTCTATACACAATGATCCCTACCAGCTCTAAAATTATTAATTTAAATTCTTTTGTAACTTCCAAACCCTACTAGAAATTGCTCCCTTTTGATAGTAAGTATCATAAGGGTGGTGCATGGCTGGTAAAATGGGGCACTCATTTTCCATTCAACGCATTTAGCATCCTACTACTGGAGATAAATTCATTTTTATCAAAGAATTAACAAGTTAGTTTTATTTTTCTTTGTTAGGATGGCAAAATTTTCGATCCTTCAAAATTGTATTTTCACATACTTTCTTCTTCAATTCTTCTCTCTCCTCTAATATTCCCTTTTCTCTTGGCCCTACCACCTCTATATTTATTGGTTCTAGTCTTAGCAATTGATACATGTTCAACCTAATTTTTTTAAAATGTGTAGGTCACCCTCCCTACATGTAAATTTCACATTTTCAGGTTTCTCAACCATAATAGAATAAATATTTTATTCCTTAATGAGGTAAAAGTTATTAAAATTCAACCAGTGCATTGTATGTTGCCTTTTCAACTAAAGGCAACAATTTTACACTGAGCATAAACTGAGTAAAGGGGGAAACTCTTGTTCTTCTCCCTTCCCTTGGTTCCTTGATGGCTAATTTTGGGCATGACCATTACAATAATTGTACAACGACCATTATGACTAGTTGATTGGGTTGTACTCAATATATACACACAATGATTGGTACAACTCATATTAGCATTTGGGAGTAGATGACCATGTCCCTTTCGACTATTGAATGGATTATGACTATTGATTTTAACATGGTCAAGAACATTGGTGAATACAACTAGAATTTTTATAAACCCTTTAACAACAAAGAGTTCACTAGCTGGTTGATGCCCTATTTAACCACCCCTCAACTAATAACTCCTAGTGGTTTTCTTGGTGTAATGGTAGATATGGGTCTGACAGGAGATCCAACAAAATTAGACAATGTATTCCTAAACAAACTCTCTTGAAAAAAATCCCTCCCAATCATTTAGTATTTGTTACTCCTTGTATTATTTTATTTGATCAACTACTAATCACTTTCTCCTTGCTTCACACTCTATTGCCCAATTCTATTCCTCCACTGCATTTCAAGCTCAATATTTCACACTTAGACTCTAATTATTATTTGGACATATTGCAATATATCTAGATATCATATTCTTGTCCCCTTGGCGCGAGGATGGTTGGAATTAATGTTGGAAGGTTACCACGTATATATCTGTTACTTTCCTTCATAAGTATAAAAAAATCATGGCATTCCAACATTGCTCCCTTAAAATCTATCTCTAAAAAAATAATATATTTTTAAGATGTTCTACCATATTCCTCTACACCTAACCTCTACCATTTTTTAATGCAAGAATAAATTAAGAAAAATTGAAACTTATAAAGCTTATAGTAATAAAGTTTGTTCGATCTGCTTGTTGTGGTGCAGTGGTAAATCCCCTAGGTGTTGGTAGAGGCTGACCCAGGTTCTATTCCCCTTGTCTCCATTCTGTAGATATATGGTAAATCCCCTAGGTTTTGGTAGAGGTTGACCCAGGTTCTATTCCCCTTGTCTCCATTCTGTAGATATATGGTATAGCTAAGAATATCCTATGTGTTGGTAAAGACCGACAAGGCTCCATTCCTCCTATGCCCAAACTGTTGAAAGTGGCACCCCGAAAGGGGTGTTTTCCACTATAAATTAGTTTTTTACCCAGATGTTATAGGTGAGTTGGAGAGGAGAGGGAAATCTTCCAAGAGAGGTCCCAGGTTCAAATCTCCACCCTACCAAAAAAGCTGAATTGGGTATCCAAAATCCAATTGATAATGTTGGTGTGAACGGGATCGGGTGTGACTCTCAGGTGACTTTGACGGTGTATAACTCCCTATTCATGGTCTCTCAGACCAGGGCGGCCCTGCAAGGGGTTTTTCATTTAAAAAGAAAAAAAAAGTTTGTTCTTAGCTAAATTGGTTAGAACATGGAGATAATGAAATAAATTTCTTTTCAACTATCTTCATCATAAAGTTTTTTTTTTTTTTTAACTATTTCCAATATTTCAATTCCACTTTATAGTTTTTTTTTAAACTATTTCCAATATTTCAATCCCACTTTATAAAAATAGTTTTTCAAATACCTTCAAATGATTTGTATTCACTCCTTACCAATTATGTGAGAGACTATATTCTCTTCTTGTCTCCTTTGAAGTTAAAATTATAAAAAATATTCCATTTATAGAAGGGCTTAGGTTGGCCCTTTTGTATTCGAAGAAAGATAAATACTTGGTATTGATAATCTCCTAATGGAATTCTATTAGCCCCGAACAAAGGTGTGTTATGTATATGGAAAAGGGGGCTTTGAAAATTTTGAAGGACAATGTGTTGCAATGGTCAGTTTTCATTTTATGTGAGGCAATTCAAACGACATGAGAGGAATCCCACCTCTTTCATTCCAACAAGTCCCTCCTCATAAAAGGGATTTTCAAATTACTTTTGAAAGTAATTATGTTGACTTAAGATTTGTATGAAGTGGTTGGATATTATCTGTTTGTATGTAGTTGGTAAAAGTTTTGGATGTTGGTAGAGGTTGATTCAGGTTTGATTTTTTCTACTTCTATACTACAAATATACGGTATAGCTAGGAATGTTCTATGTTATGGTAGAGGTCGACAGGGCTTCATTTTTATTACACCCACCTTGTTGATAGGGGTCCAAGTTCCTCTTAAAATCCTAAGTTTACCCTAAACATTTTCTCTTTAAGGAGGTCCAAGGTTCAAACCATTGCCTATCCAGAAGGGAATCGGTTAGATGGTAACGTTTGAGTGACTTGGCTACTTAGGGTCGGGGTCCCATTGACTGTGTTTTACCCAACAAGCTTAAGGTTTATAGAGACAATCCATTCATAAAGTTACCAATTTTTCTATGAATAAAAAAAAATGAGTGACTGTTGGTTGACTACAAGTTCGATGCCCTGTAATCAGGGTCATGTTGACTGTGCTTTACCCAACGAGCTTAGGGTTTATAGAGATAACCCATTCATGGAGTTATTGATTTATTTATAAATATAAAAAAAATGACTGAGTATTACCTAGCCCAATTTATAATTGCGGTTGGCTACCCCAATTTAATACCCTGAAAATTTAAGATCTTGTTGACTATGCTTTACCCAAAAAACTTACAATTTATAAAAACAACCCATTCATAAAATTACTAAATTCCTTTTTAAATAAACCTATACACTGTATACATGCTTGCACACTCTTGCACACTCTTATCTTCCAGAAATGCACAAAATGAAGAGTACAAATGTGGTTCACTAGGTTTCATTATTAACAAAGGCAATGTTAAATTTATTCCTAAGTCTAGAGATCTTGAGCTCATCACCAATTGGAGGCCGATCACCCTACTTAATGTGAGCTACAAGATTATTGCTAAAGCCCTTGCACTTAAGCTTAAATCTATTCTACCTTTGATTTTCAGACCTGAACAAACTGGCTTTGTTAAGGGAAGATACATTCTTGATAATGTTCTTGTTGTTTGGGAAGGTATGGAGTGGGCAAGAAATTCTGAACAAGATGCTTTATTCATTAAGATAGACTTTGATAAAGCCTATGATAAGATGGAGTGGTACTTCATAACTGCCATGCTTCAAGCTCTAGGTTTCGGGCCAGTATTTGTGAGCACCGTTCTTATGTTATTTCAAGATGCTTCAGCTGTTCTTACCTTGAATAATAGTCAATCTCAGTCAATTTCTCTTGGTCGCTCTGTGAGACAAGGATGCCCTCTTGCTCCATCTCTTTTCATTCTTGCTACAGAGGCTTTTGGCTATTTTTTGGCCCATAAGATGGATCAAGGATTAATCAAGGGTATTGCTCTCCCTAATTCTGATCGTCAGTTGGTCAATGGTCATTTTGCAGATGATTCCTTATTAACGCTTCAAGAAGATGAGCAATCCCTTTCCTCAGCTATTAGTTGCTTGGAGGTGTTCTGTTTAGCCTCTGGTTCTTCTATACAATGGAAAAAAACATTTTATTTTTGGAAATCTCAATCTCAACTGCCACACTGGTTACATCAATTCCAATGGACTTGGATTCATCTAGGTGAGGTGTTTAAATTTCTTGGAATTCCTTTTGCATTTCATGGTTCCTCTGCTCAATTGTGGTAGTATGTTATTGATAAAGTGGAAAAGAAGCTTTCTTACTGGACTAGTAAGAAACTTTCTCTGGCAGGAAAATTTTAGATTTGTTCTAAGGTTTTAGCCACTACCCATGTCTATTATTCATCTTGTTGGGTTCCATCCAAATCTTGTTATAAAAAGCTGGATAAGCTTCTAAGAGACTTCTTGTGGGCCAAAGACTCTGTCAAGCAAGGTTTTCATCGGGTAGCCTAGGAAATTTGTTGTTTGCCCAAGGATTGTGGAGGCATGGGTTTGTTTGATTGTCACCGACAAGGTCTTGTCCTTTGTGCTAAATGGATCACCCGATCTTTAATTGGGGATGAATCTTGGAAAGTGCTGGTCAGGCATTGCATTTCTTCTGGTTTGCTTCAGGGGAAGAAAATTTGGAAAGGGGTGGGATTGCAATCCATTCTTACCCCTGTCCCTATTAAAGTTAAAGGTTCTTTTGTCATTTAGAGTATTTGGAAATCCTGGGAGGCCTTCAAACCCTGGCTTAGTTGGAAAGGGAGTTTTTGCAAAGCAGGTGCCTCTTTGTCTTCCATGAATATTTGGTGGTCTCCTGTTATCACTTGGCAAGGTTCTCCCTTAGCTCTGGTGCAGTGGGTCAGAGCGCAGAGGTTCTATAAGCGTGGTATTGCTTCCATTTTTGATTTCTTCTCCCGACATGCCAGGTGTTGGATACCCTGGGAAAGTTTTTGTCAAATTCACAATTTAAATCTTGGTGATAGAGACACTTATGAGGTGGTTATTGATAGTATTCCATTTTCTATTTGGAGCAAACTACATAAGCATTTTCAAAAACCCTGGTGGTCAGATTGGTGTTGGCCTGGGGAGCTTCCTGTTTTGCAATATAAAGCTCATCTTGGTTACAAATGGCTCACCCCACAAGTTCCAATGTTTGATAAGCTCACTCTGAGATGGAATTTAGTCTCTCTTCCCTCCCAATGGAATAAGAGGTTTCGGATTGCTTGGGCTACTTATATTGAACCTAAACAGAGTTTTTTTGCTTGGAGTCTCTTACATCAAGGGTTACCTGTTGGCAGTAGGCTCAAGCATCTGGGTGTTCATAATCTCATTTGCCCGGTTTGTGGACAAGCGAAAGATTTATTGCATGTTTTTTGGTCTTGTGATCGGGCTCAGTCAGCTTGGGAGTGGCTTCTTGAAATTTTCAGACCTTTTATGTAGGAGGATTTTACTTGGGTGCATGCTATTTTGGGTGACCCTATTACTTTTTCCTTCAACTTGGATGTTGTTTGGAATATTTTTAGAATTGGTACCTTGTTTTTTCTATGGAAGTCCCGGAATAGAGCTATTTTTTCTCAACAAGATGTCGGACATGTCTTCTCTGTTGCTGATAAATATGATATATTCTTTGATTGTTGGTTATAGATTCAAGTACAGGTTAAAAAAGTACAAGTGGAGCTGCAGTACTTGTGTACCCTCATGGATCATTGGGGGAATGCACCCTGCATTATGAGTCATGTGCATCTTCCTTCCCCTTCCAGGTGGCAATAATTTCTCGGCTTCTTTCTTTTCGAATGCATATTTAATATTGTTTTGGCAGTTGTTATTGGTAGTTTGTGGGTTGTTTCTGACACTCTTGTATACTCTTAACCACAATGGTTAATGTATTGGTTTACGGGGTGTGCTAATCCCACCCACCCTTTTTTGTATGATTAAACATTATTTTATTAATATAATGGCTTTTTCATAAAAAAAAAAAAAAAAAAACAAAATTAAAACATACTTGCTTGCCCACTCCTATCTTCCACCGATGCACAAAATCTAGAGTACAAGAAAAATAAAAATTAGAACATGCTTGCCCACTCTTATCTTCCAGCAATGCACAAAATCCAAAGTATAAGAAAAACCAAAATTTAAATTGTTTAGATGGTGAATGTGTATTCATTAAAAAAATTCAACTGTTATTTTATCTTTCAAAAATTAAATATTTTATTTTTATTTATAATAATATAATTTTAATTAATTAAAATTTTAATTTAATTTATTATATTTTTTAAATTTCAAATGATACTAATTTAACATGAAATCAATTATCCAAACAAGCATCATCGTATCCCCATCGTATCCTTATAAAATTCAAACTTTAAACTTATATACAGTTTCAAAGTCTTAAATGTGTTTAATATAATTTTTATTAAAAATACATATATAAATTATTAATTAAATCCGTAAAATTTAGGTGGATTGGTAAAAAGTTGGCACCTATTACCAGGAAATTTAGATACAAACCTTGCAGGTATGCCAAATCTAGGGTAAAGATAGTAGTGTGATTTGAGTTCGCTAAGTGTGCGTCAACTTGATGATGGCGATACCAACCCAGAGCCATTGGGGGTCTCCCTCACTTCAGGTCATGTTTACAGAGGCGAGATAAGGTTTATAGTGGTAGCACCGTGATTTGACTACGATTGGAAGCAATAAAACTTTGACCCTATGACTAGTTATTCAAAAAAGAAAAATAGTTACCAATTCCTCTATATATATCAAAATTATTAATTAATAATATATTTTTTTAATAAATATTTAAAAATATCTTGTTTTAAACTCATAATTATATTAAATGATATAAATTTAATTTTTATAGTTTTAATTTAGTTTATTAAATTATTTCAAAATTATCCAAGTACCATGTACAACCCTATTCTATAGAATTCAAAGTTTAGACTTCTATATAGAATTCCAAAGTCCCCACTAAACCCAAATATCTTTAATATAAATTTATTAAATAATATTATATATAAGTTATTTGTTAACAATGTATTTATTTAATAAATGTTTAAAATATTTTGTTTTTACCCAGGTGTTGTTGGTGAGTTGGAGAGGAGAGCGTAATCCTTCAAGGGAGGTCCCAGGTTCAAATCTCTACCCTACCAAAATGTTGAATTGGGTATCTAAAATCCAATTGATAATGTTGGTGCGAGCAGGGTCGGATGCAACCCCCGGATGACTTTGACGGTGTAGAACCCCCTGTTCACGGTCTCTCAGACCAAGGCGGCTCCGCAATGTTTTAAAAAAAAAATTGTTTTTAATAGTATTAAATAATATAAATTTAATTTATTAATGTTTTAATTTAATTTATTAATGTTTTAATTTAATTTATTATTATTTAAAAAAAAAGATATTCTAATTTCATCTAATTATTATGATTTTTTTTTTTTTAAATATGGTTTTGAAATTGTTCTTCCTTTCCAAAGCTATATATCTTTTTTAATATCATCCAGATTTAAGTTTTGGTGTAAACTATATTACTGTCATCTTCTTTTCTTTTGCAGGGGATATTTGACATCTTTGGTGGGGGTGTGGAAGCAACCTTGTGCCTATGCTTCTTCTCTTTTGGAGTTCTGGAGGAGTTTAGGGAGACCTCCTGCTAAGGTTATCTTTCTCCAGGTTGCTTGGACTATTGGCTCTTCTTGCATTATTGGCCCTTCTTGTATTCTGTGATAGATTTGGTTGGAAATAAATTGAAGAATTTTTCATGATAAGAAGCTTACTGTTCCTCAAATTTGACAGCGAATCATTGGTATGATCCAGGAAACTGTCTCTTCTAAATGCCAAGTTAGTCTTCCTTTGGAACAGTCGGAGTTTTTGATGATGCAGAGTTTGGGATTTGTGAAGAATGGTTCTCGTCCTTCTATTTCGTCTGGTAGAAGAGATGTTAGACAAAAGGTGCAGTGAGATTATATGACATCCTCCTCCTCCAAAGGTGTTTAAGATCAATACGGATGGGTCTTCTCGGGGTAATCCTGGGCATGCTGGTATTGGAGGAGTTGGGAGAGATAGTGCTGGGAATGCTTGTTTCATTTTTTCATGCTATAAGGAGATACACTCTAATAATTAAATGGAGGCTCTTGCTATCTATTGTGCTTTGGAACAAGGGTTGGCTATGGACTAGCGGACGATAATCTGTGAGTCTGATGCATAGATTATTATCAGTTTGTTAAAGACTCACCATCTTGATAATGTTCACTGGAGGTTGACCTTGTTTGTTCGACAAATTCTTCAAATCTGTTGTACTTTGGAGTTTATCTCTTTTGTTCACATTCTTAGAGAATGTAATAGGGTTACGAATTGTTTGGTTAAATTGGCTTCTCAGGTTCAAGAGAATTGGTCTGTTAAGGGTTGGGATCACCTTCCTTTTGACTGTTCTCACATCTTCATAATTTACTTGTTGAGGATATGTCTGGTTGAGGTTTTTGTTGGTTGTTTTTTGGTGGTTGTTTGTTCTCAGTTGTAAAGTTTCTTTGATCTAATAAAATTTTACCCCTATTTTATTAAAAAAAATATTATGTTTAAATTATAAATATTAAATCTTGATATAAATTAAGATTATTAATATACCTCAACTATCCAAACCCAAACCTAATTGATTATGTCAAATTATAAATATTATTACACCAATAAGCGTCCTACAATGGCAGCCAACAAGGTCAGCCACACCGTAAACAATATTAATAGTTTATTAAAAAACCGACGTTAAGAAAATTATCCATCAACATTAAGGGTTACAATGGATTTAAAATATTTAAAAAATATTTAAACTATTTAAACTATAAAATATAAACATCGAGAGTTATCAATCTCGATCTCGAGGCGCCTATCTATCACACCTCCAAGAAATGAGATAGACGCCTCGAGATTGATAACTCTCGACGTTTATGGATATATATATATATATATATATATATATATATATATAAACTAGTGAGATAATTATAAATTAAATACAAGTAAAAACATGTTTTATAGCTAGATATATTTTATATATCTAAACTAGTGAGATAATTATAAATTAACTACAAGTAAAAACATGTTTCATGACTTTGTTGGGAGTCTTTGCTAACGTGTGTTTACTTTCGATGTATGTTTTTCTTTGCGTTGTGTGATGATAGGTCTAACATCTTTATCGATAGGTCTTTCTTTGATTTTTTCTCTACTAAAGTTTTCTCGCTTTTTCTTGTGACCGTGGATTATTTTGGGAGTGCGGAGCAGGAGACGTGAAGTGGGCTTTCGGTTTTTGTTGTCATCTTTACAATTATTGTGTGGACCACATTCTAAGTGTCTCCATTCAATTAAAAGGAGATATGGTCAAGAGAACGTACCTGCGTGGCTATAGTTATTTGAAATGAAGGCTACCTTCAATATTCAGTTTTTGAAAATCTTTATAAATAAAGATAAAAGTCAACAATATTTTTATTATTATAAAAAATAATCAGGCACCTAGCAAAAGGTCAAAAAAATATCAAAATATCTGGATTATTTATAGAATGAAATTAAGGCAGCTCACTTTCCAGTAAATATTTTAATATTAAGAAACGGCAAGATACTTTCTCAACCTTCTTAGAAATTTATTATAAATTTATAATAAAAAGTGCGATATATGATCTTTGACTTTGTCTTTCCTATTGTATTTGAGTAGGCAAACACGTTTTTCCAACTTAAAATGGTCACAAGTGTTTAATTCATTGGCCTATTTTGCAATTTTAAGAGCTTTACTATTTTAAATATATGAACTTGCCGTCCTATAGAGAAAGGATTGATTAGACCCTTTATTTGTGAGTTTAAATGACGAAAATTTTAAGTGATGAAAGTTCCATCATCCCAGGTGGCGGAAACCTCTCTTATCACATTGAACCTAAAAATCTTTGACTCGATCTTTAGGTCATGCCAAGTGGTGAAACCCTCTCTTATCCCATCGAAAGGCCCCATTATGCTAGAAATCGGTCAACCCCTTATTTGCATATGAAGCTTAAGAAAATCCTCGACCATTATCAAAACCCATGCCCTTCCATTGAAAATAACCTCAAAATTCACCATGTTTTTTTTTTGAAATGAAAGATCGTTTACTTCATTAATATCAAAACAAAAATGTACAAAGCATCCGCCCGAAGGCTAAAGACTACATAATATATATATCAATTATATAAACAAAGATTATAAAAACTAGAACTACGAACAACTACCCAACAAAACCCATTACAAAATATCTTTATCATCCCAAAACCCAAGGCAGCAACAGGAAGGAACCTCGGATCTGCATAAAAGAAACTATAAGCTGCGATCATTTTTGGCATTGTAATCTGAAACAAACATCTGAAGATAATGCTGAATCAAAAGCACCTGAGAATAGTCGTCAATCTGAAAATGAAGCTTTTGAAGATGAGGAAAGAAAAGAGAATTCTTTGATCTGAATTTGGACTTGAAAGTTATCATCACACGAGCAACCTGTAGCAAAATTTTCAGCCTTGTGAGTCTCCTCAGAGACTCAGTAAGGATTCTCATAACTTGCCGAAATAACTCATCATTTCTAGCAGACCAAATATGCCATAAAATCTCAGTAGATAACATTAACCAAAACATATTAAAACAGTGATGCATCTGAGGAATGAAGCCAAATAAGATATGTTGTCTAATAGGCACATTACTGATGTTCCAACCAGTCATAGTAGAAAAAAACAAACTCCAAATTTCACGAGCATATAAACAATAAAAAAATATATGATCAAATGTATCTGGAACCCGACATAGAGAACATATAGAATAATTATGAGGCTCTCTACTGATTGGCAGCCTCTGTAACAAAAGCATCCATCTAAAACAAGCCTTTTTAGGCTCTAATGGACTGAACCATAAGTGCTGGAAAATGCTTTGAATCTGATTAACAGTGAGAGCCAGTTGCCAACTACTGTTGACATGACAAACAATACCAGAAGCATCCTGTAAGAGAATATACAACAGCTTAGCCTTAGTGCACTTGAGTCTGGTACCATCGGACCACTTACAAGAATCATAAAACTGCTGAAGATCATCAATAAAAACATGTCGTCCATGCTGAAAAAAGGAAAGCCTTAGTAAAGAATATGTCCTCCACTGAGATTGTGGAAGATCATACACGAAACTAAGACATTCCCAAGGCATGATATTACCGTTGACCAATATATCATTAAAAGTATTAATACCTTTGGCTGCCCATTTTTTAGCAGAACAACCTCTGATAAGAGCAAGAGGCTTATTATTGTACCAAAGATTCCACCAAATAGAACCAAATTTAAAATAAAAACCAACATTGTGCCCAACAAAATTCTCAATAACAATTTTATCACGAACCATTTCCCAGGCCCTCCAAATACTACGAAAAACTGTTGAGCCAACAGGTACAACATGAAACTTTCCAAAGAGAATATCCGTAATGTGCAAGTTTTTCCAGAATTTAGCTTTATGAGGGACAACATTGGAAAGATTATATCTGACCAGAACCTTCCAAGGTTCACTGCCATCTAAACATTTCACAATCCACTTAACGGATAATGCAATGCCTTGAAATTTAAGATTTTTCAGTCCTAAACCACCTTTCAACTTTTCAGAAGTACACCACCTCCAATTAACTAAGTGCCTTTTAGTCCCACCTTGACCATCTGACCATAAAAATCTGCGGATATATTTCTGAATCACATCCACCTGATAGGCAGAAAAAAGCCAAGTAGAAGCAAAATAAGTGGAATATGAGGACAAAATTTTTTGGCAGACCTGAAACCGACCAGCAAAAGACAATGGAAATCTGTTCCATTTGCATAATTTGCCAATTATTTTGTTTTTAACCCAGTCCCACATATCTTTGAGGCAAGGATCCACTGCAAAGGGAATACCAAGATAACGAACCTGCTTCGTAGGTCCTCCCCATTGAATAGGAAATCTAGAAAACCAAGAAGGAGGATTCCAATCCCAGCCGAGCAAAATTGATTTGGGAAAGGAAATCTTAGCACCAGAAGCACTTTGAAAAATGGATAGAACATGAAACAAATTATTCATATTTTCCTCATCTAAGGAAACAAAAATGTTAGTATCATCAGCAAATTGCACATTAAGAAGGTCATCACCATTCGGAAGAGTAATGCCTTGCACCTTAGGATAATATAAAGAATGTCTGAGCAAATAGTAAAGGGCATCACTGGCAATAACAAAGAGAGTTGGCGCTAAAGGACAACCTTGACGAATAGACCTCTGAAGATAAATAGGATCAGAAAAGGAGCCATTAACATCTATATAAGTGACAACATCGGATAAAAGGACCCTGACCATCTTACAAAAGTTTGGAGGAAAGCCAAAAGCTTCAAGAGCCATCAAAATAAAATCCCATTCAATTCTGTCATAGGATTTTTCAAAATCAAGTAGCAATAGCCCAACATTCTGCCCAGAACTCCTGGCCCAGCTCATAGCCTCCCAGCAAGTTATGAGATTTTCAAGTATAAATCTACCCTTAATAAAGCCAGTCTGAGTAGGGCTAATAAAGTCTTGCAAGACAGTAGTAAGCCGCAAAGCCAACACTTTAGCAATAATTTTATAAGAAACATTTAATAAAGTAATAGGACGCCAATTTTTAATAAGAGATTTATCTCCCCCTTTAGGCAAAAGTCTAATAATACCTGTATTAATTGACTGGCCCAAAGATTCCAAATGGAAGGCCTCAACATAAACCTCCAGGAGATCCTCACACACCCAATTAAGATTCTTTTTATAAAACTCAATGGGAAACCCATCAATACCAGGTACTTTATCATTGCTAATAGCCTGAATGGCTCTGCAAATTTCATCCTTTGAAACAGGTTTATCCAGATCAGCACAATGCTGAACAGAAAGCTTCTTGGGCAGAATTTTCTTACATAACTCTCTATCCAATTGTCTTTGATGTGAATTTTCAGAAGAAAATAATTCTTTATAATATTGATAGATAATATTTTTAATCATTCCAGGATCACTGGTCAGCTCATCCCCATTTCTAAGGCAGCTGATATTTTCTTTAAAACCCTTGTCCTTCAGAAACTGAAAGAAAAATTTTGACCCTCTATCTCCAGATTGGAGCCAATGCAGCCTGGACTGAGCCCTTTGAGCTTGAATTTTCCTAGTCTGAAAATGTTTTAAATTATTTTTAATAACAACAACTGATTCTTGCCAATCAATACTATTAGGACAGAGCTGCAAATTCTCTTCAGCAAAAGTGAGGCAGGAATGCAAAAATTTTTCTTGCCTTTTAGAATCTAAAACTTTTTTCCTTCCAATAATTTGAATGGTCTTCCTCCAACCATCAATATTCTTGTTCCATCTTGAGATGGCACTGTCATTCTTATAAATACATTTATTAATTTCCCTAAGAGTAAACAAAGCTTCACAACAGTCCTCCATCTCAAGCAAGGACGTATTAAGAACAAATCTACCACAATGCCTCAAACCATTGCTAACTTCATCAATTAACAATAACCGAGCACAAATAGGATAATGGTCTGATATGGTGGTAGGGGTGACAAGCACCCTAGTAGATTGAGCCACATTGTCAAAAGTAAAGAAAGGATTGGAAGCATAAAATCTGTCAAGGCGAGAAAAAATTCTATTATTACCCTGCTGAAGATTACTCCAGGTGAACCAAATGCCAGGAACCTGTCTATTAGAACCAGCCAAGGGATCAACAAGACTAAACTTAGTTTTAAAATTCAGCCACAACTCATCTTCATTGCCCTTCCAAGAAACAGGTAAACCACCTAATTTGTCCTCATTAGATTCCACCATATTAAAATCTCCACAAACAAGCCAGGGGATATCCGGCAATAAGGACAACCATTGCCACAAAAGGCACCTTTCCTTGTAATCATTGGAAGCATAAATAGAGCATATTCCAAAACTCATAGTGTTAGATCGTAAAATAACCCAAACACATCTATTACAAGGAGAACAACCATAACTGGTAATCTTAGAAGCCCAAAAGGGAGATAATAAAATAACAGAGCCACCCCTACCAGGAGTATGTAGGGTACTGATATAATAAGCTTGACTCCATATCACCCTCATAGCAGATTGAAGAAGAAAGCCATTAGCTTTAATCTCATTTAACATAATACAATCCAACTTACCGAAAGACTTAATATAATTTCTAATAGCATATTTTCGCTCGGGGGACTCTAAGCCCCGAACGTTCCAACTTAAACACTTAAGAGGCATTGCAAAAATTAGAATTTTTGCCCCTGGCAGCAGCCTTAGTGGCTCTGATAGATGAATCTTTCAGATCAGAATCCTTAGACCTTCTCCTTTTATTGGAGTCAACTTTAGTCCAACTACTATCAAGCATAGTAATATCATTATCAGGAGAAGGAATCAAAGCTAAACTCTCATTAGCAGCCTCAGAAGACCCAACCACATTAGGGATATTCACTGAGGAATGAGTCTCAGCTGCAACTACTGGCTCAGTAGTAGACCTAGTAGAGGACGATTTAAGGCTTAAAGCCCTCTGATTGATGGTAGCAAGAGCAAGCTCTTGAGCATTAGGCCATTTACCCTCAGATGTATTATGAATCTTATCAATAATATGCACATCCTTTGAAGAAAAATCAATATTATTATTATGATCCACTGTATTAGCCTCCCTTATATTTTCAAAAACAGCTTTAAGCTTAGCAATAGACGAACCTTCATTACCAAAAACATCATTAACAGAACCATTATAGTTCCCAGCTACAGAAGAAACGTTCTTATCCACATTGCCAGATAAAGAGACCACATCAAAATTATTAACAACATTAATATTACCATCAGCATTAATCACAGACAAAGGATTGTCCAGCACGCATGGTTCAGACCCATTAACAGTATTTTTTTGAGCCCCAGTATCACTTACCATAGAAGAAGCAACAAATTTATCAATCGATACAAAAGGCACAATTTCCTTATCAGAAGAAACAACAAAATGCATGGAGGGAAAATCATTATTATTAGCTCCTTCACGGCTTGAAGCACCAGTCACATCAGGATTCAAGGCAACACCCAAAAATCCTGAGGAGCCAGACAAATTAGCAATAGTAGAGCGATAAACACCCTTATTTCGTGCAGCCATAATAGGGCAATTTTTCCTAACATGTCCTTTTTTACAAACATGGCATGCATTTAATCCCCCCAATAATTCTAGTTTGCAAGAAAAGTGACCAGATTCAAGTTCCAGATCAATTTCCTCAGGTAAATCGACTCCAGGAAACAAAGAAACCAATAGCCTAGCATCCAGATGAGGCAGAGCCAATTTGGTCTCCTCAACCCTCAAAACTTTACCAAAAGGAGCAAAAATTTGTGGCAAGAAAGCCCACAAGAACGGAGGTACATTCCTAGCCAATACCCACCTGGGGTATGAAACAACAAAAACCTCCTCAGACAAGACATCATTCGACCAGGCCAGGGCCCTGAAAACCGATTTGCCCACATTCCAAAACTCTTTCTCAATCACCCTCTTTTGCATTTGATGAGATTTAAAAAATATTACAAACAAACCCTTTTGCACCATTCTACAGAATGAAACCAGAATCCCCATCCGTTTACCCCACACATTATTTAGCCATTCATCAAAATATTTCCTTGCAGGTAAGGTATTAATATTCAAGGCAACAAAAAACACAACTACAGTTTTCAACTGAGATTGTTCCTCTTTAATAGCCAGGCACATATCATCTGAAGGAACGAGGGTTACTTTAACACCGTCAGTCATCGAATCCTTACCTTTTTGTTTGAAAATGGCAGATGGAGACACAACCACCTTTTCCCTCGTCATCACAACGTCTCTGAAGCTTCGTCGCCCATGAGTCATGTCAGAGCCTCCAGTCAATCCCGTTTGAAAAGAAACCTCTCTTCTATCATTACCATCCAACGGGCCCCCAACAACCGACGGGCCCCCTTCAATGGATGCCATGCTGGCACCGAAAATGAAATGCATTCAAGCCCTATTGATCTCCTTTTGGACCCGTGAAAACCCTACTGATGGCCAGAATCAGTTCACCTCCTTTAATTAATATACTATTATTGATCTTTAAGTTTTTTGAACTATGAGATTGGAAGATACATAACAATTGCAATTACTTAACTCTGAGACTGTCAGTGCCTAAATTCCTCTATTTCAAATCACCGCCAATTCACCATGCTTTTTGTGGGACATGGTAAGAGTTTTGAATTTAAAATATTTAAGTTCAAACTAAAATGGATTATGTGTATTTATGAGAGATTTAAGTTCAAAATAAAATAAATTATATATATTTGTGTAAATGATAAGTTGTATATACATATTTATGTCAATTGATCTTCCAATTTTAAAAAAATGATAACACGATTAGGGATATGCATGCAAAAACTAAGTATGGAGGTAACATCACCAACCATGCATTAAATTTTAGTTTCATTGCTTTGTTTAAAAAAACCAAGACATTGCTTTGTTGAAAAAAAACAAGGGAAGGTTATAAAGGTTTTACATTGAAACAATATAATCATATGGTTGGATGTCCTTGAGCATATTTTTGTAATTTGATGCGGTGTCTTGTATTTTGATTTTTTTGTATTAATATAAGCAATATTTATTAATAAAAAAAACAAGGAAAGATATATAATATTTCAAACAAGATGCATTCACAAGATATTTACATAAATATTTTCTTTATATTTTGTTATAATAATCCATTTTATTTTTCTAGCCATGGTTTATATAGAGTAAATTTATAAATACATGTCTCTTCTTTTTTGAAATATTATTCAATGTTTCCAACTCTTAGTGTTTCACCTTCAACTATGACTTCATATTCTCATAAGAAATGTGACTATCCAACCTTACATGAGGTGGAAATCATCAATCATCCTCTTAATGATTACATAACTCTAAATAATGTAATAGACTTTAACATCCCCTATATTATCTTGTTTGGTATAAAAATCATTACCCCTCATGATTCCATGAGACACATATCAAATTGTTCTTTGGCTCTAACTCTGGCTATCACTCTCCAAATTTGGCTTTGGATCTAACTTTGTCATTGGTTGGTTTGCTCTTATTTTGCTAGCTTTGGTTCTTCTGTCTCTGAATCACTTGAATTTAGATAATCTCCATTTGGTCTACCTCTTTGGTTTTTCACTAGGTTTACCCTTGAATTATTAGCTAAGGGTTGTTGCCTCTGGGTCTTTACTTTAGTCTCCTCTAGACTAGGTCATTGCCCTTGGGTCTTAGTCTCTAGATCATTGTCTCTAAGTCATCTTTTCACCTTTGGATAACCTCTAGATAAACCTCTAGGTCATTACCTTTGGGAAATTACCACTAGAAATATAACATTGAAATCTTTCACATCTTTAGAATTATCCATAATATGTTTCATTTGTAGGTCTTCCAAGCACTACTTGGGCCATTTTATTTTGATAGTAATTTTATTTATTTCAAGTTTCCCAAGATATTTTTTTATGGGAAACCTCACATTCTTCACCTTAACAAATTATAATGTTTTTCAACTACCAGATTTGGTCTCCTTTTGTAGAAATCATTCAACATTTATTTTACTTTATCCCAATCTAATACATTCATCCATCCACAATTCAAAATCATTTTTTTGGTTACTCTTTCTTTATACCAATACTTTATTTTGAGGTGATTATTACCTCCACAAACTTCATAAGAATATAGGTTTCAACACCTAGCTTTCACATATCCACTTCTTCTACAATGACTGCAACAACTCAACCTAGGAACTTTTACATATGATTCTTTCTTCACAAATTTTGTGTTATTGCCACCTTTCACAAATTTAGTATCACAACTCCCTATTACCAATCGAATCTCATTATTTCCTGCTTGACCTGTATATCCAAGGCCTTCATTCTTTGGCCTTATATGTGACATTATAGGAATTTTCACACCTTGATCATATCTACCCAAACTTGTACCATTTTATCCCATTTATTTATTTTTTAAACCTTTTTCTTTGGTATGCTTTTCAAAGCACCAAAATTATTCATCACCATTATAGCCTTTGATACAAAACCAAATCTCTTCATCATCTCCACTTTGATTTTTACCACGATCACCAACAATATTTAAAGCATCATAATAACCTTCAACACAATCTAAAGTATCACTATTACTATCAAACCTAACAATATGACCTTTTTCACCAATATAGCCATCATGTATACAATCAACTATCTTCATATCACATGTATCACAAGCTATATTTTCCCTTTGAATATTATCACATGTATCACAAAAAACATATGATATTATAGGCTCTAAATCATCTATAACACAATCCTTTGTTGTCATGAGCCTCAAATCATTTGTATCACAATTGACATATGTACTTGTATCACAACAAATATTTTCCATAATTGGATTTTCCTTCAAATTTATAATTATATCAATTTTACTTCTACATTGCACCTCAAGGATATCAAGTGAATAGTGCCATACACATTCTTCTTATAACAACAATAAATATTATCAATGCCATTTTGAAAGTATCATTCACTAAATTTTATGAGTATTACCTTTAAACAATACCTTACTTTTGAAAACTTGCCATCTTTGCTATATTTTGATGATACATACTTTTGTATTTCACCTTTTATCTTGTCTTTTTTACTATCACCTTTATTTCTTGGTTTTGACACTTCCCTTGCCATGAGGACCTTATGTGTTGTTTCACAATCTCATTCTAGCTCACCTTATGTAATATACCCTTTGTTATTATGGCATTTGTTGAGATTATCCTTTTTGGCATTGCCCTTATCCTTATTGATATTGTGAATGTTGATTCCCTAAAGGAGTTCTTCAAAAAAAAATTCTTTGAGCCAATGAATTATATTTACAAAATCTTGTATTTGTCCTTTTTCATAAATATGAAAATAATTCCTTTTCCATTGAGGATGATTTTGAGATGAATATGGGGTAGAGGGACCCTTTGAATCCTTTTATAATTTCTTGGTGGAGATAAGGGCATTAGTGGTTAACTCATATCTCAATTGATTATCAACTTCATATTATTGAAGGATGTTTACCAACTCTTTAAATGACACCCTTTTATTTGATACTTAGAGAGATCTAACTAACGTTTTAAATGATTTAGGGAGAGCTCTAAGCACAACTAAGAACAAGAGCTTATATTCCACATTTTCTTCGATGGTGTTCAAAATTGAATTAAATTTTACAATTATTCAAAGGATATGTTCAACACTCTCTCTATCTTGAACCCTAAATTTATGTAGTTTTAACTAAATATGAAGGATAGTGGCTTCATTTCTCCCTTCAAATAAGGTACAAAATTTATCTCATGCATATTTTGATGTTTTTGATTCACTTATATATGGTTGTATTTCATTAGCCACTCCAAATATGATAGTATAAGAGCTCTTGCATCTCCTTCATCATATTTTTTCCTAGTTGTTGCTTTTGTAGGATGAGCTTCATCACTAGTAACAATACCCTAGAGTTTTAAAACCATGTGTATTGTTCTCACTTTTGTCTTACAAGGCACACAATTTAGACCTTTGAGCAACTAAGATTCTATGAGAAAGATTTTTAATTTTAACATGGCAATGGTTCCTTATATCTCCAAATGGTTCACTTTTCTATATACCACTAGTTCTATATACTATACCTTTCAATATACTCATCCTTTCTATATACACATCAATACATGCAAGAAGATAGTCCTCTCAATATACATGATCATATTTTAGAGAGACCTTACGATATGTGAAAGAGATCGATACATGATACTACGGTGGTACCGAAAAGGATTTGTTTTATCAACATCACTTGCTTAAAGAAAAATCTTCATATGTACGTATAACTTACCTATATACTTGGATTTTATCAATTTTAAGATTTATGTCTACGATAGTAACAATTAGGGTAAATATGAAGAGAAACAAAATCTTTAAAAATGTTAGGATCCCATCCTAACGTTATTTTGCAATTCTTATTATTATGTAATGACCCACTTCCAATGTGGGGGATCCCATATATAGTGTTGTTTTTTAATGTACGTGGCATGTTATGCTCCAAGGCAAGTGAGGCCATTTGATGTAACTGTTATCAAGATTGTAACCGACATTTGGTAGAAGATTCTAGCTCAAGTGGCATTTTGCATGTAAGCCAACTCTTGAGCCTAGGGTTAGGGTTTGCATGAAGTATTTCTTTAAAAATCTATGAAGCCATGTACGAATCATCCTTTTGCAAGTTAATGAAATATTGAAGGAGGTTGCCCCCTCGAAGAGGCCTACGATTCTGAGTTCTTTTGTGAGATTGTTCAATTTTGTAATTACTTTATGCATAGTATTATTCTATTATTGCATGTAATTATGTTATCTTTTAGAATTTTGTGTGTGAGCTTTATTTTAATAGTAGGTTCCTAACAAGTGGTATTAGAAGGCTTTCCAAGGTTGAGTTCTGTTGCAAATGCGACAATTCTTGCCATCCATTCTGCCTGTTAGGTATAATTTTTCATGTGTTTTTGTTCTATTTTTCCTTTATTAAAAAATCCAAAAAAAATACAGTTTTTTTTTTTTACTAGCAAATCCAAAAAATACAAAAAAATACAATTTTTGTTTTAGTAGTTGTGTAGGTTAGAAACCTAGTTCTGGGGGTTTTAAAATATTGTGAAGGAGCTATCATTATTGGATAAGCTAGATAGCCTATAAAGCATCTAGTGAAGTGAGGGGCGATCAAGCTCCAATACCTAGGCCTTAGACAACACTCGTGCATGTAATCGAGCTCCCACGCATCTTTGGGTGTATCGAGAGAAAATTCTAGGGTTATTTTTTTTTTAAATAGTAGGAAGCTTTTCAGCCTTGTATCATCCATAGTCCATGGGACACAACATCTCGGACGATTACCCTCTTATACTGTTAGAGAGGTAGATAGTGTGCTCAAGGGTATGTGTGGAATCCTCCTTGGGTAGTGGCCTGAAATATTGGTTCGAGCACTATTTTTCATCACTGTGGTATAACAGAGGGCCTATGGGTATTACATACTCCTTTACCTAGCATACCCTGGTTCTGTTAAACACTTCATATTATAAAAATATACATCTTCATGTCCTACTAAACCTGCATTCACAATCCCAAAAAGTGAGCATACGGAGAAGGACTTCCCTATCATAGAAGAATACACCTTGCATGCACCAGTAGTTAGGACATAGTTTGTAAGTGTCTCTAATAGTGTGCAACATTCTAGTAACAGTCATGTTAGTGGCAGTAACAATTTGGTTAGTGACAGTAACAGTCATAACAGTAATAATCAACTATAAGTCATAAAATATAGGTGGTCAGGTTCAAAAAAAAAACTGTCAGTGTCTAGAACTGCAGTGCAAGTGACATGACAATGACAAGGTGATCATTTGACAGATCCGAGACACTTGATTCAGTTTTCCCTCTTATGACCTAGAGCCCAAAAGGCATTGAAATTTTATTAAAACAGGGATATCTCTTCACAAAAATCTTAGATTGACTAAAAAATTTAGCAGATAATTTTATACTCTATTCCAAACAAAATTGTCCTTGGCAACCCCTGGTCAAATTTTGCACCAATTTTCCAAAAATAGCAATTTTTTATTTTTCTTGCTAAGGCCATAACTTTTCAACGGTCAATAAAATTGATCCAAATTTTTGGGAATATAATCTACTTGTTATTCTGAACCAAAGACCTTCAAGGAGTTACTGGTGAAATTTTAAGTCCAAGTGGAGGAAATTACCTTAACATCACCTTGCAACCAATCGAAGCCCACAAAAAGTCAATAATTAAATTATATCTCCTCATTGAGTACTCAGATAAAATAGTCATCGAAGTGGACCCTAGCCTAAAATCAGTGTTGCAATCCATTTCCAAAATTAAATTTTTGGACCCTTACTAAAATAGTAACTCTTGAAATCCCACATCTATTTTTAGTAACTGAGTAAAAAAGTTCAAAGCTATCTCAAATGGCAAGTGGTACTCGTGGGCATCAAAAAGAGGTAGAACAAAACACTGCTTCAATGTTGGATACCCTAGTAAGTGTTGTTATTGGCTTACAAAAAAAAACTAAACTCTTGACAATAGAATTTCAAAATTTTAGAGTTGCCCAAGATACCTCCAGAATTCTCATAGAAGAAAACCTAGCAGATGTTGAGTCTAAAATACAAGGTGGTCCAAGCAAGTCTGAGTATCATCACAAAATGGGAATAAATGACTCACCTTCGCTTTGATCGTGATACTCCTTAAATATGCCAAAACTAGACTTTCCTAAGTTCAATGGGAAGGATGTTGATGGATGGTTATGTCGTGTTGCTCAATTCTTTAGACTCCATGATGTCCCCATTTATCACCGAGTTCAAATGGCTTCTTTTAATTTGGAATATGAAGCCTTACAGTGGTACCAATGGTTGCAAAAAACTATCCCTAATCCTTCTTGGGAAAAAATTGAGTCCTAGTTACTCGCTTTGGCTCTAGTGAGTATGATGATTTTACAAGACAGTTGACAAAGCTGAAACAAACTTTGATAGTTCGATATTACCAAATACAATTTGAGAGATTGACCAACAAAACTACAAGAATGAATGAAGGGTTCTTTATGATTTGTTTTGTTAGTGGTTTACGAGAATATCTCCAAGTCGATGTCACAATGTTTAGACCACAATCCATGATGCAGGATATCCAGTTGATTCGTTTGGTCGAGTCCAAATTTTTAGCTCAGAGGTGGTTATCTAAATTTCCATAGGCTAAACTCTCTTTTCCTTCTAGATTCCATAATCAACATGAATAAAAACCTGTTGCACCCACTGCTGCACCCAAATGTTTGACCACTGCTAAAATGTATGTGCAACATACCCAAGTATTGTGCTACAATTGTGATGAAATTTTTTCTCATGCATAGATTCACCCAAAATAAATTATTCCTCATTGATGTTGATGAGCCAGAAAACAATTACCATAGTGATGATGACACTGAATCAGTAGAAGAACCACCTAAACCAGAGGATGAAAATCCAAATGAATTAGAAGCTAAAATTTTTGTTCATGCTCTTGCTAGCATTACTATGCCCCAAACCATGAAAGTTGTGGGTTATTTCAAAGGCCTACGACTTACCATATTGATTGATTCTAGCAGTACACATAATTTTATTGATCCCCACATCGCCAAGCAGGAAAATTGTTATGTACACACATGTAATTCCTTTGAGGTTATGGTAGCAAATGGTGGGACTTTATCTTGCAAGGGAAAATGTCACAATGTTAAGGTCAAGATTGGGAACTATGAGCTCAAACAAGATATGTTTACACTTCAATTAGGGGGATGTGATATTGTGTTGGAATCTCAATGGTTAGACACATTGGGAGTCATCTCTTGGCACTTTGGTGAGATTTGGATGCAATTCTCACATAATGGACAGTCCTACACTCTCCATGGATTAAAATCAAGGTCAATACAGATTATCAGTTCCAACTAAATGGAGAAGTTGTTAAAAAAATCATCCTGAGGTTTCATAGCTTAGATTTTTGTGATTCAATCGCATTCTTCAGAGGAGGATTCTGTTCTTGAAGACTTGCAACTTATTTTGACCAAACACAACTCTATTTTTGCTGAGCTAATAGAATTACCACCTCGTCGCTCTCATTACCATGATATTCCCTTGTTACTTGGTAATGCACCACCCAACATTAGACCATACAAGTATCCTCATGCTATTAATTCAAAAATTTATAAGTTAGTACAAGAATTGTTAAAAGTCTATGTCATTCGACCAAGCAACAATCCTTACTCTTCTCCAGTTTTATTGGTACATAAGAAATATGGGTCTTGGTAGTTGTGTATCAATTATCGAGAGCTCAATAAACTCACCATCAAGGATAATTTTCCTATTTTGGTGGTGGATGAATTACTGGATGAACTTCATGGGACTATGTATTTTTCTAAACTTGACCTTCACTCGAGGTACCATCAAATCCGGCTCAAAGAGGAGGATATTCCCAAGAAAACCTTTTGTACTCATGAATGTCACTATGAGTTTTTGGTAATGCCATTCAGCTTAAACAATGCTCCTTCCACCTTCCAGAGCCTCATGAACAATATTTTTCATCCATCCTTTGAAATTTCATTCTAGTATTCTTTGATGACATTCTAGTGTATAGTCGTTCATGGGAAGAGCATCTTAATCATGTGAATCAGACTCTCCAGCAGTTGGCACAGCATCAAATCTATGCTAAGCATTCCAAGTGTTCTTTTGGGTTGAAAAAAGTAGAATATTTGGGGCACATTGTCACTAAGGATGGCGTTAAAGTTGATCCCAAGAAAATTCAAACCGTTCAGGAATGGCCAAAACCTCACACTCTCAAAGGTCTTCATGGATTTTTAGGGCTTATAGGTTATTACCGTAATTTTTTTGTAACTACAGTAAAATTGTAGCTCCCCTCACTTCCATGCTAAAGGACTCTTTTACTTGTATAGGACCCACTGAATAGGATTTACAATAATTGAAGCATGCCATGACCACAACACCTGTCTTAGCCATACCGAATTTCTCCAAATCATTTGTTATTGAAAGCGATGATTCAAGTTGTGGTATTGAGGCAGTGTTGATGCAAGAAGGGCGACCCTTGGCCTTCACTAGTAAAGCTCTATCTAGTTGTAAATTAGAAAAATCAACTTATGCTAAGGAGATGATGGAAATTATTCATGTTGTAACCCATTGGCGACCGTATCTCATTGGGCATCATTTCTCCATTAAAATAGATCATCAAAGTCTCAAATACTTTCTAGAGCAATGGGTTGCCACCCCTAAAAAAAAAAATGGGTCTCTAAACTCATGGGCTATGATTATGATATTACATATAATAAGGGTAAGGAGAATATTATGGTCAATGCTCTCTCTCACCAATTTGAAACTCTCAGTATGTTGTGTGCCATTTCATTGTCGATCCCCCAATGGATCGATTCTTTATGCTAGGAGGTACTTCAGGATTCTAAATTGCAAAATTTTGTTGCTTCCCTAACCACCGAGCCTACTTCATGTCCAGGATACACTTGGGATGACCAATATTTGCATTACCACCAACACCTTGTTGTTCCCCACAAGTCCTCACTATGAGAACTTCTTATGATAGAACTGCATGCTACTCCATCTGTTGGCCATTCAAGAGTTCTTAAAACATATGAATGAATCAAACACACTTTTTTTGGAAGGGTCTAAAAAATGATATTCATGAATTTATGGAATCTTGTGATACCTTTCAGTAGGTGAAAGGTGAAACAGTGCATTCTCCAAGCACTCTTCAACCCTTGCCCATTTCGAACCAGGTCTAGAAAGATATTTCTATGGATTTTATTGAAGGCTTCCCTAAGTCGGGCGACAAATATGTTATCTTCATGATAGTGGATCGTCTTTTGAAGTATGCTCATTTTTGTCCCCTTTTCAATCCTTACACAACCTCCACTGTTGCCCAAATATTCCTTGATTCTATATTTCACCTTCATGGTCTACCCTCCTCCATCGTGTCCGATCATGACCCAACCTTCACTAGTCACTTTTGGAAAGAATTATTTAAGTTGCAAGGGACTCAACTCAAGATGAGTTCAGTGTATCATTCACAAACAAATGGCCAGGCGAAGATTGTCAATAAATGTTTAGAAACCTACCTTCATTATTTTTCCTCAGATCATCCTACACATTGGGAAAGATGGCTTCCTTTGGACAAGTGGTGGTACAACACTTCCTATCACACAACCACTAAGGTTACCCCTTTTGAGATGATTTATGTTGCCCTCCACCGATGCCTTCCTCCTACATTCCAGGTAGCTCCAAGGTCCATGCAGTTGAAACTAATCTTAGTCAAAATGCTGATATCCTCTGCCAATTGAAGCTAAATTTGGAGGCATCCCAAAATCAGATACATCAATAGGCTGATCAATATCGTTATGATCATATTTTTGATGTGGGTGATATGGTTTTCCTTTTCTTGCAATCGTATAAATAGTTTTCCCTCTAGATTCATAGATTCTAGAAGCTTACTACAAAGTACTATGGGTCCTATCAGGTGTTACAACGGATTGGTGCCACAACCTAAAAATTGGCCCTTCCACCTACATCCAAGCTCCATCCTATTTTTTATATTTCTGCTCTTAAAAAGGTGGTGGAAAATTAGGTACAAGTTCAATCTGCACTCCTAGAGTTATATGAAGAAGGTTCTATCTTGCTTGAACCTAAAAAACTTTTGGATCATTAGACTCACACTATTCACAATTGCACCATTACTAAAGTTATTGTGTAGTGGCGTGGACTCCAATCGAAAGATGCTACATGGGAATCTCTCCATCAACTCCAACACCAGTTTCCTCACCTTCAACTTTGAGGAAAAAGCTTTTTGAAGGGGAAGGACATGTTAGGATCCCATCCTAACATTATTTTGTAATTCTCATTATTATGTAATGACCCACTTCCAATGTGGGGGATCCCATATATAGTGTTATTCTGTAATGTATGTGGCATGTTATGCTTCTAGGCAAGTGGGGCCATTTGATGTAATCGCTATCAACATTGTAACCGATATTTAATAGAAGATTCTAGCTTGAGTGGCATTTTGCATGTAAGCTAACTATTGAGCCTAGGGTTAGGGTTTACATGAAGTATTTCTTTAAAAGTCTATGAAGCCATGTATGAATCATCCTTTTACAAGTTAATGAAATATTGAAGGAGGTTGCCCCCTCGAAGAGGCCTACGATTCTGAGTTCTTTTGTGAGATTTTTCAATTCTGCAATTACTTTATACATAGTATTATTCTGTTATTGCATGTATTTCCATTATCTTTCATTATTTTGTGTGTGTGAGCTTTATTTTACTAGTAGATTTCTAACAAAAAATGTGTCCTTATTTCTCCCTAATTATTTATAGAGTTGATGCCCATACATCGTTATGGATGCTATATTAGGTGTTAGATGTAGTAACTTAACATGACAATATTTTTTAGGACCCCATCCTAACATTATTTTGTAATTCTCATTTGCTTATGTAATGACCCACTTCCAATGTGGGGATCCCATCTATAATGATATTTTGTAATATATGTGGAAAGTAAGACACTTAAGTGGGGCCATTTCATGAAACTATTATCAAGATTGTAACCAATGTTTAGAAGAATATTCTAGCTTGAGTGACAATTTGCATGTAAGTCAACTCTTGAGTTTAGGTCTAGGGTTGCATGAATTCTTTTATTTAAAAGCTATGAAGCCATGTACAAATGTATCTTTTTGCAGCTTAATGAAATATTGAAGGAGGTTATCCCCCAAAGAGGCCTGTGATTTTGAGTTATTTGTGAGATTGTTTTAATTTTACAATTACTTTCTACATAGTGTTATTCTATTATTTGATGTACTTTAGTTATTTTACAATATTTTGTGTGAGTGAGCTTTATTTTAATAGTAGGTTCCTAACAAGTGGTATCAGAGCGCTTTCTGGGATCGAGTACTACTATGACTACAATAATTCTTGCCCATCCATTTTAACTATTAGATATAATTTTCTTGCGTTTTTCATTTCTATTTTTCTTTATTTAAAAAAATCAGTAAAATACCAAAAACAATATAGTTATTTTTCTATAGTATTTGAGTAGGCTAGAAACCCTGTGTTGAGGGTTTTAAAATATCGTGAAGGAGCTATCATTATTGGCTAGGATAGATAGCCCATAATGCATCTAGTGAAGCGAGGAGTGATCAGGATCCAATACCTAGATCTTAGATAGCACTCGCACATGAAATTGAGCTCCCATACATTTTTAGGTATATCGGGAGACCATTTAGGCTTAAAAATAATTTAATCTAATAGGAAGATTTTTGGCCTTGTATTATACATAGTCCACAAGACACAACATCCCAAATTATTACCCTCTTGTATTGTTATAGAGGTAGATAGTGTGCTCAAGGGTATGCATACAATCCTCCTTGGGTAGTGGTCTAAAATATTGGTTCAAACACTATTGTTCATCACTACAAAAAACAAAACCTTCTATCTGTTGAACCTATAATTTTCTTTCCCATAAAAGTGAGCATACGAAGAAGACTTCCCTATCACAAGAAAAAATAATTGCATGCACCAAAAAATTTAGACAAGTTGGCAAGTGTTTATGATAGAAATATTTTAGTGGTATTAATAGTCACTTCAGTCATAGTAATAGTTAGGTTGATAGTAGTGGTAACAATCGTTGGTAAGAATGTTATCAGTTATAGCAATAGAATAAACAATGTTAGTAATAATAAAGTATAGGGAATCCTAGGTTTAGTGTTTGAATAGTATTAGTAATCGTAGCATAGGTGACAGGGGTAGAGATAGGACAGTGACAGGACAGTGGCAAGAGTGGTCAACAATCAAAACATATAGGGCAAAGATAATTGACACAATACCCAACTTTTAAATACAATATTTGAAGTGTAAAAAAAAAGCATTGAATTTTTACTCAAATAGGGATATCGCTTCACTTAAAGCTTAGATTGACTCCAAAATTTACCAAACAATTCTACATTCTATTTCATTTGGAATTGTCCTTGGCAGCTCCTAGTCAAATTTTGCATCGATTTTCCAAAATTGGTATTTTTTTATTTTTCTTATTAAGGCCATAACTTCCCAATGGTCAATCAATTTAGCCCAGAATTTTAGGACCAAAAGAAGCACATTATTCTAAACCAAAATCCTTAAGGAACCACCCATGAAATGTTAAGTCCAAGTTAAATAAATTGATTCGACATCAACTTACAACAAACCAAGAGATCACAAACAATTAAATAAGTCAGTATATCTCCTCATTGATTGCTCAGATCGATTGGCCATCGAAGTGGTCCCTATCCTCAAATAAGTGTTTCAATCTAACTAAGAAATTTTTGGACTTATTAATAAAAATAGTAACCCTTGCAATCACATTTCTATTTTTAGTAAGTCAATGGTTTTTCAAACTCTCCAAAATGATTGAGGGGACTTGTGGACACTAAAAAGAGGTAGAACAAGATACATCATAGTTTGATTTCATCTCCAAACAACTTAATTCCATTATCAATGACAATAAATTAATATGGGTAGACATTACCCACCTAAGAAGTGACTACTGTAGGAATTCGAATCACCTTTGTATTATTCAATCGGAGAAATATATACAGGTTACAATTAACAAATTGCCGGAGGTTGCCAAACCAACCAGCCGTATTAGCAATTTGTTATAACAAAATAACAAAGGCGTTAATAAGACAAATAAGGTTATAACAATATAGTACGCTAACATCCCCCTTTATTACATTATTTGGGTAATGTAATAACTAATAGCTATACTAGACTACTAACATCCCCTTACATCATTTTGCAATACAAAGTGAGCTGCAAAACAATTCAAATTTGACACGTCCAAGTGCCTTAGTGAAAATGTATGCAACTTGCTGAAGCTGAATTCGGTGCTTTGGAACTTCATCTCGAATGAAATGACATTGTGTGTCAATGTGCTTTGTTCTTTCATGATGGACTGGATTCTTGACGAGGTTCAGAACACCCTGATTGTCACAAAACAAGTGTATTGGAGATTTTGATGGATGGCCCATACTTGTCAGAATGCGATGTAACCATATCACTTCGCACACAGCTTCACGTGCGACGCGATATTCTACCTCTGTTTTTGAAATAGCAACCACCTGTTGCTTCTTGCTATGCCAAGAGACAGGACCGGATCCCAGATGAAAAATGTATCCAGAAGTTGACTTGCGATCATCAAATGATCCGGCATAGTCGGAGTCCGTGTATCCTTGCAAGAAGAATTTGTTGTTCCTCTTGTATTCTAGGCCATATTCCATAGTACCACGGACATAGTGAAGAACACGTTTTGTTGCTTTCCAATGAGTGGTCTTAGGCTCCTGCATGAACCTCGAAAGATAGTTGACAACAAATACGAGATCTGGCCTAGTATTGGTCATATATATGAGACTCCCAATCAACTAGTGATAGAGAGTACCATCTACCTGAGGTGAGTCATCATATCGTGATAATCGAAGTCCATTCTCCATTGGAGTTGCCATTGGATTGCAATCGATCATGCGATATTTTTCCAGCAATGTCTTGGCATATTTTTTCTGAGACACTTTGATGGAGTGCTCCTTCTGGCTGAATTCCAGACCAATACAGTAATGGAGAAGTCCGAGATATGTCATCTCAAAAGATTTGCACAAGTTTCTTTTGACAGTAGAGATCATATTTTCTGAACTCCCTGTAATGAGCAGATCATCCACATAGAGTACAAGCAACACTATCTCAGAACCCTGTTTCTTGAAATAGAGGTTTGCATCTGACGAACATCTCTTAAATCCATGCTGCATAAGGTGATTGTCCATTTTTATATACCAAGCTTGAGGAGCTTGTTTCAGACCATACAAGGATTTGACCAATTTGCAAACCTTCTGCTTTTGGCCTTCCACTTCAAATCCTTCAGGCTGAGTCATATAGAATTCTTCTTGGAGATCACCATTTAGAAAGGCACTTTTGACATCCATCTGGTGAACTTTCCACCCATATTGTGCTGCCATAACACACATAACCTGAATTATGGTCATCCGAGCAGTAGGTGCAAAAGTTTCCTCGTAGTCAATGCCTTCTTTTTGAGCATAGCCCTTTGCAACAAGATGGGCCTTATGCTTATCAATTGTTCCATCTGCCTTGTACTTGACTTTATATACCCATTTGCAGCCAATGGGTTTGTTTCCATGCGGCAAATCAACAAGCTTCCAAGTTTTATTCTTCATCAGAGACTCATACTCTGTATCCATAGCGGCCTTCCACTGAGGCTCACTGAGAGCATCTTGCACTGATGCAGGTTCCAGATCATCTATGGTAGACATTCATCATCAATATCC
The DNA here is from genome assembly GCA_028583015.1 of Wollemia nobilis. Taxonomy (NCBI): domain Eukaryota; kingdom Viridiplantae; phylum Streptophyta; class Pinopsida; order Araucariales; family Araucariaceae; genus Wollemia; species Wollemia nobilis. The sequence continues at coordinate 429,857 of JAQPPZ010000045.1, forward strand.
ATATCCTCTAATTCTGTACTTGGAGTCACAGAAAGTTCCTCAAAAGATTGACAAAGATCATCAACCTCACCAGTTTCTCTGGCTTCTCTTTCCTTTTGAGCCATACTGCGTGTACGAGGTCTATCCAAATTCAAATTGGGAGGAGTGGATAAATTTGCATCTCTGATTGTATTTGTACACCATTTAGGATTCTTCTTCTATGGAGTTGAAGAAGATGTAGAAGGACCTCCTATCTGTGTTGATGAAGGAATCTTCTCTTCCTTACTTTCCACAATATCTTGGTGTACTTTAGATGTGCTCTGTGATGTGAAAGCTTCATCAAAGACAACATCTATGCTGATATGAATTTTCTTGGTCAAAGGATCTATCAACCGATATCCTTTAGAGTGCTCAGAATAACCAAGAAAAATACATCTCAATGTTTTCTCATCTAGCTTCTTCCTTTTCTCTTTCGGTATGTGCATGAAAGCATGACATCCGAAAATACGTAGATGAGATATGGAGGGTTTTCGACCACTCCATGCTTCCTGTGGAGTCATTCCTTTTAGGGCCTTTGTGGGTGCCCTATTCAACAGATACACTACAGTGGTGACAGCTTCCGCCCAATATTGTTGCCCAATAGTAGCTCCCGTGAGCATACAACGAACCATTTCCATGATTGAACGATTCCTTCTCTCAACAACTCCATTTTGTTGAGGAGTATAGGCAGTTGTTAACTGTCTCTTGATCCCATGCTTATCTAGGAATGTAGAAAATTCATTAGAGGTAAACTCTCCCCCTCGATCTGAGCGGAGGGTTTTAATAGAAGCTCCTGACTCCTTCTCAACGGATTTATTGAACTGCTGAAAGAATGCGAAAGCTTCAGATTTCGGTTGGAGAAAGAAAACCCACATCTTTCGTGAGTAGTCATCTACGAATAACTGAAAGTACCTCTTCCCTCCACAACTGTTGGGTGTGAAAGGACCGCATAGATCGATGTGAATTAACTCCAGAGGTTTTCGTGCTCTTGTTGAGCTCTTCTCAAATGGTACTCTATGTTGCTTTCCTGCCAAGCAGTCAGAGCACACTGGAAATGTGGCAGAAAGGGAAGGAAGACCCTTTACCATATCATACTTGCTGAGCTCAAGTAAGTAGCCAGAACTAAGATGCCCATATCTCTTGTGCCATAGGGAAGTTGCCTCCTTGGTAGAGACAATCATGGCAACATGTGGAGTAGAGATAGCATCTAGTGTAAATAAGTCGTGCTTATATGAAGCTGTTGCAATCTGCTTACCCTTCCTGGTAATGGTACAACACTTCTTTCCATTCTCAACATGAAAGTTGACAACCATATTTCTATCCAGGATTTGTGTGATTGACAACAAATTGTTAGCCAATCCCGAAACATAGAGGACTTTGTCAACTCGACACTTGCCATCGGGAAGAGTGACCGAAACCGTACCCTCTCCCTGAACCCTGTAGGTCTTATCATCGACAATGGTGACAGGTTTGCCCTCTTTGGCCACAAATGATTCAAACCATGATCTGTCACCAGTCATATGTTTGCTAGCTCCAGAATCGACATACCAAATAGGATCCCTCCGTGTGGAATCTGTGGTAGTCATGAACACCTTGTGTGCCCATTCAGAATCTGAGTCAGATTCTTCAACAACAACATTCACCGGGGTTGCTTGTTTTTATTTTGTGGTTTGTTTTGGCCTTTCTTCTTGTTCTTATGCCAACACTTGTTGGTGTCATGGTTGTCTTTCTCACAGATCTTGCACCACCTCTTCTTCTGTTGAGGTTGTTTGCCTTTTCCTTTCGTATCCTGTTGAGAATTTCCTCCTTTCTGAAATTTGCCTCCTTTTTGCCCATTACCTTTCTTCCTAGAACCCTGCCTGTTGGTGTATAGGGCTGTATTGGAAGAATCATCCTTGTGAAGTTGGCGTGCCTCCTGTTGTTGAAGCAGATTGACCAACTCGATGTAGGTAATTTGTTGTTGAGACACCTAGATGGAGGTTATAAACATATCAAATGAAGAAGGTAAAGCTCTCATCACAAGTGAAATGAGAAGCTTTTCATCCACAATATCTCCCAAAGAACTCAATTTCTCTTTCAACTCAGACACTCTGCATAGAAAGAGTTCAACTGTTTCACCCTATCTCAAACTCAGGTTATGAAGTTGTTGTTGAATATGAAGAATGGTGGATTCATTCTTTCCCTCATAGATGGTTCTAAGGGCATCCCATGCCTCTTTACCACTTGCTTTGTTAGCTATATGAGGTTGCACTTCATCTGAAACAACAAACAAAATGAGCACCTTTGCTCGACTGTCTTTCTTGTCAAAAGCTATCTGATCTGCGGAAGGACCTGTGGATCCTGCTATTGGTGAAGGCCTAGTTGCTACTCCAGTAACAATATCCCACAAATCTTCCATTTGGAGAATTGCCTTCATCTTATGTTTCCATGGTGTATAATTTGGACCTTTCAATAACTGATGCGGATCAGTCATCAACTTTGCAACAGCGGCCATAGTGAAGGTTCCTTATATCACCAATTGGTCCCCCTTTCGATATACCTTTTGCTAGGCCAATATACCGTACAAAATACCCGCCCTTACGTGAGGGAAACTATAGGTATTTAGAAAGATCAACAAAAATCACCCGCCCTTACGTGAGGGAGACTATAGGTGAATTTTAGAGATCATACGATACTTGGAACATAAGCGGTACTGAAAGGGAATCACCTTGTTGATGGCACATACCATGGAAGATTCTTCTCATGCATGGGGCATAACTTCCCCTAAACACTATGAAGAATAATTTGTCAGGATTTACGCCTAAACACAAGTGCGATAAAGGGTAGTGGATGGAGTAAAAAAATGCAAAAATGGCTAACTTATCTCTCCTCGATGATTTATAGAGAACAAGCTCAGACGTCGTTGTAGCAGCTATATTAGGCAGCGGATACAGTAGCCAAATCACGATAGCTTTACCTGTAAGTGCTGGCCAGAGGTATCACAAATACCGAACGCTGCAGTGCAATAAATTGCATGGATGGGTTTTAATTATTTCGGGGACTTAGGGAGTGTTTGATTTTAATTTTTAATGTTATAGTGCAAAAATGAAATATGCAACATACAACAAAAAAAAATGCCCACAAGAATAACCCACTAGGTGTCGGGCGCAGCCGAAAATGCACCTATTACAATTCGCCAAATTGCCTTTTCAGAAAATTACTCACTATCCCCCTTTGATTTTTTGAAAAAATATCCCCCCTTAAAAAAATTTCTTTATCAAAGCATTTTTAATAATTATTATTTATTTAAAATTAAAATAAATAATTTTAATTTATATAGTTTTAAAACTTAAAAAAATAAATTAAAATTAAATTTTAATTTATAAAGTTTAAAAACTATTAAAAATAAATTAAAATTTAAAATTTTAATTTAAAAAATAATAATAAAAAAAAACTTTGAAAAAAAATAATTTATACCTTAGGGGGGAGTCGGCGGGATTTGAACCCCCGACCTGCAGGCTCCCTGAGCCTTACCGCACAGCTCACTGCCAAGTGAGCTTGCGGGCTGATCCGGAAGGATCTGTGGAGACCCTCGTCTTTCACCCGAATGCTCCTCCTCCTCTGCTGCGGCCTCCGGTTGCTCGGTTGCTGCTTCCGCGCACGCTGGCGGCCGCTCACTGTGGATTTAAAAAAAAAATTGCTTCCCACTGCAAATCAGCTTCGTCCCCCGCGCTATCCGCTCAACGGGGGGGGGGTGCATTTCGTTTTTTTTTTAAATTTTCGGGAAGGGGGGCCGGGAAGGGCTGCTCTTCTTTTTTTTTCTTTTTATTTCCCCTTCTGCGCGGACCTCCTTGTCCGCAGCGCTCCTCCCCTCCTCTGTTCAATCCGACTAGAGGGGGGGTTTATACCCGCGTGGGAAATTTGAAATTCCCGCACGGGTTGGGGGGGGCTCCCTCACGACACGTGTCGTCTGCGTGTTCATCTGGGCCCGTGCGTCTGCGTGCGGGTCCTGACACACGTAGTTCGCGTGGAGCGGGCATCTAGGGGGGGTGGCCCTCCTTCCCACCTTTGCGTCCACGCGCTGGACGTAAATATTACATCAGCGCTGGACGGTGGGGGGCAATGCATAGCCTCCAACCAGGAAGGGCGAGGAGGCTGCCGCATGCAGCATTTTCGCTACGCAGGGGGGGGCTGCGCGGACGTCAGTCTGCTTGCAGCGCGTAGCGATTGCGCTGCGCTGCGTCCAAAAACAGGGACGCCGCAGGCTGAGTCATGCGCTGCTTCTGCGTTCAAAGCAAGCTGAGTCTTGCCTGTTTTTTTTTTTAATAAATTAATCACGCGATGCAGTGATAAATAAAATCACGTCGCGGAAATAATTAAAAAAAAAAAAATTCGCTTTCGCCTCCAGCATTCCTTCTCACGCCTCCCTGCAGCAAATTTCCGTCGCTGGCTCTGATGCCATGTAGGAATTCGAATCAACTTTGTATTATTCAGCCGGAGAAATATATACAGGTTACAATTAACAAATTGCCGGAGGTTGCCAAACCAACCAGCCGTATTAGCAATTTGTTATAACAAAATAACAAAGGCGTTAATAAGACAAATAAGGTTATAAAAATATAGTACGCTAACAACTACACCATAACCAAATTAGACTTAGAGTAGTAACTTCATGAAGTGGAGTCTAAGCTATAAATCGATCCAGATGCTTTCGAGTATCATGAAACTGAATAGTCAGGGTGAGGAAAAGGAACCAAATAATTTTCACCTTAACCTTGATAATGATACCACTTTAAAGATGCCTAAATTGGATTTTCCAAAATTCAATGGGAAATATGTAGAGGGATGGTTATGGCTGTGTTGATCAATTATTCCAACTCCACAATGTTCCTCGATATTACTAGGTCAATATGGCTTCTTTCAATCTAGAATTAGAAGCCTTACAATGGTACCAATGGTTTAGAAAAACAATTACTAATCCTTCTTAGAAATATTTGAATCACAACTACTCACCCATTTTGGCCCCAGTGCATATGATGGTTTCAAGGACCATTGACCAAGTTGAGATAAAATTCTACAATTTGAGATTGCTAGGATCAATTTGAAAAATTAGCTATAGGACTACAAGGTTGAATGAAGGATTTTTTAATGAGTTGTTTCATTAGTGGCTTAAGGGATGATCTTCAATTTGAGGTTAAGATGTTTAATACAAAGATAATGATGCAGGCCATAAGATTCACCTAGTTGACCGAATCTAAATTTGTATCTCAAAGGAGGATGCCTAAATTTCAACCAACCAAACCCTCCTTACCTCCCAAGTTCACAGGCACTCAGGAAAATAAAGCTATCCCTTCAAAATGCTTGACCATTGAGGAAATGGATGCTCAAGGAGCCCAAGGGTTATGTTATAATTGTGATGAGAAATATATTAGGGGTATAGGTGTACCCCCAAGAAGTTGTTCCTAATATATGTAGAGGAAACCACCAACAGTGACCATAGTAATTATGAAGAAGACACAATCGAAGAACAACCTTAAAATGAAGAGGAAACACATGAAGAACCCCAAGAAAAAATTTGGTCTATGCTCTTGCAGGGATTACTAATCCACAAACCTTGAAATTTATGGGTTTCTTAAAGTACCAACACCTTAAAATCCTTATTGATTCAAGTAGTACACACAACTTTATTGATCCTTAAATTTCAAATCAAGCTAATTGTTACATCCATACATGCAATTCATTTGAGGTCATAGTGGTAAATGGGGGGACCTTACCTTGCAAAGGTAAATGTCGTAATGTCAAATTGAAAATTGGAGATTATGATCTCAAACAAGATATGTTTACCCTTCAATTAGGGGGATGTGATATTGTGTTGGGTGCTCAGTGGTTGAGCACTTTGGGTATCATTTCATGGAATTTTGTAGAATTATGGATGTAGTTTTTACAAAATTGATAGTCATACACTTTTCATGGTTCAAAAGTAGGGTCTCCTTAGATTATCAGTTCCAACCATATGGAGAAGTTGTTAAAAAAATCATCTTGTGGGGTCATTGCATAGATATTTTTCATCCAACCACCTACTACAGTAGTGGATCAAATTCCAAAATATTTACAACTTGTTTTGATAAAACACAATGCAATTTTTGCTGAACCAACTGAATTGCCATCACACCACTCACATGATCATGCTATTCCATTGGTCCTTGGTACTGTACCACCTAACATTAGGTTGTACTGATACCATCATGCTATTAAGTTTGAGATCGAGAAGTAAAGGCAAGAATTATTAAAAGCTGGAGTTATTCACCCCAACAATAACCCATACTCTTTGCCTATCTTATTAGTGAGAAAGAAAGATGGTTCATGATGATTATGTATTGAATTTTGTGAGATAAATAAGATCACCATTAAGGATAAGTTTCATATTGCATTAGTGTATTAATTGTTGGATAAGTTGCACGAGACTATATTTTTCTCTAGATTAGATCTTCGCTATGGGTACCATCAAATCCAACTCAAGGAAGAATATACTTTCAAAATTGCATTTCATACTCATGAAGGCCATTATAAGTTTTTGATAATGTCATTTGGCTTGACCAATGCACCTTCCACATTCCAAAGTCTCATGAAGAGCACTTTTCACCCACTTATTCAAAAATTAATTTTGATATTATTTGATGATATTTTAGTTTATAGTTGCTCTTGGGAAGAGCACCTCATCCATGTGGATAAGACCCTACAACTATTGGTAAAACATCAAATTTATGCTAAGAGGTCTAAGTGTTCTTTTGGATTGATAAAATTAGAAAATTTGGGATACATCATCTCCAAAGATGGTACTAAAGTTGACCCTAGAAAGATTCAGACAATTCAAGAATGGTCAAAACCTTGCACTCTCAAGGATATTCATGGATTTTTAAGGATTACTAGCTATTACAGCAAATTTATCTGCAATTATAGAAAAATTACTTCTCCCTTAACATCCATGTTGAAAAATATTCCTTTACTTGGTTGGGTCCATATAAATAGAATTTCCTTAATTTGAAGTACGCTATGATAAAAAATTTAGCCTTAGCAATACCTAATTTCTCTAAGTATTTTGTAATTGAAATCGATGTTTCAAGCAATGGTATTGGCGCAGTATTGATGCAAGAAGGATGACCCTTGGCTTTCACTAGTAATTTTCCAATCACAATCTAGGGAAATCCACTTATGCTAGGGAAATGCTTACCATTTTGCATGCGGTCACTCACTGGTGATCTTATCTCATTGGACATAATTTTCTATTAAAATGAATCATCAAAGTCTCAAATATTTCTTAGAGCAATGGGTTGCCATCCTTGAACAAAAAAAGTGGGTTTCTAAGCTTATGGGTTATGATTATGATATTACCTATAAAAATAGAAAAGAGAATATTGTGGTCAATGCCCTCTCTCATCAATTTGAGGCTCACAACATGTTATGTGCCATTTTCTCCCATTCCTCAATGGATAAATTCTCTTTGTGAGGAGGTGCTTCAAGATTCAGATTTGCAAACTATGGTTGTTTCCCTTCAAATAGATCCTACCTCATGTCTTGGCTATACTTGGGATGGACAAGATTTATGCTACCATCAATACCTTGTGGTTCCTTACACATCTTCCCTTTGGGACCTTCTCATGAAGGAAATGCATGCTTCCCCCATGGTAGGCCATTCAGGGTTCCTTAAAACATATGAAAGTTTAAAGCATAATTTTTATTGTAAGGGTATGAAGAAGGACATACACAAATTTGTGTCCACATGTGACACCTATCAATGGATGAAATGTGAAAAAATGTATTCTATAGGAACTCTCTAGCCATTTCCAATTCCTGAACAAGTTTGAATAGATATTTCAATAGACTTTATTGAAGGCCGCCTAAGTCTGGTGATAAATAAATTATTTTTGTGGTAGTGGATCATCTTTTAAAATATGCTCATTTCTATTCCCTCTTCCATCCTTACATGACCTCCATCATCACTCAAATTTTCCTTGATTCTATTTTCCACCTTCATGGTATACCTACCTCCATTGTGTCTGATCGTGACCCTACATTCACTAGTAATTTTTGGTAAGAATTGTTAAAGTTGCAGGGAACTTTTATGACCATTTCACAACTTACCCCAAAATTGGGGACCCACTAAATTTTTTGAGATTTTGGGTGTTTTGGTTTTCATTATTTTGTTTGTATGATTAACAGTTGAATATTTGTTTATTTTACTTTATGTTTTTTTGAGCTTTTAGGATAATTTTTAATGTTTTAATTATTTAAAATTTAAATCTTTGATTATCATTTAAAATTAATTTATTAATGTCATTATTCAACCTGCTTCATGTCATTATCCTCCAAGAAGACTTTATTGCATGTCATTATTCAAAATTCCTTGATGTGTAGCATGTCATTATCCTCCAAGAAGACTTTATCGAACGCACATCATCACCATGTTGTTTTGGAAGAATATTTTATTTCATGGTGTTTGTATGGTTTACATGGATGAGTTATGTTGGATAAATTATAGCTTTCAAAACATGACATTGTTGCTATTTTAGTTTCACTTTAGAGGATACAAGTGGTACTTCTGATTATGCTTGCTCACTTCACCAAAAGAGTTTAATAATGTAGAGATCAAAAACTTATATCAACTCGTATACCAAATACATATCAAATTTTGGTTAATTATATTATTCATATTCACTGAATTGAATTATTCTATTGTCATTTTTTATTTTAAATTTTGCTAATGTTTATAAAATAATTGGTAAACATTTTCATAACACCAAAGCAAAGCAGAGTTTGGATGAGAAGAACTAACTGAAACAAAGAGCCATTGGTATTCTTTTCATGTTGAACAATTTTCTCCACATCTGTGAGGTGACAGTGGATAACCAAGATGTTCACTATTTTCAAAGGAAACACTTATTCGATTGAAAATGACCTCAAAATTGAAAAAGTATTTGAAAGTATCTGGCAAATGAAATATTAAACTTACATAATACAATTTTTCAAAATGACTTGGAAAGAGATCACACTGACTTGAAATTCTATAAAGAGGAAAAATTTATTTTTAGGTCATTGCCCATGTCAAGAATCACATATGAAGGGATCATATGTGCACGTATTTGCATTTTTTTATACGAAGATGTGTAGGGCATTAAACATTCTTTAAGGATATCTTCTATTTTGATTGTATTAGGGGAGCCAAAGTTTGAAATATATATTGTAAATCTACTTGAAATAGTAAAGCAGCATCATGAGAAGGATATTCATTCACTCCTTGATAAATTACAACAAGAAATGATTACGTTGGATCCAAAAAATGTTGGTGTTGTACAACGTGTAGAGACAAAAAAATAAACAAATTAAGAGATAATACTTTGATTTGTGAAACATTATATTATATAAATAATATGGAGTGAGAAGTGATTTAGAATGAAATTATTATGTTTATGTTTTTGAAATACATCAATTAAATGAAATTTATTATATAATTATATTCAAGATCATTGAAGAGTGAATTTCAGTTGAAGAAATAATTTCATAAACTATAATGAAACTGAATAAACAAAAAATTACAACATTATAAATATACACTAAAAATTGAGTAGAAAGTGGGTCAAAATATTTTAGAAGTAGAGGATTTTTGAAGAAGGAAGAATTGAAGAACATGTTGCTGCATTGAGAGACGTCATCGATTGTTGCAAAGTTCCGGTTTTTGAAGTCAAAATTTTTGATTGAATATTGTTCACATTTTGACATTGTTGATTTCTTTTAATAAAATTTGCACATGCGGATGGTAATTTTATTAAATGATTTAATATGTCATTTATTACCCTAAAGTATTGCACTTATTTTACTTTTGATTGTGTGAATACAGATCAAAGTAAATTAGGTTAATATTTTCAGGAGATTCTGTTCTATAGGTTTAGGGTTGATAGCTTTATCTCAGTAATATGTCTTTTTGTTTGTTCCAATTTTATTTTTTTACACATTTTATTTTATTTCATTTTTCATAACCCTAATTTTTTTATTTTTTATTTAAATTTCAAATTCACGAAAATCAAAACCCTAATGTTATAATCTAAAGTTTAAATCTTATCATTAGGGAAAATGTTTATTTCATGTTTTTAATTTCATGGTATTTCATAATTGGAAATAAACATTAGAATTTTAATTAAATTGTTCAAATAATTTTTATTAAATTTTTAACCTAAAGTATTTGGATATAATTTAATTAAAATTATTTTCTAAGGTTATAATTATTTTTTTGCACCTCATGAACATCACGTTATATTTTGTAAATCAAATATCAAAATCACAGACCCCTTGTTAATGGTTATGTGCACCTTAAAGTCATTTCAGTATTATTTTCACACTTTTCAAGCACACTTTAATATAGAATCTTGGAGAAACTAACTGTTTTATTTGCATGAGAGGATTGCTTAACGGGATCCTAACTGTGAGTGTACTTTCGTAATTGGGTAAAAATATCACTCAACAGGAAATTAGCTCAAGATGAGTTCATTCTACCATCCATAAACATATGGCCAGATTGAGATTATCAATAAATGTTTGGAGATCTACCTTCATTGCTTTACCTCTAAGCACCCTACATAATGGGTGAAGTGTCTTCCCTTGATCAAGTGGTGGTATAATATTGCTTATCAGACGATGATCAAGATCATAGCTTTTGAAGTCGTTTATGATCAGCCTCCATGCACACCCTCCTCCTACATTCTATGTAGTTCTAAGGTCCATGTTGTTGATACTACAATCAATAAACATGTTGAATTCCTCCGTCAAGTGAAGATGAATTTGGAAGTGGCCTAGAACCGAATGTGCTAACAAGCTGATCAACATCATTTAGAGCATAATTTTGATATTGGTGATATGATTTTCATTTTCTTGTAGCCGTATAAATAGTCATCGCTTCAGATTCGTAGGTGCCAAAAAATTGCTACCAAATACTATGGACCCTACCAAATTTTATAATAGATTGATGCCATGACCTATAAATTGGCCCTCCTACCTACATCCAAGATCCATCTTGTTTTTAATATCTCCTCTCTTAATAAGGTTATGGGCACTCATGTATAGGTTCAATCTATAATTCCTAAATTGGATGAAGAAGGTCCTATCTTGATTGAGACTAAATAGTTATTGGATCATCATACTCACACCTACACAACCAAGACATTACAAAGGTCCTTGTTTAATGGTATGGTCTACAATTGAAATATGCTACATGAGAGTCTCTCCAATAGCTACATCACCAATTTCATCATCTCTAACTTTGAGGACAAAGCTTTTTGAAGGGGAAGGACATGTTAGGACCCCATATTAACATTATTTTGTAATTCTTATTTGTTTATGTAATGAACCAATTCCAATGTGGGAACCCCACCTATAATTAATTTTATAATATTTTGTAATGTATGTGGCAAGTAAGGTGCTTAGACAAGTGGGCTCATTTCATGTAATCGTTATCAAGATTGTAACCTATGTTTGGTAGAAGATTGTAGCTCGAGTGACATTTTGAATGTAAGCCAACTCTTGAGTTTAGGGTTAGGGTTGGATGAAGTGTTTTCTTTAAAAGTTATGAAGCCATGTACAAATGTATCATTTTGCAAGTTAATGAAATATTGAAGGAGGATGCCCCCTTGAAGAGGCCTACGATTTTAAGTTATTTGTGATATTGTTTCAATTTTACAATTACTTTTTGCATAATGTTATTCTTTTTTTATTATTATACTAGAGTAATTAGTAACGTGTTACAATTTTCTATACCTCTTTGTAGGTTCGAATATTACTCCTTGTTGCCACTGTAACCTCCAGTCGCAATGGGTAAAACTTTTACGTAGCTAACTATGCTGATGAGACACACCCACCAGTACTATACGGCTTGAGGGATTGAAACAATGGTATCCATACTTCTACAACAACATTTTAACCATTGAACCAAGCCCTCAGACCCTTGCATAGTGTTATTTTGTTATTTGATGTATTTCAATTATTTTACAGTATTTTGTGTGAGTAAGCTTTATTTTAATAGTAGGTTCCTAACACTGTTACTTATAAATACAAGTCATAGGAATTGTTTATACCAAATGTTGCAATAATGCAAAGCACATGTTTGATTTTTGTGCATAAAATTTTATTTTTGATGCAACACAATTTAATTGCAAGAATTAAAGCTTTTAATTTTTCAACATTTTCTTTATTCTTCAAAAATTGCTTGCTTAAACATAATGCACTCATATACATTATAACTCCTTAATTGTACTTTATAAAAAGTATTATCTATAGTCTATTAATTTATTTTTAATAAACTATAGAACTAAAGTATTTTATTTCAACTTAAAAAAAAAATCACCTTTCTTCTTCTATAAAAATCATCTTCTCCTTAAGAAACTAATTCACATGAGAATTGAACTTGTGACCATTTTACTTAAAATTTTAACTCTACTTTTGGTAACGAAATCTTCCCCTATGCAATTCAAAACTTGAAAAGAAGAAGATTATAATAATACCTTGCATATCCTAATGAAAACTAGGCAAGGAAGCTCAACTTTGCTACGTTTTCAATCATTTTTTTTCAATGAGTTTATATAAATTTTTATGAGAGGGTTTAGTCCCCTCATATTGAGAGGAGTTTAAACCTTGAACCTCTCAAATAGAGACCAAAGCTATCATAACCCACCTTGTTGGACCCTTGATGAGGGAAAACTTTAAGTAGATTTATTGTTTTAATGTGTAACTCTGATGGTGCTATGGCTATGTAGGGTTTCAATGTAGCATTAGACTGTGATTTATGTCTATAATGCTTCTATATTTTATGATTTTGCAGGGCTACCCATGTTGACAAAAGGATATTTTCAAACTATCGATTGGATAACAACCTTGACAACACCTTTAATTGATCAAAAAATGGGCTAAAAAAGGTTAATACTTGTATTTTTTTTTGATTAAATTTGACTAACCATTTAAATGGTAGGTTACAATTTGATATCTGCCTTATCAAAACTTTAAATGGTTTGATAATATCTTGAATGCATAATGATCAGGTTTAATGATTTACCATTTCATTGTATTTTAAATGGCAATCTACATTTTCTTTAATTATGCTTTTTAAAAATGTTTAGTATAGAAATTAGTTTATAATTGTTTTATTTCATGATGGATCTTATTTAATGTTGTAGGGTCATGTGAGATTTAGTGTATTTTTAAATTATATATGAATATCCTTTGACTTTCCAATAAAACAAGTAGAAAATTATTTTTGAAAAGATAATTATTTTGGTTGAGTTATTGGGGGCTTAGAGTAGTTGGGGCTGATCAATGATATTCTACCCAGTCAATTTTGAAAAAGGTAAATGGTTGAAGAAGAAAAAAAGGAAAGGAGAGAGGAAGCGAGGATGAAGAGATTTCAAGGAGGATGGCTAGAGGGAAGAGAGGAGAAAGAGAGGTTTTGAAGGTAGGAAGTAAAAGGCCCAATTGACCCTATGTGGTTTCTGAGGTTGGACTTTTCTTGGTGTAAGTGGTTTAAATTATTTTCATGTTATGCTATTGATTGAGCGTGAAAGAATTTTAATTGTTGTACCCAACTTAGTTTACTATGTCTAGTTTTTTGGTTCAATTTTGGGATATTTAGACCCTAGTTTATTTTATTTTTTTAAGCTCTTCCTCATAACATCCCAACACATTTACTCTCTTATGCTATTTGGGGTTTTTTTAAAAAATAATTTAAATTTTGTTTGCCCTCTATATGTGGTTGGAATGGAGTCGCAAGACTTTTATCCTTTTTAGGATGTACTATTATTTTTATTCCTTTCAAGCACTTCCTGAATAATAATAATTCTTCTCCCCTGATATCTTTTAGTGAGCCCAAAATGTTCCCTAGACCACTGTTCTACGACCCCCTTGTTATGACCTTGGTGGGTCATCTCATGTTGTTACCAATCTACATCCCTTGTGTTCTATTACTTGAAACTATGTTTTATTGTCATTCAATTTTTTCAAACCCTTACTACTATCCTTGCTCAAGTATGGGCTTCATAGTTTTTTACAATGTAAGGGTTCACATTCCCCTCTAAAAATTCTTGATACCCATAGTCGTTTCCCTGCTATGACTATAAATTTGTTTGAATAGAGCCGAATCCTTGTAAAAATACCTCTCTCATTCCCTTGATGCATCTTGGAAGTATGATGGTTTGGTGCTGAGGATACCTAAATGTTGCTAGGAGAATCCTTCACTATGAAATCAAATATCAACCTTGATAAATTTTATTTAATAGTGTTTGTTTTATCTATGAGGGCTAACCATACCTATTAGCATTTAGAGGATATGATCGCCTAATTTTGTTTGCCCCCTCATGTTAAATATGGAATTCACATGTTGAAAATGGGATCAGACCATTCCTCTTGGTGGGTTGATTTTGCATCATTTGATTCAACTACAGTCACAATATTCAACTTCAGGGTTATACTATTAGTGGAGGTTTATTGTATTATGATTTTCTTGTGTCAAGACAATCTTGATCTATGATCACTTCAATTTTAGAAATTGAGGTTCTAGTCACTTTGAAGCTATGTTTCCTATTGATAACCAATCTGAGATAACCCTTGGTTGCTAACTACCTTGTGAACACCTGTTTTGATGCTACTATAATATCTTGTGTGCTTTCACATTTCTATCATTGGTTAAATTTTATCTACCCTTAGGTTTTTCTATGGTTTCACTGAATTGGATGTTTATCACTATTGGTCATATTATTGTTATCTACTTCCTTAGGTAGATTTAGGTTTATTAAACTTCAGATGGGTTAATGTTGTTGGGCTGGCTTTTGCACTCTGATATCCATCACCATTTTTGCTTGAAGGTTGGTTTTTCCTATTCGTATGACCTTTGAAACCCCCTTATTTTTCATCATCGCCTGAATTTCTCTTTCATAACCAAACATTGTTGTTAAACTAATACTAGATTAAGGTTTTAAAAAAATATACTTAATGATGATTATGTGATGCCACCCAAGTGTCGTTGGTGCACAGTGACATTGGGTGGATGCAAGCAAAGGAAAGGCCCTTTGGCATTTCCTCAAAAACTTATCCCACATGTAGTGGACATGGGAATAGTCCATGCTTCATAAGGGAAGGGACTCATTATAATTTTTTACTATATATGGTGGTCGTGTTTGAGCCACCTAGTGGTTGTTGAGCTTCCAACGCTTTTGGATTATGACATGTGATTTCTAGTAGGTTAATCCATTTTTATCCATCGTTGACAATTGAGGTTGAAGGAGGATTTATCATTGACCATTGAGGTTGAAGGAGGCTTTATCATTGATCATTGAGGTTGAAGGAGGCTTTTGGTGAGAATTTTAAGTGGTCTAATAGAACTGGTTGAATAAACCCTTAAATAATAGGCCACCATTTTAATATAATTTCTATTTAAATGATATTAAGGTCAATGGGTCACCATCCTAATATTAATTTCATTAAAATATTAATAAGGCCAAAGGGGCCTCCATTTTAATATGGTTTTATTAAATTACCTTAGTGTTATGAAAAGGGGGCTTTGGAACTTTGTTTGGTTTAAGTATTTTAATTATGTGTTTAAAAGGTCCCAGGGACCTAGACTATATCATGCTTTCTAGAGGGCCATGAGTCATTTAAAAAAAAGAAAGATGATTATATGTTTAATGATTTGAATATACCCATAATATGCCTTAAATGAAACAAATAAAATAGTCATGGCTAGTGTTATAATTGGGCCCTAATTATATGTTTTAAAATGGCCACGGGATTATGTTTTAATTATGTTTTAGCTATTTTATTTTAAAAAGGGGATTTGTGTCGAAAAATTAGAAAGGATGGCATTGTATTTAATTGAAAGGATGATTTATGTTAACTTTATAATGGTCCTTTTCATTAATTAAAAATATGACATGAGTATTAATTGTAGGAATGACCTCCAATTTTCTAATGACTAAGAGGGGATTTAACTATCAAGTTTTATACCCTATTGTTGGTTCCATGAGTTTTGCATACAATAGTAGCTAGTGTAATTTGACTAGGAGTTATATTATGCTAGTGGTTATTATATTTATTTTTTATTAAGCATTGATGGACAATTTGATCCTTACTAAGTTGTAATGGCATTATGGAGACATTTGATTATGTAGGAGAAAAATCTTCTTCCTCTAGTAAACTTGCATAAGAACTCATTGGGAGGATTATGGGGTCCTCTCTAATAAGTTACTGTGAGTGGTATGATAGTTGATGTCCTTACTTTAGACTCTTGGGAAGGTGTTTTTCTTCGAGCACAAACCAAGGGAGGAGATATCCTTGGAGGATGAACATAGAGTTCATCCGAGGGAATTATGGGGCTCCCTCATGACTTTATAATATGAATTAAAATATCTATTCATGTACTTTAGAAATTCCTATGTATTCTTCGAGATGTAATATGAATTAAAGGAACCATTCATATTCTTGGAAGCATATGAATTATGGGGGTTCTTATGTTCTTACACTAATGGATGTATTTTTAACACAAAGAAAGTGAATATTGAATGTAACATCAATTTCAAAACTAATGAAATATGCTTGATACTCTTTTTATTGCTTTCAAAAGGGGGTTACAAATGTGTATTTCTCTTAAAAGATATTTTTCCTCTCTTTTCAACATGAATGTGAGATATCCGTTGATGCTTTTCGGTGACCTCAATGAAGGTGGGATTTTGTGTGTGTGTAGCACTAGTAGTTTGCTTGAATGATGTTTGATACTATTGTATAGACCTATATAAACTTGCAAAAATGTGTTAATGCATTTTGGGGCCTATCATGGATCATACCACGTGTTTAAACAAACAAAATGACATGAAAAATAAAGTGAAATATGCTAAAAATTAAAGGAAATACTGTAGAAACTATAAATAACTGATACCTACTTGATTTGGAGCTGTAGTGTTGTTGTAGGGATGGTTAGAAGGGTGATCTATGAATTGGACCTTGGGTTCACAGGATAGGGGGAGAACTAAACTTCTATTGACTGTTGGAGCAAAATTTTTGTTTGAAAATGATCTAGATAGTATTTTTTGATATCTGATGGATGTAGATGTAGTAGAAGATATTCTAAAGCAATTTTGGTAGAGTTTTGGTATGTTGACCAGAAGGGGAGGAAGACGTAAAATGAGGGAAAAAACCCTCTATTTATAGGAAAAACTAAGATTAGGGGGGATAGTTAGATGTACTACACCCTAGGGTCAATTCCTAGCATGGTTATATTAGGGTTTGGGAGGTGGTAAGCTTAGTCATCCTCTCACATGCCCTACAGGAAATATCTCATCCTCACACATGTGTGAACATGGATTAGGGTTAACTAGGGTTATCTAACTCCTAGGTTAGATGGGGATTAAATTAGGGTTTATAGGAAATATCCTAACCAACTTAGGGTGCATACATGTGTGAGGACATGTTTAGGGCTAATTTGATCATTAACTCTAATTAAACCCAATTTAATGATAAAGTGTAAAGTGAAAGTCAATCACAAATTAGAATTTTAGCTAGTCTAATTAGGATTTTTGGTAGGGAATGGTCCCATGGGTGCCCTAATTAGGTGTAGAAAAGGGCTTAGGTGGCCTTAGGGAGCTAGTAGATGGTCTTCTTGTGGATAGAGGGTATTTTGGATGCATTTTACCTAGTTTTGTAGGTTTTGCACCTACGAATAACTATGTCAGTCTATGATAGCCTATGGTGGCCTACAATGGTCTACAATGACCTATGATGGCTTATGATGGCCTATGATTACCTATTATGGCCTACGATAGCCTATGCAAACCTAAAAGTTTCGGTGTAGATCTACAAGAATCTAGGAATGAGCATGTGTGACTTTTTGGTGTCTACATTTTCCCCTTTTTGTACTATGATATGTGAAACATAGTTTAGTGCAAAAATATGATGGAAGAATATAGTGAGATGTTTGAGAAGATGAAGAATGCATGGGTGGATGAATGTGAATGATCAAATGTAGATAAAAGTGATGATTAACCAATTTAATACAATATTTGCAATATCATACTAGTTTTTTATGAGGGCAACTTAATATTACTTTGCTTTTGCGACCAATACGAGATGGTTCAAATATGAGTAGAACAAATGCTTATTCAAATTTTTGCTTTTGATTGATTTATGAGTGCATGATAACATATGTCAAAACATTTGAGTTGAGTAGCATGGATGAATCAAGTGTAACATTTATTATGTGATCGGTTTCGATATACATGAATGAAAGAGATATGTATCTAATAATGCATGTGGATATCATGACTTAAAAAATGTCTGATTGGGATTGAGTTTGTTATTATATTGATATAATCTTCAGTAAAAAATTTGTAGATAGATACGATATCCATGATTTGGATGTTTGATTTTTTGGTTGTATGTAAAGTGGATTTGTATATGAATATCCCATCAAATGAGGAATCATCAATGATACAGATGATATGTGATGCTTTGGTGATGAGTCGATTGATAGAGGAAAACGGTGACAAAAGTTAGAAAAATTGTACAAACGGTGGTAAGATAGGAAGAATAAAATGTATGAATGAAGGAAATGTGGAAATGGTGTCATGAGGTTTGGTTCATAGGGTGGCATACGAACTAGAATTGAGTTCACAGGGAATCCTATGAACTAGACTAGAGTTCATAGGGTGGCTTGTGAACCTAGACCATTTGACCCATGTGTAGTATTTTGGCAGTTTGGGAGACCAAATGATGTCAGAATTGGATAAAACTTATATCATTGGAAATATATTTTAGAACCTAATCCAATGATGAAAGATTTAGGAAATTTAGATATGATTTTATTGGTGAAATGTTAGTCCAAAGATGATCCTACTTTTAGAAGTTATGAGTGCACAATTTCAAGCTTTGTGAAGGGTGCACATGATGGTTTTATGTTGTGTCTACATATAATATGTGTGATTTTGCATGTATGTAATGTGTACATGTAGTAAAATGTGTTTGATATGAATAATGTATGCTAGGTATGATGAATCTAACTGAACATGAGTGTGTATAATGTTGATGTATAGAGGTTATATGTGATAACCTATGTATATGCAGGATGCAAGAATATATAAAAATAGATGGTACTCCACCTTGCATGGATACCATATTACTTATCATGGTTAATAAGAAATAAATAAAGTACATTTACTAATTATTAGAACATGAAACAAGAAAAAATGTGGTGTACAAACTGACTGAAGCGTACAATATGCACATGAAAAATATGTAACAAATCATGAGTTGATGTGGCGCATGAGAGATGCAAGTGTGATTGAGAAGATGTATGTGATAAATAGAGTCAGTGATGATGCTACATGATACTAATTTAAAAGAATAGAAAATATTTAAAAGATTTTCTAGGAGATAAAATTCCATAGTATGAAGAATCAAACTGATTTAGTGGCCAATCAATATCGTGAAGATATCTTAACTATCATAACTAAGGTTGAATCGTTCATGAACCTGTGTATGAACATGATGTAAATTTATCCATTTTGAGAGAGGTTGGACTAAATCATTATAAAATTAGCCAAAGTATCTAGCTCATCCATAAGCGTGCAGTGATATGTACAAGAGAAGGTTTCTAATGTGACAGATGCGTTGCCACTGGTAAGACTATTCCACTGGTAGGCAGGATCTTGGAGCCTTTTGCTGGTGATGGAAATTGTCCCATGATGTTATGTTAAACTGAAGGACCAAATGGAGTCAAGAATAATGGTAGTACTCTTAGAGGTGTTTCCTTTTGTTTTCTACCCCTCTTCCTTTTGATTCTCTTTTTGTGGTGCTATTTTCTGTTTATTGTTTCTCTTTTTTTTGTGGGTGTTGGATTTTGTTTTCTACCCATTTTCTATTTTTTCTTATGCTTGTCCATTTGTTTATCCCAGGTTATATTTTGATCATCCAAATGATAGGATGAGTAGGGGAAACCATTTACTACATGGTGAGGCTTATGCAAGGTGTTTTCCTCTTCAGAATCAAAATTTTCTTAAGATGTAAAATGTGAGTGGTCCATGAGCAAAATTTATTTAGCTAGAGAAAGTATTGAAATCCTATAGATCTTGATGACATTCAATACAGGTTGATTAAACTAACCATGAATGGTTGAGAAATAGAAAGACTTCTCATTAACGTGCAACTAAGAATAAAATCGATATCATGATGTACACGAGCAATGAAATGCTTATTGTAGCACCCTAAAATTGGCGCAGTAAAAACTTAATAATTACAATTACCTTAGTAATAATTCAAATTCAAATTTTAACCTCCCAAACCGCCCGTTAATCATCGCTTAATCCGTTTCCTCCTTTCTCGTGCCATTTTTAGAGTTTGTTTTGACCATTTGATGATATCGTCGCCGATCAGATGATATCACCCCAGATCGGACGATTTCATCTGGGCTAGGATGTCCAGACGATCTTGTCCCAAAACTGATTTTTCATAGTTGGACTCTGTTCCAACGACGTCTCTAATCCGGGCAGAAGCATGTCTACATCGTTAGAGACCCTCCCTCGTTGGAGATCTCCCAAATAGGGATGATCTCCAACCTCCTAACCTCCCTCCTAAGCCTATTTAATCCTAAGCCCTCCCCTTAGCATCCCCCTGGCTGAAATTCCCTATAACTCGACTTCATACGCACTAAGACATCCCAAATTGTTATTTGCATGAGTTCTATCCAATTTTTGTTGCAGGTACCTTAGTGTTTTTCAGCCGAAGCAAGCTTACATCGTCGCAGATGATCCTGTTCAGATCGGAGGCGATCCTGTCGAATCAGAGATGATTTCGTACCAATGCGAGATGATTTCGACTACAGTCAACATTGAGGCAATCAGTGCCCTAAGTTTGCATTTCTTCATCTTTCAATCTATTGTTTTATGTTGTAATTAGCTAGTTTATTTATTATTTTATGCTATCTTGCATTTTGGAGTTCACCCATCTAGATCAAATGCATAATTAAGTCATAATTATTATTAAATTAGCATAATGCATTCATGTTTTTGTTTATAAGTTTCAGTTTGATATTATTGCTATCATTTTACACTGTTTCCCTATGTTAGAATTGTTGTATTTTCTATGTTTTGCACCTATTTCTCTGTTTGTAGGTCTCTAATGAATTCTTCTGACGAATTCATCAGATCTTAGATGATCTTGTCTGATAGCAGACGATCCTATCAAATCAGAGGCGATCCTGACTGCTTCAAGAATCAAAATCTTCATCAGACATCCGGATCAGGTATTTTCTTTTAATATTCCTTAATTTCTTTGTTTTCTGTCTTAATTCTATTTTTTGTATTCATTTAATTTGCATCTTCATATAGAATAGCTTAGACGCATTTTGGCCAAACCTAGGACTTGAATGTTTAAGGCTAAAACGAACACATAAAACACATTCCCAACCTAGGCGTGGAAACTACCATTGAATGTTTCCTAGTGAACCCACCATCCATCAAAAAATCACCATAATACACCTCCCTCGAGAGGCGGGACCTTCGCAAGGCCTCTCAGTCCGAGGTACTGCACCATCCTTTTCACATCCCCCTTCCGGGCATGGATCCTATAGCCTAAAGGTAAGGGTGTGAAAAATTTGGAGCGATACATTTTGGTGAACCCGACGTGAATGCATTTTAAACCTTTTGAAAACAAAACAAAAAACAAAACAACTAAAACATAGATGCATTTCAGATCATTTAAATTTAATATCATATTTAGATGGTAGCTCCTAAGAAAATATTAGCAGTTACTATAAATTTTGAAAACCAATTGGCAGCCATAGAAATCAATTTTGTGCTTAGTGTGCCTGAAATAGATAGAAATCAACTCTTGTGGGATGAACTTGATAGAAGACTTAGTGTCATTTCATCTAGGTCAACAAAACTTAAACAAATCAAGAGGCTTGTCCTAGATAGAATCCTGGATCCTCATCAACTTGTCTTTTATCATGAACTTCGGAGAGCCTGCCATAGATGGTTAGCTTATAGGAGAGCTCTTGTGTCTTTAGAATTGTTCACCTTCGAGGAATACCTCGAGAATGCAGCCACTATACACCAGTTCCTAGGTCATGTAGAAGACCAAGAGGTTGTTCTTATGGATAGGGAAATATGGAATAGAGTTCCTCGAGCTGTGTTATATCGAGAGTATTGCCATGAGCTTTACTTCTATCAACCGACATCTGAGACATATAATATCACTATAGCTCTTTTCATTAAATTTTTGAAAGAAAACTTTCAATTTGAAGAAGAACACTTCATGACTCCTAAAGAACTCGAGCCCATTAATGATATTTATAAATTGTTTATAGAAAACTAGATCATTACTTTTAGTCTTATTTCTTGCATTTATTGTGTTGTTTGTTATCTTTACAATATTATTACAAAAACAAAGAAAAAAACTAAAAAACATAACAAAAACCTAAACCTTTCATTTTAAATATTTTAGTAGGTATATAATTAATATATACCTCTTAAGCTTGTAGCAAAATATATATATATATATATATATATATATATATATATATATATATATATTTGCTGAAATCTAAGTTAAGCACAATGCCTAAACTTAGGAATGGTAAAGAAACTATAGGAGAAGAAGAAGATTGGTTAGAAGATAAAACTGGAAACCCAAATGTCCTTCCTAAAGATCCAATTTCGGAAGGAAAAACTCTAGATCAACCAGAAGATGACCTAGGTGAAGATAATGAACAAGAAGAAAGTGTTAAAGAGGATGGACCCTCATCCCCTAGAGTAGCTCCAGATGGAACTATTGCTTTTGACAACGTAGATCATTTTCAAAAATTTCTCAATGATAACATTGATGCTCTTAATGTGGCAGTTCGTATTGATAAAGGGAAAATTAGTGACACTCAAGCAGCCATGGAACATATGTTTGATGTGCACACTAATCCCTTGTCTTTCATTGATCAAGAAAGTGATAAGGCTGGACCATCCAATATGGATATGGTCACTATGATTCAAAACATGCAAAAACAACAGGTTACCCAACCTCCTAAGGAACTTTTTATTCAACCTAAAATCATTCCCACACAAAAGAAAACTTCCTTCACTACTTTACTTCGCCAAACTATTGATCAATATGCTTCAAGTAAACAAAAACCTAAAATGAAGCCAAACACCAATTTTCAACAATCCGGAATACAACATAATACAACTTCAAAATTCCTTCATAACACCTTTCCTACCAATAATTTACACAATAGCAACATAGCATCTAATCTTCATGTCCCTCCATCATATGCTCACAAATCCCATATCAATGCCCTATCAAACCAATATGGTGGGAAAACTAGTAATCTGGAAGCCATGGTGAAACAGATTAGCTTCGCGTATGGACCAGATAGATCCCTACCATCCCTCGTACAATTATCGAGAGATATGTAGTCAACATTTGGATCCCATGGTTGTAGCACAACCATATCCTAAGCATTTTCCCATGCCCATCCTGCCTATATATAAAGGAACCGAAGATCCCATAGAGCATCTTCGCATGTTTAGGATAGCATGTCATGATATATCACATGATGACTTGCTATTACTAAAAATGTTCTCAAAAATTTTAGGTGGAATGGAATTAGAGTGGTACTATCAATTGCCCACTCATTCTTTGAGAAACTTTGAAGAAATAGCTGAATATTTTGTCCATCAATTTAGTGCCTACATCGAGAGGCATGTAACCATTAAAGATTTATACAACTTAAAACAAGACAAGGATGAATGTTTTGCTGATTTCTTAGCTAGATGGAGGCAGTTGACAGGAAAATTGCACTTTGTGCTACCTTATAGGGAAATGTTGGACATTTTTATCAATAATTTACAAGAACAAATATCTTATGAGCTATCAACTGCTACTTTAACTACCTTTGATCAAGCTATAGATTTAGCTCGAAGAGTAGAAGATGCCCTCATTAGGAGAGGCCAACTTAGGAAGAAGGATGATGAGAAAACCTCCAAAAATCAATATAAAAACAAACAAGTTGTTGGTGATGGAGTCACTGACAGTAGAAATGTTGCTAATATCAATGCAACAAAAACAACAGAAAAATTTATATTGAAACCTCCTGATAAGCCTCCTCGAGAATTTACTAGATTAAATCAACCGTTATCAACTATTTTACCTCAATTACTCGAAAGAGGTTTGATCCAATTACCAACTATCCGGGAACCTGATCCAACTATACCCGGATATAGAGTTGACTTACATCTGTGATTTCCATAGAGGACATGGACACTCTACCAATGCTTGTAAAAGGTTGAAACATAAAATACAAGATCTGATTGATAATAATGAAATGGAGGTGCAAGCCTTCCAACCTAAACAAAATGCTCCTAATAACGCTCAAAATAACATTCCCCAAAATCAAAATCAAAATGCTAATCAATCATTAGACATATTTCAACACCCTTTACCAAGACATGGTAAAGAGGTGGCCAATCAAATCGAACATCATAATGTTCCTCCTCCTACCCGATATGTAGGGACTATTAGTGGACATTTACCTGTTCAGGATCCTCAAATATTTGACACAACCTTATCCCTGGTTACGACCAGGCCCCTACATAATTTTTAAACTCCTGATTCTAGTGATATAGAATCAAATACTGAAAGTGAAGTAGACATCACTTCAAACCAATCGAATAGTTCTAAAAACAAATCAGATCCTATTCAACCCATCACAGATGCTATGGTTCCAGAAGAACCATTTCCTAGAAGAGTTACTACTCGACCCTCTTCTAATCA
Source organism: Wollemia nobilis (assembly GCA_028583015.1). NCBI lineage: Eukaryota > Viridiplantae > Streptophyta > Pinopsida > Araucariales > Araucariaceae > Wollemia > Wollemia nobilis. The sequence goes on from JAQPPZ010000045.1 coordinate 454,694, forward strand.
ATTCCTCCCAAATGAACAAGCCATAAATGCTCAACCGAGACCAGTTTAGCATCCTCAATATAACATTGTAGGTACCATTGGAGTCGTTACCCTAAAAATAGGCTCAAAATTCTCAACAAGAACCAAACCAGAATGATGGATCAGCTCCATTCGTTTTGAAAAATCCCAATAAAGGGAATCATGCTCCTAATGTTCAACCTAAACCCCCTTACAATATTAATGAGCAATTATCCAATACTACAGCCATAATTTCCCTTTTGGATTTATTAAGATCTTCTCCTACCCATAGGGATGAGTTGATGCTTACATTAAGCCAAATGATGGTACCTCAAAACATTCAACTCTGAAGCCATGGCCAATACTATCATCACTAGAGAGGTTGATTGTATTGACTTTCGGGATAAAGATATCCCACAACACGGTTTACATAAGGATAATCCCTTATATATTACTACTCTAATTGGAGATGTAGGTCGGCTGTTAAGCGAGTCCTGATTGATAATGGTTCATCTCTAAACATTTGCACTTTTGAATTCTACCAACGATTTGGCTTTAGAAGTGATGAAATGAAGAAAATTGAAATGATTATCAAAGCTTTCAATTATGAGACACAAGAAACGTGTGGAGTCATTACTATACCCTTGCAAGTTGGTCCTAGAACCCTAGAAACAACCGTGTTTATTGTACATTTGGGTCACCCTTGGATCAATGCGATGCGAGCGGTCCCATCAAATTTACACCAATGTGTTAAATTTGAATTTAAAAATCAGTTGGTCACTATCCATGGTGACCCTAGACCCTTTGATATGTGTGCTTTGGCAGAACTAGTTGGAGTGCAATTTTGCCCTGCTCTGTCATCCACACATCCTAGTTCTTATTTTTCATCTAAACGTGTGAAACACACACACATAACATCATCTACCCCATCAACTACACCTATACATTTAACTCAACCATCTTCTGAACAAATCACTCTAGAACCTCAAAAAGATCTTCAATCTACAACCAATCCTTCATGTTCTATCCCTATAATTTCAAAACCTATAGACCCATCTATTAACACTTCCACATTATCAACATCTATCATACCTTCCACATCTAAAGATATAGGGAATGATCCTTCTACATCTTATGCCCTTTCTGATGAACTTTTACCAGATTTATCCATAATCTTAATATCAGAAAAACAAATGCTTTCATGCAAGATTCACTTATTTTAAATAACTTGCCGCCATCTCCTTGTACTTTGGGCCTCCCACAACCTATGGGAAGTACTTACCAAGTCGGGAGTTGTGCCTTCATTTATAAAGGATATGAGCTGGGAAGAATCCCTCGGAATATTAAAACTCATCATGAGGGATACACTCGATGTTATTTTACCAATGAATATATAAACAAACCCATAATGCTTAAAATGGGATATAAAGGGAAAGGCTTGGGACCTTTCCAAAATGGCATGAAAGAACCTTTCGAGGTAGAACCGTGGCCTGCCTACTGTGGTGTGGGCCTATTTCCTAGTAAGGGTCAACCCTTTCCTTTTGAATATGATGATCAACTCATATGTTATCAAGATTATTTGGATAGGCATGATGATTTGCCTCTAAACCAGCCATTTACATGTAATATGCTGTCCATAGCTTACCCTAAAATGATTGCTGACTCTGAGGAGGAGTTGGAGGGAGATATCTTCCATGATGTCTCCGTTGAAGAGATGTTACACAATGGATTTTATTTTGATGGTTCTATACCAACTATAGCCCAACTTGAGGCCACTAATCCTCAAGATGAATTATCCAAATTAACCTTACAATAATTACAAGAATTAGGTGTTTCACCCGCCCCACCTAATTTTAAAAGAGATCTACACATGGAGGTAGAAAACGTCATTAAAATTAACATTGCAACTGAGGATAATCCTCACATAATCAATATTGGGTCAGAATTAAGTCAAGAAAAACAAGAGCAATACATTGCATTCCTTAAAGAGTATGAAGATGTCTTCGCTTGGACATACGAAGATATGCTAGGTCTAGACCCTTCTGTAGTCATGCATCACCTAGTGGTCCATCCGGATGCTAAACCTATTAAACAAAAACTTAGAAAAATGCATCCCAAAGTGGCTCTGCTAGTCAAAGGGGAGTTACAAAAACTCTTGAATGTTGTTTTTATACAAGCTATTGATTATGCTGAATGGATCTCAAATGTAGTTCCAGTTACCAAGAAAGAAGCTACCAAAGTTAGGGTTTGCATAGATTTTAGAGATATTAATGCTGCATGCCCTAAAGATGATTTTCCTCTTCCAAACATGGATCAAATCATTGACTTTACCCCCACTGGAACTTCACTTTTTGTTTTGGTTTATGGTGTTGAAGCAGTTTTTCCCTTTGAATTAGAAGTTCCTTCTTTGGCTCTGCTACTTCAAGATACCGAAGTAGGAGATGAATATCATGCTGGTAGACTCAGTCAGCTGGAACTCCTAGATGAAAAATGCATCAATGCTTTGGAGCATCTCTGTGCCTACCAAAACAAGCTTAAAAGATCATATGCTAAAAAAGTTCGTCATCGATCCTTTGAGATCGTTGACCTTGTTTTAAAAGAAAATAAAAAAAATACTAATGCAACTAAGGACCTTAAAGGTAAATTTGAGCCCAAATGGCTTGGACCATACATTATCACTACTAAATTTGAATCGGGAGCATACAAATTATCTACCTTAGATGGTAAAGAACTTAAAGAACCCATGAATATTTTGCATCTTAAACGTTACTATGTATAAATTTGGTCATTTCATCCTTGTATATATTTGTTCAAAATATATCACTATCTTGTATTTCTTTCAATTTATAAATTCAAAAACACCAAAAACATTCATAATCATCAAAATCTTCAAAACTATTTGTTGTATTTATTTATGGCACTTGTTAATTCTTTCAAAAAAAACAAAAATAATAATAAAAATCAAAACAACAATATTCTTGACTCTTTCGAAACCAAAACAACATAAAGAAGAAAGAGAGAGTCAACATTCTCAAAACTTCTCAAAAAGTATTTCTTACAAATTTTGCGATTATATGTTTCAAATTATTTTGGATAAATTAGCATTTATTTGGAATCCCTCACTTTCACAAACACAAAAATAAATATCTTGATTTTATCTGGCATGATTACTAATCTCTCTTATATCAAAGTCCACAAAATTCAATTAAATAAAGTTTGAGCATAGATAATTGATCTTGTTATTTACTTAAACCAAGCACATCTTTTCACAATAAAATGATTATATTTGTAATTTCCATGCTTTGCTACATAGTAGAAGTGGTTTCTTGAGCAAAAAGTTTCCCCTGCTATCCTATCATGCACATGGTCTAGAATCTTTGAGAATTGGAAAAAGGACAAGCTCACCCCTACCCAAAATAAAAATCCCTTTCTCTACAGCTAATCCGAGCAAGTATCCCTAGCACAAAAAGAAAAGAAAAGTTCAAAAGAAAAATAAAAAAGAAACAAGTTATTTCAAGCATTATCTCAAAAATCAAGCAAAAATACAAAGAAAGCAAAAGAAAGCAAAAGCAAAAGCAATAAAATCCCTTTCCCTACCCTTTGAAAAGAAAAGAAGGGTTGATGAGCTTGAATCCCTAGAATTCTCAAATTATTCGAAAAGCGTGAGGTAAGCCCCATAACAGGTGGTTTGTGCCCAACCTGCTTGGCCTTGGGTAACTCCTAGCATGGCAATATGTTTGTCACATTAGTGACCTTCTTTTGTATAGACCTATGTCTGCTTATGGATTAGCTAGCTCTTGATAATCCGACTTACATAGTAGTCTAGTATGGTTATATGCATCTACATCATGGTTAATGAACACTTATTTGGTTTATTCAAATCACTTGTATCATATTATCTTGCTCAAAACTGGTAAATGAACATAGCAATTGCACACACATTTTATATTTGAGAGATTTTTGTGTATCATTATGATAAATCAAGATTGGAAATGAATTCACATATGCACATGGGATTCCTTATAAATCTAACTTTTGTCTTTAAAGATACTTTTAAATATTTTTTTTGCAAATTGTTTGGAATAATTCAATTTCTTCTTTCAAAATATAGTTGTTTAGACAACTATATGCATAATAGAAAAATCAAAATTTCTTTCAAACCATCCAATCAAAACACATATATATATATATTTATATATATAGATATATATATTATTGAATTTCGCGACAATGGTATAGTTCCAACACCAAAATTGGAATTTTATGCCTAGCGCAAGTCCTCATCTTCATATTTTTTGTTTATTAAAAATCAACCTTCCAATAAAACTATCTCTTTTTGGATTTTCACGATGATGGTATAAGTCTATACCTACATATTCTATGCCTAGCGCAAACCATTTTACCAATTTTTATTCCCCATTTATTTAAAAATCATGAAAACACATGACTTAAATCATTATGTTACACAAATATGCTTTACAAACAAACATTCACATTATCACTATTTCATGTCATTATGTCAACCTTCCATTTTTGCAATGATGGTATAATTCCTAAGGAATTATCCAAAAATTTTATCACACTTAAGAATTTATGCCTAGCAAAAATCATTTTAACATTATTTCATGCATACTATTTTTTATGAAAATATGAAAACAAACCATCATCATCATCATTTGCACCATTGCACCAAAGTCTTAAGATAGTCTCTTAAGCACTCTTTTACTTTTTAACAATATTTCTATACTAGGATTAGCTTGATGACCGAGTGAGCGGCGACTCCATGAAATGGTCTATAATAGTGACAATGTCCTTTGAAATTATTGTTAGAAGTCTCTTTTTATCTTTTATCAAATCATCACATCACAAACAACCAATTTGTTACATCAGATTATTTCATTTAAAATCTTATAGCATGACATCAAAACCATAATATTTCCAACGACGTAATTACATGAATCATCAAAAAAATCAATCAAAACATAAAAGCATCATAAAAATACATAAGACAAGTCATATGACCAAAAAATATCTCATCTCATATATATATCTAATATATGTACATCATATCAAAACCTAGATTGGTACGCCACAATATATATCTTGGCATACTCAATCCCCTCAATCATATATCCTCTGTGTAGTGTCTTGAGAGCCCCTCGAGCTCTCAGCCTCATCTCCTCCCCTGCCCTAAGGTGGACGAGGTGGCCCCATCGCAGTATGTGTAGTACTATGAGTCCTAGTTATCGATCGAGACGAAGTCCTCGACAACCCAATCTTGATAGGGTCAACAATGTCGGCTGGCAGCTGTACCCTCTAACCCTCTGGCACCATTTGGAAGTAGATGCCCTAGTAGAATGCGGTCTGAGCAATCGACCACGCTAGCTCCTATGTGCTCGCTCCTCCGCCCCATGCTCTAAGGCATGCAATCTCATCTCTAAGCTATGTAACCTCAGCTCGGTGTTGTGTAGCCTCCTCCTGTAGGGTCTGCACCTGTGCTTGGAGACAGACTGTCTCTGCTCAGAGAGTCACTATCTCACTACTCTCCCTAGTGTCAACACCCTTGCCCTTATCGGGCAATGGTGGCCTCTCTCTGTGGAGAAGGGGGTCTCTCCTCCCTCCTCTCCTGCTACCGTGGCCTCTCCTGTGCCTATGGCCTCCTCTGCTCTCTCCTGTCGTGACCCTATGCTGCCTCAATGGCTGCCTAGCATCGCCTCCCTATCCGATGCACAACTACGTGAATCGGATCCTGAGCCCTCATCATTCAAGGAGGGTGGATGCCTATGTACTAGGCATCGTAGCCATCGGCTACCCCTACGTCGTCCCCATCCATTGGATGAATGGGGGCATCATTCGAGTCTTGAATCTAGAAGTGTTGCATATCTGGAGCCCCGTTGACCATAGTGTTATCTCAGATAGTCCACAAAAACTCGTAATCCCTAAGAGATGGGATCCCTTGTTGTAGACCGAACTATCACAAAACTCGATCATAGCAATGGAGCTCCACCTCTCCCATCTCCATCTGCAACCAGCAAACTCACCTGATGCGAGCCAGCTCCTGTCCATCCTTGGCCCATCCTGGATGCTCTCTCTAAGGCCTCTAGGTGATCTGATCCAGGACAAGGTCATCAAGTAGTCTCCGAGACATCGGTAGATCAATCCGTTATTTTGACCCTCTCCGGAGCCACCAATAGAAAACTCGGGGCCTCTCCTCGTCAATCCCTATCAAAGGAAGCCCTATCGGCCTCCACACTGCAATGTGCTCCTAGCACCAAACCTGTAGAAGTGATGTCATAACTAGACATTGACCGCCCTTATACATGACCCCATGCAAGATCCTATACAATCGGCATAGCACAAAGCTGCCCCAAGAGAACTTGTAACCATGGTCCCGCATATCGTAGATCACATCTGCTAGCACCCATGGTACCCTGCACCCTCTCTGGTGGCACAACAAAATTCCACCAACTACTCCAACCAAAACCTGTGTGAGTCTGGATGCCCTAGGCATCTGGTGCAATGCCTCAATGTTCACTCCGCCCTTCTCTAGGGTGAAGCTCGGGTCACCACACAACCGCATCATAGCATGGACCTGATTGGTCACAAGAGTGATCAACCATCCTTGTATGGGGATCCTCAAAATCCTCCATACATCCTCTAGTGTGGGAGTCATCTCCTCCATCGATAACCAGAAACAAGAAGAACCCGGATACCACATCTCTGCTAGGGCTATCAGTATCCCCATGTCTATAGAAACATGTGGCATTTTTGCCACATGCTGTAAGCCGGCTTGAGTCAGCTGATCCTGCTCTACCTATGATAGAGCGGCCAAGTCATCTCTCAACCCGTCGTATTTCCATTCTCTACTCTTTAGCAAACCTCTCTACAACATAAACAACAAAATCAACAATAAAAATCATTAATAAAAAATGCAAGTTAAAATAAGTTCAATTTCATCAACTGATGATATCGTCCACAATTGGATGATATCATCCCAGATTTGAGCAAAATCGTCTCCCTAATTTGACGAAATCATCCCCCTTTCGCTGATTTTGCCCTTAGACGAAATCGGTGAACTTGAGACGATTTCGTCGAAATCGGGATGATTTCGTCCCGACGACGTCGACGGCCCAAAAATGGCCGCGATGCTAAAAAATTAATCAAAATTCACCTAAAAAGCATGTAAATTCAACTTAAAACATTCTAAACTTAGTTTAGACTCTTACTCGTAGCCTGCGTTGGACCTCTATCGATCTATGCACTGTCTCCACCATTTTTGCTTGTAGAGCTCTAAAACCAAAAAAATGAACAGTAAAAATAAATTAGGGTGTTTACCCTATTTTTCTTAATTTTATTCAAAACACAATTAAAAACATTTTAAAATTTTGCTATTTCACGTTTTTACCTCAAATGTTCGATTTGGGTAAAAACATGGAGGGGGCACCATAGTAAGCTGTGGTATGATTCGACCAAGAATCGTCGCCTACAAATGGGAATAATTTTTGCTTTCTCGTAGATCGAGAAGAACTCATCTTTAATGCATTTTCTTTAGAAAATTTGCTAAAGAGGGGAGAAAATGTAGCACCCTAAAATTGGCGCAGTAAAAACTTAATAATTACAATTACCCTAGTAAATAATTCAAATTCAAATTTTAACCTCCCAAACCGCTCGTTAACCATCGCTTAATCTATTTCCTCCTTTCCCACGCCATTTTTAGAGGTTGTTTTGACCATTTGATGATATCATCGCCGATCAGACGATATCGCCTCAGATCGAACGATTTCGTCTAGGCTAGGACGTCCAGACGATCTTGTCCCAAAACTGATTTTTCATAGTTGGACTCTATTCCAACGGTGTCTCTAATCCAGACAAAAGCGTGTCTGTGTCATTAGAGACCTCCCCCATTGGAGATCTCCCAAATTGGGATGATCTCCAACCTCCTAACCTCCCTCCTAAGCCTATTTAATCCTAAGCCCTCCCCTTAGCATCCCCCTGGCTGAAATTCCCTGTAACTCGACTTCATACGCACTAAGACATCCCAATTTGTTATTTGGATGAGTTCTATCCAATTTTTGTACGTACCTTAGTGTTTTTCAGTCGAAGCAAGCTTACATTGTCGCAGACGATCCTATTCAGATTGGAGGCGATCCTATCGAATCAGAGATGATTTCGTACCAATGCAAGGCGATTTCGATTGCAGTCAACATTGAGGCAATCAGTGCCCTAAGTTTGCATTTCTTCATCTTTCAATCTATTGTTTTAAGCTGTAATTAGCTAGTTTATTTATTATTTTATGATATCTTGCATTTTGGAGTTCACCCATCTAGATCAAATGCATAATTAAGTCATAATTGTGATTAAATTAGCATAATGCATTCATGTTTTTGTTTATAAGTTTCAGTTTGATATTATTGCTGTCATTTTACACTGTTTCCCTATGTTAGCATTGTTGTATTTTTTATGTTTTGCACCTATTTCTCTGTTTGTAGGTCTCTGATGAATTCGTCTGACGAATTCGTCAGATCTCAGATGATCTTGTCTGATAGCAGATGATCCTGTCAAATCAGAGGCGATCCTGAATGCTTCAAGAAATCAAAATCTTCATCAGACATCCGGATCAGGTATTTTCTTTTAATATTGCTTAATTTCTCTATTTTTTATCTTAATTCTATTTTTTGTATTCATTTAATTTGCATCTTCATATAGAATAGCTTAGACGCATTTTGGCCAAACCTAGGACTGGAATGCTTAAGGCTAAAACGAACACATAAAACACATTCCCAAACTAGGCATGGAAACTGCCATTAAATGTTTCCTGGTGAACCCACCATTTGTCGAAAAATCACCACAATACACCTCCTTCGAGAGGCGGGACCTTTGCAAGGCCTCTCAGTCTGAGGTATCGCGCCATCCTTTTCACATCCCCCTTCCGGGCACGGATCCTATAGCCTGAAGGTAAGGGTGTGAAAAATTTGGAGCGATACACTTATGTACAAGGAAGACAAAGAACATGACTAGGGGTGATTTCTACTTGATGCAACAAAATGCCTAAAAATGTATAGGAGGATGCAATTAATGTGTTTCTTGACAATGTAAAGTAAGTGAGACAGATAGATGCAAGAAGGTGTACCCAAAATGTGGGTTTTTTGTACAAGACCAAATCCAAAAGCTGTGGATGGATGCATGAAATAATCAAAATAAATACTAATATTTTGTGGTCTTTTATGTGATTTTTGAATATAGATTATTATGCTGGAAAATGCGGGGAAGTGAGCCTATGAAATGGAGAAGAAAGGGGAAGAGAAAAATAGGATCCAATCAAAGGTATGTAGCTGCTTGAAGCATGGCTATACAACATTGATCGAGAACCAAAAGAGATGGAAAGAAGAAGCGAAAGATGAAAATATGATCAAATAAAAGGTATGTAGTTGCTCGAAGTGTGACCATACAACATTGATATAAATCCAAGTGATATAGAATATTGGTGGAAAAGAGGAAAATAAAATGCAAGATATGTTGCCAATGGATGATTTTGATTTTTTTGCACTTTTACTTTTTTTTTTATGTTGGTTGTGTTCGATGTCAAATGTATGAGAATGTTCAAGCAAGAAAAGTTGCCCTTGGAAGCGAAATCTTTGCGACAACCAAGAAGTGAAAAACTACTAGGCTAGACTATATGTATGTTATGCCTAGGCTAGGCTAGGAGTATGCTACGCTAGGCTATGCTATGCTAGGCTCTATATATGCTATGCCTATCACTAGGCTATGCTATGCTATGCTAGACTATGTTGATGGCTAGGCTATACTGATGCTACGCCTATGCTAGGCTATGAGTATGCTGTTCTAGGCTATATTATGCTAGGTTATGCTATGCTAGGCTATGTCTATGCTATGCCTATGACTAGGATATGCTATGCTATGCTAGACTATGTCAATGGATAGGCTATGTTGATGCTACACCTATGCTAGACTATGAGCATGCTATGGTAGGCTATGCTATGCTAGGCTATGTCTATGATATACCTATGACTAGGCTATGCTATTATAGGCTATGCTATGCTAGGCTCTATATATGCTACGCCTATGACTAGGCTATGCTAGACTATGTCGATGGCTAGGCTATACTGATGCTATGCCTATGATAGGCTATGAGCATCCTATGCTAGGCTATGTCTATGCTACACCTATGACTAGGCTATTATATGCTATGATAGACTATGTCTATGAATAGGCTATGTTGATGCTATGCCTATTCTAGGCTATGAGTATGTTATGCTGATCTTACGTCTATGCTAGTGCTATGCATATGATAGACTATGAGTATGCTACACCTATGACTAGGCTAGGATAGTCTAAGATATGCTATGCTAGGATATGCTGATGCTAGGACATGCTAATGCTACACCTATGCTAGGCTATGAGTATGCTATGCCTATGCTAGGCTATGTCTATGGAGAAACCTAGTTCCAAATTTTTGTTGAGGTTTTTGAAAAAACCTATCCAAATTTTTGTTGAGGTTTTTGGAAAACCCTATCCAAATTTTTTCTAAGGTTTTTGGAAAACCCTATCCAAATTTTTGCTAAGGTTTTTGGAAAAACCTATCCAAATTTTTGTTGAGGTTTTTGGAAAAAATATTTCCAAATTTATGCTGATGTTTTTGGAGAAATATTTTTTTTGAAAGCAAGGCAAAGGGTGCAAAATTTGAAAAAATGATGCAACCTTTTGAACCTAGTTATTAATATGATTTGATGAGGACAAAGCAAAGGATGCAACATTTTGAACCTGATGATTGATTTTGATGTTCAAATGAAACCTATCCAATATTTACAGAGGTTTTTGGAGAAACCTTTATTTTTCCTAAGAGATTCTAAAAAGAATGTTACAAAATTTTACTAAGAATTTTGGAGAAACCTGGTTTGCTAAGAGATTCTAAAAAGAATATTCAAAAATTTTATAGAGGATTTTGGAGAAATATAGTTTTCTAAGAGATTCTAAAAAAAATATTCCAAAATTTTACTGAGGATTTTGGAGAAACCTGGTTTGCTAAGAGATTCTAAAAAGAATGTTCCAAATTTTTTTGCTTAGGATTTTGGAGAAATCTAGGTTTTCTAAGAGGTTTTAAAAAGAATGTTCCAAAATTTTATCGAGGTGTGAATGCAAAAATGAAACACCAATGCAATAGATAAATAGAAATCAATACACAATATGTTGCATAAAATAGAGAGACAATATTTTATTGATATAAAAGGAGGGAGCCTTAAATATCCAATATTACAACATAATTTGATATTGATACAAATATTACAAATCTAGGGTTCTCTAAAAACCTATGTTAATAAAATGGGGTGTCTTTTGGCTCATATTTGATCCCAACAGTGTGGTGAGTGGGCTTTGGTATCATATGCAAGGCCACTCAAGCTTCAAAAAATGCTAATGAATGTTCTTCTTAGATTTGCACACAAAAAATAACAAGGGTTAGTAACACCTATGAGGGCTCCACTGCGTGAGACCCTAAAAAATGAAAGCAATAAAACCCTAGTTGTAGAATGTAAAAACTATAAATAGATCTAGTAATACTGAAAGTAAATGCAATGAATAGTTTGCCTTGTCTAATCTAACTTGTCATTTTTTGTATTGGTCATTGATGTAGGTGGTCGGTACACAGATCACCCTAACGACACCCAAGGGGTTGTAGGGCTATAGAACTCAAATAAGAAATACCCATGGGATTTTGATGATGATATAAAGCATCCATAGGTGCTTAGGAGTCATTGGTAGACAATCATAGAGTAATAGAGGGTGTTCAGTGGGGTGATGTAAAAGCTGTCATATAGATCTAATTTATGCAAAGGGGATGATGGTAGATGCAAAGGGTGCGATGGGATGACGATGGACAAAAATGAGGGTGAAGAGGTGTGAGAAATTAGGGTATGAGGGCTTGGGGAACTTAGGCACTCAAGGGTCTCAAGAGACTCAAAAAATTAGGAAAAAATTCTTAGGGGTTGAGTCATCAAAATGACTCCTCTTTATAATATTCCCTAGGTCATGTAGGGTTTCGAAAACATAATTTGTGTTGCCAAGATTAAAACATGATGGAGGGTGGAGATTAAATTTAGGTAAATGGCATGGATTAAGGTAGATGGATGGCTAATATTAAAACATGATGGATGGTTGGGATTAATTCATACATATATACATATATTTATTATATATATAAAAATATAATATATAAAATATTATTATTTAAATATATATAAATAACAAATATATATATATATATATATATATATATATATATATATATATATATATATATATATATATATATATATATATATATATATATCTATATATATATAAAAGTTATGAATAGATGACAAGTGGCTAGATTTTGATGTCTACATGAGGATTTTGGAGAAACCTAGTTTTTTGGAAAAACCATCATGATGAAGGTAAGGCAAAGGGTGCAACCTTTTGAACCTAGTGATTGATTTGATTTGATGAGATGAGGTAAAGGGTTCCACATTTGAAAAAATGATGTAACCTTTTAACCCTGTGGGTGCAACTTTTTGAACCTAGCGATTGATTTTGAGGGCCAAATGCAACCTATCCAAATTTTTGCTGAGGTTTTTGGAGAAACCTTTGTTTTTTTCTAAGAGATTATAAAAAGAAAATTCTAAAATTTTATTGAGGATTTTGGAGAAACCTGGTTTACTAAGATATTCTAAAAAGAATATTCCAAAATTTTACTAAGGATTTTGGAGAAACCTGGTTTACTAAAGATTCTAAAAAAAATGTTCCAAAATTTTACGAAGGATTTTGGAGAAACCTGGTTCGCTAAGAGATTCTAAAAAGAATATTCCAATTTTTTTTTTGAGGATTTTAGAGAAACCTAGATTTGCTAAGAGATTCTAAAAATAATGTTGTAAAATTTATTGAGGATTTTGGAGAAACCTATTTTTTTGGAAAAACCATTGTGATGAAGGCAAGGTAAAGGGTGCAACCTTTTGAACCTAGCGATTGATTTGATTTATTGAGGTGAGCTAAAAGGTGCCACATTTGATAAAATGATGTAACCTTTTAAACCTGGTGATTGATATGATTTGATGAGGGCGAGGTAAAGAACACCAAATTTGAAAAAGGATTCAATATTTTGAACCTAGCGATTGATTGATTTGATGTGGGTGAGGATAAAGGTGCCACCTTTGAAAAAGATATGTCTTTTTTGAGGATTTAGCATTGTTATGTGATTGATGGTGATTTATTTGTGAGTGCAATATTGGGTGGCACCATCATGAGTAGATGTGGTGGTGAAGTGTGAGTGTGCAAGACATATTAAATCCGTGAAATAAAACTATGGTTGGAAAGAAGGAAAACCCTCTCCCAAGCATAGAAGTGGTCTAAAAAGGGAATGCAATCCCCGAATTACAAAATAATTTAGGCGGGAAGAAAAAATCTCCCAATCATAAATATTTTGTGGAGATGAGATGAATTTTATCAGTTGTGAATGATGAAGTGGAAGAAGGTAAAACCTCAATTGTGAATGATGACTTAGAAGAATATGAATTTGCCCCTAGATTTTAAATGATGGATTGGAAGAAGATGAAATTACCCCTAATTTTAAATGATGGATGTGGAGAAGATCAAATTACCCCAGTTTTAAATGATGGATTGGGAGAGAGTGAAGCTATCGCAATTTTGAATGATGGATTGGGAGAGGGTGAAGCTACCCTTGTGTTTAATGATGGATGGGGAGAAGATGAAGTTACCCCAATTTTAAATTATGGAGTAGGAGAAGTGAAACTTTGCTAGGTGTGGAAAGTGTGGTGGAAAGAGATAAATTCCTCCAAATCGAGAATGATGGATTGGAAAGAGATGAGAAACATTCCTAGTTATGGAAGATGTAGAACAAATAGATAAAACCATTGTAGACGGTTAATAAAATGAATGGTGGAATTATGAATATGTGATTGAAAAATGATGAACAATGAGATGTGATGAATGGTAGAAAAGGAAAATGGGTGTTGTACAGGGCCATAGCTATGCATAACATGAACAATGGAACAGAAAACTTAGGTTTTGTAGGGCGACATATGAACTAGACTGGATTTCACATGGTGACATGTGAATTGGACTAGAGTTTGCATGGTGGCATGTGAATTGGACTGGAATTCGCATGACAGGGTGTGAACCTAGACTGTTTGACCCGTATGTACTATTTTTGTAGTTTGGGGGACAAAACAATGTCAAAATTGGACAAATATTATATCATTAGAAAGCTCTTTTTGAGCCTGATCTAATGGTGAAAGTTTTAGAAAATTTGGAGATGATATAATGGGGAAACATTGGGTAAAGTATGGCCCTTATTTTAGAAGTTATGAATGCACAATTTAAAGCCTTTTGAAAGGTAAAATTTGACTTGATTAGTGAAATGGTCGATGGATGATGATGAAGAAGAAGAAAATAAAATTGAAGAAGTAAGTTAGGAGGATAAAATGTAGGAAAAGGGAGAAAGGTTAACATCACATAGAAAAAAGTAATACTATGTAGGTGGAGAAATGTGAAAAGTGGAAGTGGATGATGGTGAAGGTGGAGTAATGGGCACATACCAATGCGGTAGATAGTGTTAATTATGAGTAGTGACATTAATCATGCTAAAAATTTTGCATGAAGAGGATTATGATGGACATGATTGACTTACCTTGATTGGACCTGTTGAGTGGGTGGAGTCCCATGAGGATAGTCCCCTCATGTTTAGGTAATGGGTTCTGATAAATACTTAGATTTAGATTTTATGGTGCAATGGGGTTGGAAACTTGAATAGTACCATGATAGATAATATCCTTGAGTAAGTCACAAAAGGTGCAATAAGAATGAACATCATGGCTACACTGGTGATGGTAAACATAAAAGGCTTGTTCGATGTACCCATGAGTGTTTGTTGGAATATGTAATGCAACATTGTGTAAATTATTCTTAGACTAAAATATAGAGTCTAAAGAATAATATTTGAATTAAAAAATAAGAATATTTTATGTAAAAATATTCCCACCCAATTAATAAATAAAATAAGGGTGCTAGGAATATTTAATTTGTGGGAAAAAGTTATTTCCCCTTTTTTAGCAAATATTAAAAAGTAACTAATCACTTTTTAATAACTGATAGATGCCACTTGTCACACATCTCAAGATTATATTAAGATAAGATTAGGGCAAAGTTAGGGTTATAGTAGAGATGCTTCTCTTTAAATAGGGTGTTGTCTACTACATCTGGTCATATTATTATTGACTTGTGTTGTAGTTGATGTTGATGCATATTGTTGCCTAACATTGAAGCATTCTTGTATAGTTGAATCATTGAGTAATATAGTGAGCTTCATAGTGGATGTTTCCCTTCTTCATTTGAAGTAGGGTTTTACCACTCAATATTTGTGTTGTGGGTTTTCCTTTTTTGTGTGTGATTGATCTTGTGAAGCATTCTTTGATCTTGGAGAGACTTTTCTTTTCTCACATTTGGTATCAGAGCGGTTGGGATCTCCATCAAGTGTCTTCAATCCTTTGAGGTGAAAAACCCATTAAGGTATATATATATTTTTAATGCATGCATTTGATATTTGGGTATTTTATGCATTTGATATTTGGGAAAACTTATTTTGCAAATATGCCATTAGGGTTTATAGATTTATTGTGTTTTTAGATCTAGTTGTTAGATCTTTTGAAATGGTGTTTTCATTTTAAATCTATAAATTTTTGGCATTAAGCTTTTGCTAGAAGGGTTTTGAAGCCAAACGGACCCCATGGTTGCATCCAAAAGACCCCCCCCCAAAAAAAATCCCTATTTCCATATATTATTTGCCCTATTTTGGTGAAAAATAAATTTGAGGTAATTTTTTTTATTTGGGGGCCAAATGGCCCCCCCACCCATTTTGTTGTACAGTCTGAATTTTTTAAATTATTCTGTATTAAAAAAAATAGTCTGCTATATATAAAATATATTTTATGGGTCTTTATAGCCATAAATTAATTTATGTATTGTTCTTTTGATTTCCACTTATTAAAACTGTACAGTCAATTCATTCACTTATTAAAACTGTACAGTCAATTTAATTTTCGTCAACTTTTGTTTCAATTTATTCGCAGGTTTCTTTGTTTAAAGGAATGCCCTTATATATAATATATATATTATTTATTATTTATTAAATTATTAATATTTATTAATTATTAATATAATATTAATTATTTAATAAAATAAATTTTATTTATTTAATTGCATTTTTTTAAGCAATTTTTGTATTAAAAAATTATTAAAATGCAATATTTTTTTTAAAATGACTAATATTTTTGGGCAATTTTATTTTAAGACCTAATAGTCATTTTTTGCATAAATTGAAATGCATTTTTTATTATTGTATAATGCAAATAGAATCCTTTTATGCAATTTTTTTTTTTGGCAAATTTTTAGTCAAATTGTCAAATAATTTAGACCTTATAGTTATTTTTTTTCACACATTAACATTGGTTATTTGTGAGTTTGCTTGTTTTGCAAGGTTATCCAAGTATGTTTTGGAGTATACAAGGCAATTTTGGATCAATTTTTTCACTCTCTTCCCCTATTTTTATTGATTTCTTCTAATATCTCTCAAGCATTTGCTTGAAGCATAATGTAAATTAATGTAACTTTTATCTCTCATAATGAAAGTAAAAGAGAATGAAAGTGAGAGTGAGAGAGAGAGAGAGAGTGTGTGTATTTGTGTTTTACTTTGTGTCTCCACTATCTCTTGTTCATCTTTATTACATTTTTTTTTTTACATTTTTGCATTTTGCATCTCAACTAATCTAACTACTAACTTACTAACTTGCTACTAAACAATCTACTAACCACCTAATTTGCAATTTACTAATTTTCATATTAATCAAGAAGGTTAAAAATGAATCAACTTACTAACCACAACTTTAGTATTTGATTAAAATTTACTTAATCTTGCAACATAGTTTATATTTGCTAAACACCTATTGAATCCAAAATAATCCGCTCTATCGGTAGCAAGTTATTTTTGGGTCCTCGTACCCGTACCCTTTTGGGTAGCTTGGTTGACCTTGGGTGAGATGAATTTGCAATTTATTAGGCTATAGAAAAACCTTAAAATCAACACTACCTTACTAACTTATTGACTATCTAACATTTAAAAAATGTTTTATGGTTCAATTCAAGTCAGTTTATTTTGTTGCAAGATGGTTGTTATGGTTAGTTACCTTTTTATTGCAAGTTAATCTATTGCAAGTTGATCTTGGTTTATTTCCTTTATTTAATTTCAATATGGTTATAGTTGTTTATTGCAAGATGGTGATATTAGTTCATGATGATGTTGATTATCTTTCATGATGATGTTTATCTCTCTTGATGATGCTTAATTTTGATTATCTTTCATGATGTTTATCTTTCATGATGATTATCTTTGATGATTGAAAAGTAGATTACTTGAAAGTTATGTTTTTTTTATATATGCAAGTATGTTTATCTACTTTATTATTGCATCATTTATTTCCTTTGTCAATGCATCTTATGTTTTTTTTATGTTCACTTTCTAAGAATGGATGATCATGGAGTCTCATTCACACTTAAGCACATCCTTTATGGATCAAATTTTGGAATATGGGAACCAAGGATGAGGGCTGAATTTCAAGTGAGAAAGTTATGGCTCATTGTGAATGAAGATGAAGCAATCCCAACCCAAGCAAGGGCACTTGAAACATACAATAACAAGAGTCACCTTACACTATCTATGATTATCAATAGTGTGAGTGATGAGATATTGCTCACTATAAGCCATTGTGATCATGCTAAAGATGCATGGGATTTGCTAAAACAAGTCCATATAGGGTCCAACACATCAAGTAAATTTACTTTATTGTCCAATATTCTTAGCACTATGTAAGGTGAAGGAGAAAGTGCCTTGATCTTCCTCTCAAAGATGAAATACATAAGAACTCAACTATTGGCTTGTACTTGTGATTGGATAAGTGAGAAGCTCTTAAGCTTTATCATTTTGAGGAACTTGTCAAGCAAGTTCAAGAATTTTGTCACCATTATTGAGACTAGGCTAGAGCAAGAAGAGGATGGCATTCCTCTCAACACTCTCACAATTATTGATTCAACATGAAGAGTCTCTTAATAGAGATAAAGTGAATGGTCAAGTTGTCAAGGAGAAGAATGTCGTCTTGAGTGCCACTAAGGCTTCCTTCAAGAAGAAAAACAAGTTCACTAAGTCCAACAAGGGAAGGAAAAATCAAAATTTCCAACCCAACAAGCCTAGAGTTGATTTCACTTGCAAATTTTGTGGCAAGAAAGGCCACAAGGAACAAATTTGTTTCAAGAAGAAGAATATTGTAGAAAATGAAGAGCAAGAAAAGGCTTAGGGGTAAGGACCTAAGAAATGGTTTGGCGAGGGAAAGAAAAAGAACAACAATGTAAAGAAAAATTCTAATAAAAATACCTTTGTTTGTGCCCTCTACTCCATTGACTCATCTACTTCTAATGAATGGGTGTTAGATTCTGGATGCACTAACCATATGTGTTTTGAAAATGATAAGTTTGAGGACTTTCATAAGCACTCTTCAGATTCAGTTGTCATTGGTGATAATACTAGACTTCAAGTAGAAGGTGTTGGAAATGTTGTAATTGAAGGGATATTACTTGATAATGTACTATATGTGCCTAACCTTAGGAGAAATTTAATTTCAATTTTGCAATTTTCTAGAAGTTGTCCCACTATTAAGTTCAATGCAACTTCATGGAGCATTAGGAAAGGCATGCTACCAATCATTACAGGTTATGTAAAGAATAATATTTATGTGTTAGGTAATGCTCCTCGTAAAGTGTGTTTAACAACTAATGTTTCTCCTAGTAGCAAGCATTGGCATTTAAGGTTAGGCCATACAAACTATAAAAATATTCAAATGATGAAGTCCAAAAATTTGGTTGAAGGCTTACCTAACATTTCACCTACTCATGGTTTGTGTGAAACATGCATCTTAGGCAATATGAGCAAACAAAATTTTGCAAAGGACAAGTCAACAAGGGCCACACAAATCCTTTAACTCAATCATACAGATATTATGGGTTAATTATATGTTAGATCACTTGGTGGTGCATCCTATATTCTCACCTTTATATATGATTATTCAAGATTGATATTTGGGTATCTACTTAAGAATAAATCAGATTGTTTTGAGACATTCATGGAGTTCAAATATTTGGTAGAAAATCAAAAGGGAGCAAATATCAAAATGATTAGAAGTGACAATGGGGGGGAGTACAATATCAATGATTTCAACGAGTTATGTTCTTCTCATGGGATAAAAAGGTAGTTTAATTGTCCATACACTCCTCAAAAAAATGGTGTTGCAGAGAGGAAAAATAAGACAATTATGGAGATGGTAAGATGCATGCTTGGTGGCCACTTACCTCAATTTCTTTGGGGTGAAGCAGCCAATACATCAATCTACATTCTTAATAGGTGTCCTTAAAAATTAGTTGAGGGGAAGACTCCTTATGAGGTTTGGAATTGTAAGAAGCCGAATTTGTCACACTTAAGAGTGTTTGGATGTGATGCATTTTCATATATTCCTTCAGAAAAGAGGAAGAAATTAGACAAAAAGTATCAAAAATGTATCTTTGTTGGCTATCATGCAGAACATAGGGTCTACTGGTTATACTCACCTTCTTCACACATTGTATTTGTTTCAAGAGATGTAAAATTCAATGAAGACCTTCTTGAGTTAGAAAAGGGTAGGCCTTGTGTTGAAAGGTCCAAGTGGTTGGATCATTCTAGGGGTCCTAAAGAGCATAATTCAGTTAGCCAAAGGATAACTAGAAGTATGACCCTTAACATGTCTCTTCTAGCTAAGATAGAGAATGATCATGATCCTACTTATTACCAAGAAGCTTCACAACACTCTTGTTGGATTGATGTCATGAAGGTTGAGATGGATTCTTTTCTAAAGAATAAAAATTGGGATCTAGTGCCTTATCCTAATAAGAGAAATGTTATCGGGAACAAGTGGGTCTATAGAATCAAGTAAAATTCTAATTGAGAGATAGAAAAGTATAAGGCTAGATTTGTTGCTAAGGGTTATGCTCAAAAAAATGGCATTGACTATGATGAAACCTTTGCACCAGTTGCCAAAATGCCCACCATTCGAATTCTTATTGCTAATGCTGCTACTCAAGATTGTCAGATTTTTTAGCTTGATGTGAAAAGTGGCTTTCTATTTGGTGATTTGGATGTGGATATCTACATGAGTCAACCATAAGGATTTGTTGTATAAGGTAAGGAAACACTTGTGTGTAAATTAAAGAAAACCTTGTATGGTCTAAAGCAAGAACCTAGAGCATGGTACATGAAGATTTGAGGTTACATCTTGTCTCTTGGTTTTGATAAATGCTATTCAGATACAGATCTCTATGTGATTAGGAAGGATAACTTGGTCATTTTAATTGCTCTATTTGTTGATGACCTTGTTATGACTAGAAATGATAATGAGGCCATTTTTGATTTCATATCCAAATTAAAGTCAGAGTATGAAATGACTGACCTTGGTATTCTACACTACTATCTTGGCATGCAAGTTTATCAGCATGAGGATTGTACCTTTTTGAGTCAATCCAAGTATATTGGATATATTCTTAAGAGGTTTTATTTGGAGGATGGCAATTCTACTTCCATTCCTATTTCTACAAGGGTTAAGTTGGAAGTAAGTACAAAGTCTCAGTTGGATGATGCTACATTGTATATATAGATCATTGGTAGTTTTCTTTATGTTACCATCACAAGGCCAGATATTGATCTTGTAGTTGGTATGATGGCTAGGTTCATGCAGAAATATTATATTGAGCACTTACAAGCTACCAAGAATATTTTGAAGTACCTTGTAGGTACTAGATATTTGACACTCCAGTATTCTAGGCTTCCTTCCTTTTCTCTATCAAGCTATGCTAATTCTAATTTTTGATGGGATAGAATAGATAGAAAGTCTACCACAACATATATTTTTAGTATTGGGTCTATAACTATCTCTTGGTCTTCCAAGAATCAAGATACAATTGCTCTCTCTACAACGGACGCAAAGTATAAGGCTATGAAAATAGCTGCACAGGAAGCGGTTTGGCTTCTTACCATCATGAAGGAAATTGGCTTTGAGCAATTTGGTCCTTCAGGTTTGCTCTTCGATAATCAATCAACTATTGCCTTGGCTAAAAATCCTGTAATGCATCAAAGGACAAAGCATGTTGAAATCCAAGCCCACTTTATCAGAGAGAAGGTATTGGATGGGACTATTCAGTTGGAGTATTTCCCATCATCTTTTAATTTTGTTGATTTGTTCACCAAACCTCTTCCCAAGGCACAATTTTGTAAGCTGAGGGACTCACTTGGTTTGGTGAAGTTGTACTCAAGGGGGAATGAAGTGTAGTTACACTTGTGTGATGACAACTTCATCCTTATGAGGTTTTTTTTGCTATATATATGAGTTGATCTTTGGTGGTATAATTTATTTTTGCATCTCTTTTATACATGGTACTTTCTTGTTTGCCTTGTGCAACTTTTGTACATGTTACTTTGTAGATGGCATTGTGCAATTATGGTATATGATGTGATTGCTTTATGTGACTCTTTTACATGGTACTTTCTTGTTGCCTTGTGCAATATTTGTACATGTTTTTATGTAGTTGGCATTATGCAATTGGTTGATCATGGTACTTTCTTGTTAGCATTTATGCTACTTTTGTACTTGATATTTTATGGTTGGCTTTATGCAACCGGTGTGCACACTTTATTATTTTCATATACCTTATGCAACTCTTGTACATGGTATCTTTTTTTATCCTTGTGCTACTTTTGTACATGGTACTTTATAGTTTGCATTATCATGGTACTCCTTGTTTTCTTTATGCAACTTTGTACATGATATTTTTTGATCAACTATATAGCACATGACTATAAGTATGGCTTGGCATATTTTTGTGATGACTTATAGTTCACTATTTGTTAGATCAGTTTTGTTATCATCTTTGGATATTCATATATGCTATGGTGAATATATTTATGATGATGTATCTAAATGATCTTATGTTGAGCTGCTTGTAGCTTGCAGGTACTTCCATTTGGGGTTTTACAGGCTTACTGAAGACACCCTTGTGATGTTTTATTCTTGTCATTTGCAACCAATTGTGGTTGATGGATGGATTTGTAAGCTACTTGTATCTGAAGTTACTTCGTTGGGGGCTTGTAGTCTCATTTTGGCCCATTTTGTATTAGTGCCTTATTGTAGACCATTCTTGGTCATAGAATCTCATTGTAACTATATTACTCATTTGATTCTCATCTCCGTTTGTATCTTTAGGGGGGAATGTTTCTTTGTTTCACAATTCCTTTTCCCAATATTGCATTAAGGGGGAGTGTTGGAATATGTAATGCAACATTGTGTAAATTATTCTTAGACTAAAATATAAAGTCTAAAGAATAATATTTGAATTAGAAAATAAGAATATTTTATGTAAAAATATTCCCACCCAATTAATAAATAAAATAAGGGTGCTAGGAATATTTAATTTGTGGGAAAAAGTTATTTCCCCTTTTCTAGCAAATATTAAAAAGTAACTAATCACTTTTTAATATTTGATAGATGCCACTTGTCACACATCTCAAGATTAGATTGTGATAAGATTAGGGTAAAATTAGGGTTGTAGTAGAAATGCTTCTCTTTAAATAGGGGTGTTGTCTACTACATCTTGTCATATTATTATTGACTTGTGTTGTAGTTGATGTTGATGCATATTGTTGCATAACATTGAAGCATTCTTGTATTTTTGAATCATTGAGTAATATAGTGAGCTTCATAGTGTATGTTTCCCTTATTAATTTGAAGTAGGGTTTTACCACTCAATATTTGTGTTGTGGGTTTTCCTCTTTTGTGTGTGATTGATCTTGTGGAACATTCTTTGATCTTGGGGAGACTTTGCTTGTCTCACAGTGTTGGGTCAATTTGGATCAATGGATCAGATTTTTGGTAACATAACATGAAAAAAATCAAACAACATTTAGAATAAAGTAGGTAGAGGCTCAGAAACTAGAGTCCAATTATGATGTAGATATGGAGGACGGGGACCGCGAGCTCATCATGGATTGGATGGAGGAGGTGTATTAGTATGAGACAACTACTATTGTAGAGGATGAGGTTGTGAGATTGATGAGGAAGATGGAGAGGCTACTGCTACTTTATTGGTTTGTGGTAGTCCAGGTAAGGGTTTATTCATTGCATTGCAATTGAAGCAAGAATTTAAAGCATAAGATGGCTTCTACTAAATTTTGATTTTTTTAGATTGGACTTTGATATCCTCAATAAATTTTGCTTGAGAAATGACTACATCAAATGTACAACTTTGATGAAGTTGCAAAAGTGTAGAGATGTATTCATGACAAATTTTAGAAAATAGTATAACAAGTTTGGTAGATGGAATGCTATGAGCTAGGTCATGGATGATATATCTCATTGAGAAACAAAATATATGACAGGTTTTTCATCAACCTATTGTAAGGCATAGACATCAAAAAAGTTTATTTTATTCTTGATATTGATGGAGAGGTCTTCCAAAAATGAATTGGCCAATTGTTCAAAGGTGAACATGCTATGGTGTAGAAGCATGTTTTACTAGGCAAGGTCTTGTTCCCCAATGAAAGAGAAAATGTATATAATATGAGGGGATTGCTACTATGAAGCTGATAGTGAGTAGAGGAATAATTGCTAATGTATTCATGAGGGTCCTATTTACCTTTGTACTTATCAAATTTTGGTATTTTAAAGTGGTATGGGTAAGGATGAATGAGAACTGAGGGATGAATGGGCTCATTGCACAACTTGATGTATGTGGGTTTTTGGAGTCCATAACCAACTGTACAAATATTTAGCATCTTAACTTCTTCTTGTAAAAGTTAAATTTTGGGTGATAGAGGTGTAAAGGACTGTGCTGAGGTTGTTGGAGCATGAAAATTGGGTGGGCATTAGAGTTATTGTTCTTCCCCATGTGGAGAAGGAATATATTGTAACTGTGCATGTATATATGGCTATTTAATGACATAAGATGCTGAAGAGGTTGGAACACTCTACTATGGAGTAGGCATCTGTTGGGGTAGTAATATTATGGTTGCGAGATTTTTTGTTGCTACATAGGGATCTATAGGAGATGAGCCTATTGTAATGGTTGAACAATAGGGGATGATGACCAAGAAGGAGGTGTCATGAAAAATGTAGGTACAATATATGTTGGTGGATGTAGTGGTGTATGGATAGATGGTGTAAGCAATGGGTGAGATGAGGTATCAAATGATGGTAAATGCATCTAACTAGAAGAGTTAAGAGTAGAGAAATCAAGTTGAATGGGATAGCATGGGGGAATAGTAAAATAAGATAGGTGTCATGGATCATAAATGGGAAGGGGATTGGAAGAAAAAATCCAAAATAGAGGAGGTGGAGGGAGTCAAAAAAGGGAAGTAGATGAAGATGGCAGTGGAATAGAAGATGGCATACCATACATTCTAGGAGGGTGGGATGTAGGTGGAAGAAATGATGAGGAAGTATTGTAGGCCTCAAAGGAAGGAGCCTAAGAAAATGGTGTGGTGAAAGTGTTCATGCATGATTGGGGAGATGGGATCTACTAATGTTTTTGATAATATAATTATTATGAGTGGGGAGGCAATTGTGATATGGCCTCGAAGGACAGGAAGAAGGACTGTTAGGAAGGTGGTGGTTGTGATACTTGAGAAGTATACTAATATGATGATGTGGGTGGTGTACGTTGTTGCTGTAAAGGAGTCTATTTTGGAGGGATTTGAGGTGAGGGCATATGAGTTCTTAGAGTGGAAGATAAGGGATAAAAAATTATCTCTATGGTAGAGGAAAATTATAAAACCTCAAGGCAAGTACGGTTAAAAAAAAAGGAGTCATTATTGAAGAGGGAATGAGATAGACTCTAAAAGAAAGGATGTGCAAAGGTAGGTGGGATCTCCATGTTAATTGTGAAGAAGGGAGGTGGATGTTCCAGAGTAGTATAGATAACTTGGTCATAAAATGTGGAAGGTGGATTAGGTGAAGGTGAGCAAGGAATAAGTGGGTAATGAGGAGGTGAGGGTATCACCTAGGGTAGAAGTCTCGCCATGAGATATAGTGTGTGTGTAAAATGAGTCAGAACCTATAAGGATGTTTGTAGTGGGTATGGATTTGCCCCTTGTGATTGAAGGGGGAGGAATGGCCTAATTGGAAGTGATGCAAGTAGCCTCCTTCTAAATACACACTTGATCACACTCTTGGTTACAAGTGATAACAAGCATGGTGTTGTGCACTATGAAATGGTGCTAAAAACTACCTATAAATAGAAATCTAAGGTTATAGGTGTGATTTGTGTGGTATTTTTTGGCAACCCTATGAAATTTGAGAGGTTTTTGTGTATCAAAATTGAGTTTGCAAGCCTCTATGTAAACTAGGAGTTGGTTCATATTTTGACCTGCATACTGGACTTATAGAATGAATCTGATAGAAAGTCAAAAGTGATAGGGGATTTTTCTAGTGATGAAGTCCAAAAAACACTCTTGGGGTTACTATGGTGTCTAGGGGGAAATATGGTTTAAGGAGATGAATTTCAACATCACTAGTATCACGCAATGGATTGGGGATGAAGTCCAATATCACCACTATGTATACCATGTGAGTGTGTGATGGTGTGTTTATTACCATTGAGGTGAAAGAAAAAACAACTAACTAGATGCCTTTTTAGAAATGAAACTAACCCTAGATGCATTTTTGAAATAAAACTACCCTAGATGCATTTTTGGAAAGAGAACTAACCTAGATGCATTTTTTAAAATAAAATATGATCTAGAAAGCACAAAGGCAAGCAAAGTAGAAAGAGATGTGAAATCCTAATGTGAATGACTTGAAAAGAGATTGAAATGTGATTTACAAATTTGAAAGAAATTGAAATGTACCCTAAGGATTTTGGAAAGATATTTTGAATTGTAAAACCTAATGACTTGAAAGGAATTTGAAAAATTAACCTAAATGCAATTTTGGAAAGAGATTTGCAAAAAGGAATGTAAATGACATGAAAGAGATTGCAAAACCCTAATCTAAATGTAAATGTGAAAAGAGATTTAAAAAAAAGGATTTTAAAATGACATGAAAGAGATTGCGAAACCCTAATCTAAATGTGAATTTGAAAAGATATTTGAAATGCCCTTTGAAAAGAGAATGTAAATAACATGAAAGGAATTTGAATTCTATTCTAGATGCAAATTTGAAAAGTAATTTGGAATGACTTTGAAAAGAAATTGCAAGATGACATGAAAGGGATTTTAAAACTTATGATAAATGTAAGTTTAAAAAGAAACTTGAAATACCTTTTGAAAAGAGCATGTGATTGACATGAAAGGAATTTGAAATTCTATTCTAGATGTAAATTTGGAAAGATATTTTAGAGATCTATCTAAGGCATGAAAAAATGATTTGAAAGAAATGATTTGTAAAAGCTGGAAATAAAAGGAAATCTAATTTAATGGCTTGAAAAAGGAATGTAACTTTGATCTAAATGGCAGAAAATATGTCTAAGATAATTTAAGCTAACTGGTTTTGAAATGATATGAGAACCCTACTTGATGTGTTTGGAAGGAAATTTCATAAAATTATGCAATGCATTTGATAGTGAAGCTTCTTTACAAAGGAATAACAAAAATAGGAGGTATTGAGGGAAATACCTGACTCTTGTGGTGTCATATAAGTTGCTTGATGTCTCTACTGTAACCCTCTATAGTTTTAGGTTCTTTTGCAATAGTTTAGCATAGTTCATAGGGTAGCCTATGAATTGGACTGTTTGTTCGCAGGTTGGAGGGAAAACTAATTTAGGAGATTGAAACTCTTGTTTTGCTAACCTAAGGTGTATATCAGGGTTTTATAAGGTTCTATTTTGTGTTTAGAGTACCCATAATAGCAAAACAAAACTAGAAATTGTGTCATATTAGTGAAAAGGACTATTCTAACACAACTGTTGTGGTGGTCCCATCGAGAATGCCATAATAAATTGATTTATAGACAACCATTTGTTACAACTACCAAAATATTGTTCAGAATGATGCTTTATTCATTTAGAATGTAGGGTTACAAAATAAATATCTCTTTAAATGGAGATCCATATTCCTTGTTTTTATCATAAATATGAAGCATCTAATGGTGTTTTCAAAGCTCCTCAATGAAGGTGGGATTCTGTGTACATGTGCCATTGGTAGTCTGCTTTAATGATGTTTGATACTATTGTATAGACTTGTAAAAACTTGCAAAAATGCATTAATACATTTGGGAACCTATCATGATTAGACCAGATGTTTAAATAGACAAAATGACATGAAAAATGAAGTGAAATATATTAAAAATTGAAGGAAATGATGTAGAAATTGTAAATAATTTATACCTACTTGATTTGGAGTTGTAGCATTGTTGTAGGACTAGTTAGCGGGGTGACCTACAAAATGGACCTCGGCTTCACAGGCTAGGGAGTGAACTAAACTTCTGTTGACTGTTGGCATAAAATTTCTATCCAAAAGTGATCCAGGGAGTATTTTTTGATGTTTTATGGATGTAGACATGGTAGAAGATATTTTAGAGCAATTTTGGTAGAGTTTTGGTATGTTGACAAAAATGGGAGGGAGAGGTAAAATGAGGGAAAATACCCTCTATTTATAATAAAATCAAGTTTGGGGGGTATTTAGATGTACTACACCCTAGGATAAATTCCTAGCATGGTTAGGTTATGGTTTGGGAGGTGGCAAACATAGTCATCCTCTCACATGCACTAAAGGAAATATATCATCCTCAGACATGTGAGCAAGGATTAGGTTTAAATAGTGTTAGCTAACTCCTAGGTTAGATGAGGGTTGAATTAGGATTTCTAGGAAATATCCTAACCAACTTAGGGTGTACACATGTGTGAGGACATGTTTAGGGTTAATTTTATCATAAAATCTAATTAAATACAATTTAATAATAGTATAACTTAAGTGAAAGTCAATCACAAATTAGAATCCTAATTAGTATAATTAGGGTTTTTGGTAGGGAATGATCCCATGGGGGCTCTAATTAGGTGTAGTAAAGGACTTGGGTGGCCTTAGGGAGATAGTAGGTAGCCCTCTTGTGGATAGAGGATTTTTTGGATGCATTTTCTATAGTTTTGTAGGTTTTTCACCAACAGATAACTACAATGGCTTATGATGGCCTATGGTATCCTATTATGGCCTATGATGGCCTATGATGGCCTATGATGGCCTACAATGTCCTATAATGGCCTATGATGGTCTATGAAAACCTACAAGTGTTTATACAAATATACAAGAGTATATGAATGAGCATGTATGACTTTTAGGTGTCTATAGTATCAAAGGGATTATGGGCTCCCTTTATATAATTGTACTTGAGGCAAATAAAATAATAAAATGGAAATATATATTTTTTAGGATTGGTTTATTCCCCATGAGGGTTTCCAAGATATATAATGTGTCATATGTGTGTAATGGTTGTTGTTAATTTATGATCTAGTTCTTATTGCCTTAAGAGTTAGATTGCTTCTAGACTTGTTGCTTCAAAATTTATGAAGATGTTCATGGTTAATAAATATACTAAGTAAAACATGTAAATGACATATGTACTTCTAGTTAACCATAACAGATATGCTCATGGTCTAGTAGATTAAAAGAAATGGTAGAGAAAGAGAAAAAAATAGATTACTTATCCACTATACATTTAGAACACTTATGTAGATGGAATTATGTAAGGTTTAGGGATAAGCATACCCTCTTGATTGATTAAGATGGATAAGCTCATTGCAAATATGAGATGAGGGTTGAATTAGGATTTCTAGGAAATATCCTAACCAACTTAGGGTGCACACATGTGTGAGGACAAGTTTAGGGTTAATTTTATCATAAACTCTAATTAAATATAATTTAATAAAAGTATAACTTAAGTGAAAGTCAATCACAAATTAGAATCCTAATTAGTCTAATTAGGATTTTTGGTAGGGAATGATCCCATGGGAGCCCTAATTAGGTGTAGGAAACGACTTAGGTGGCTTTAGGGAGATAGTAGGTAGCCCTCTTGTGGATAGAGGATTTTTTGGATGCATTTTATATAGTTTTGTAGGTTTTGCACCAACGGATAACTACGGTGGATTATGATGGCCTATGGTATCCTATTATGGCCTATGATGGCCTATGATGGCCTACAATGGCCTATGATGGTCTATAATGGCCTATAATGGCCTATGATGGTCTATGAAAACCTACAAGTGTTTATGCAAATATACAAGAATATATGAATGAGCATGTATGACTTTTAGGTGTCTATAGTATCAAAGGGATTATGGGCTCCCTTTATATAATTGTACTTGAGGCAATTAAAATAATAAAATGGAAAGATATATTTTTTAGGCTTGGTTTATTCCCCATGAGGGTTTCCAAGATATATAATGTGTCATGTGTGTGCAATGGTTGTTAATTTATGATCTAGTTCTTATTGCCTTAAGAGTTAGATTGCTTCTAGACTTGTTGCTTCAAAATTTATGAAGATGTTCATGGTTAATAAATCTACTAAGTAAAACATGTAAATGACATATGTACTTATAGTTAACCATAATGGATATGCTCATGGTCCAGTAGATTAAAAGGAATGGTAGAGAAAGAGAAAAAAATAGATTACTTATCCACTATACATTTAGAACACTTATGTAGATGGACTTACGTAAGGTTTAGGGATAAGCATAACCTCTTGATAGATTAAGATGGATAAGCTCATTGCAGAGATGAGATGGATGGTTTATTGCTATATTCTTAGATCACCTGCATAGATAGACTTACACAAGGCGAGGATATGTAAAATCTTATGAATATTAACAAAAAGTTTTTTTCTCTTGATTTGGGTCAAAATAATTGGGTTCTTACAAAAACCCTTACCACTATAGTAAGCTTACAACTATTTTTCAATAATTTTACACAAATTTGTATGAGGGGTGCCAATACCCTCATACTAAGTGGGGTTTGAGCCTTGGAACTCTCAAATAGAGGTCAAAGCCCTTACCTTTGTAGTAAGCTTGAAGTTATTGTGTTTCCAATCAAATTTGATCACGTACCATTTCAAAATTTTTTGCTTCAAGCAATATATTTTATTGTTGCCCACATTAAATATATATTAGTGTCGTTGTTATTCCATAATTACAATGCAATTTGGAAACCACTATTATCTTCATAATTGTACCTAGAATCCGCATTTGTCTTCACAATTATATCTTCCCATCTTTAGTAGGAGAATAGTATCACTTCGATAGGGCACTTAGGCATTAAAAATACCTTCTTTAGCATAATATTTTGAGTGAATGTTATAGTAGATTACTTCATTCAATGACATTACTTAGGTATTAATTCTACACTTATTCTGCATTTCTTATAAAACTATGGCTATGACTTCCAACATAATTCATTTGTAGAACACAAGAAATGAACCATATTTTGGTCTTTCAAATGTTATTTTTTTGAGCACTTCTACAATGTCTCCAGGTGCACTTCATTTCATGTTTCAACTTCTGGGTCAAAACATAATTTGTACACTTCTTGCAAGTTTTAAACTCCATATACATACATGGAATGCCATTAGATAACACTAGTTATATCTTTAAAAACAAACTCTATAACTATTTATTGGCCTCCAAATCCTCACAAAATCATATTTGGCTCTAATACTGGATGTTGAAAAAAATAGGGGAAGGCATATGATATAGAAAATAAGATGCATTCAAAAGTTTTTACACAATTACTTTCCCTAATATTTTACTTACATTCTGCTATACCAATCCATATTGTTTCACTAGATATGGTTTGCATGGAGAAAACATATAAATAAATCCATATGTCTATTCATTTTTGAGAGACTATTTGATGTTTCCAGCTCTGGGTGTTTCACCTTTAGCTATGAATTTTTATATTCTCAAGGAAAATGTGACTCTCCAACCTTATATGACGTGAAAACCATTAATCACACCTTTAATGATTACATAACTACAAATAATGTAATAGAGTCTAACATATTTTTGGGACAATAATGTTTCTAATAATTTATCCAAACAATAATCACACTCTTTTTCATGGGTGGTATTCCTATTAATTTTAAGTTATTTATTTGTATAAAGTTAGTTTAGGAGGATGGTAGCAGGTGGATTGTAGAAGCAATTAGGAGGTTGGGAAAGGGTTACATATAGATGATTTTTGCTAATACTTTACATGCTCAATCTATGTTTCATTATGGAATATAGGTAATTATGGGTAAATTATATATTTGTAGAGTTGGTCTTTAAATTTTCATCCCAAAAGTCCTTCCTTCATGCAATACTTTTTATGGGCAGAAATTCCTCTTATGAACATATGTGTTTGTCCATATTTACATTTAATTGACTCATAGCCTAGTTGTATCCTATGGTTCTACAATGATAGGAAAAGGTTCTCTAGGCTATGTGTCCATCCTTGATTCTACATTGAAATGAATATATCTAACCAAATCAATTAATTGAATTGCTCAAAATTGGTATGCCCATCTGACTTCTATTGCACTACCTAAATTTGTCAAACACTTATTTTCATTTTCATGAATTTGGGCACATCACATGGATAACATAGATGAATTTAATAATAGTCATCAAAGAGATATGGGAGATAAAATCCTAGACGTAGATGGATTTGTTTTTTTTGAGAAATACTTCTTATTTTAAACCTGGGCCACATCATCAATAATGCAAGTGGTGTCCTTGTCGGTAGACCACATCACATGGATAACATAGATGAATTTTATCCATTGCTAAAAATAAATTATTTTTTGCCACTTAATCCTATCTTTCATGCTATTTTGAAATTAAATTTAGGTCATTGGATTAATTAACCGTAGCCATTTGATTTAAAATTTTGTATTTTTTATCGCTTAATCTTGTTTGTCTATGCTATCTCAATATTTGATCTTGGTTATTAGAGAGATTTGACTAAAAAATTCTTGTATTTTTAGTTCTCAATATTGTCCATCCATGCTATGTCAAGATTTAATTCAGGCCATTAGATATGACATAACTTTAAATATTTGTCTTTCATTTTTTACTGCTCAATCCTATCTGTCCGACTTATTTTGAGATTAAATGTAGGCCATTGATGTATTATTTTAAAATATTATTTTTTGTTGTTTAATATCGAGATTAAATTGGGACCACCAATGAATTCTTTTAAAACCTTGTTTTTTGTCATTTAATCTTGTGGGTCCAAGTCATTTTGAGATTTAAATGTGGGTCATTGATGAATTTATTTAAAACCTTTTTTTTGTCATTTAATCCTATCCATACAAGTCATTTCAAGATTAAATATGAGCCATTGATAAATTATTTTAAAACCTTTCATTTTTCCATTTGTTTGAGTCATTTTAATACTAAAAGCGGGTTGTTGATGAATTCTTTTAAAACCTTGATATTTATCGCTTGATTTTGTCTGTTCAAGTCATTTTGAGATTAAATGCGGGCTATTGATGATTTTTTTAAAACCTTGTTTTTTTCCCATTTAATCCAATTCCTTCAAGGTATTTTGAGATTAAATATGGCCAATTGATGAATTATTTTGAAACATTATTTTTTTACCATTTAATCCTGTTCATCGAAATTATTTTGATATTAAATGTGGACCACTCATGAATTCTTTTAAGACCTTGTTTTATTTATTTAATCATATCTATCCAAATCATTTCAAGATTAAATGTGATTCATTGATGAATACTTTTAAAACCTTACTTATTACCATTTAATCCTATTCATCTAAGTCATTTCATGATTAAATGTGAGCTATTGATGAATTCTTTTTAAACCTTACTTTTTGTCATTTAATCTTGTATATCCAAATAATTTCAAAAACAATGTGGGTCAGTGATGAATTCTTCTAAAATATTGATTTTTTGCCATTTAATCTTGTTCATCCAAGTAATTTCGAGATCAAATGTGGGTCGTTGATGAATTATTTTAAAAACTTGCTTTTTGTCATTTAATACTATTCATCCAAGTTATTTTGAGATTAAATGTAGGCCATTGATGAATTATTTTAAAACATTTTTTTTGTCGTTTAATCCTATCAGTCCAAGTTATTTTGAGATTAAATGTGGGCCGTTGTTGAATTTATTTAAAACCTTGTTTTTTGGCCACTTAATCTTGTTTTTCAAGGCATTTTGAGATTAAATTCGAGCTGTTGATGAATTATTTTAAAACCTTATTTGTTTACCATCTAATCCTATCCATCCAAGTTATTTCAAGATTAGATGTGAGACATTGATGATTTTTTTTGAGTAATACTGCTTATACACATCCACCTTGGGGATTGAACCCAGGTCACATCATCGATAATGCAAGTGGAGTCCTTAACGGTAGACCACACTCACGAGGATATTGATGAATTTTTTAAAAGCTTCTTTTCTACCATTTGATCCTGTCTATCCAAGTCTACATGATTTTAAAATATTTGTCTTTCCATTGGTCGAGGGATTCAAAGTAGAATCTGAATAGGCCAATAAGGCTATGGAGGAAATTACCAAAAAAATTAGCTTGAAAATAATTTTTTTAAAGTCTCAAAAATATTTTTAATTACTCGAAAATAAAATTAGTTGTTCGAAAATAATTTCTACAAGCCCATAAATATTTTTTTAAAAGTTTAATTTTTTTTTAATTACCTGGAAAGAAAATTAATTGTTCAAAAATAACTAAAAATTTGAAAAGGCTTTTTTAAAAGTTCAAATTTTTTTTTATATAGCCAAAAGTATTTTTTTACATGTCTAAAAAGAACTTCCAAGGGTATTAAAATAATCTCTCAATTTCCTAGAAAGTCATCTATGTTGTAGAGAAGAAAATCAAGCCTACAATATTTAAAAAAATTTAATGCGCTAAAGCTATGGAACATAGACACATAGGTAATCATTGGAAAACATATTTCAAGACTAACTTCATGGAGAAAGATATTTACCACTTAAAAAAACCCATAGACACAGACATGGAAATAAATATCACAACAATATTATAGGTAACATAATTTGGATCAATATTAAAAGATTTTAGCTAAAGACTAAAAACTGCAAATCAACCCAAGAAAAATAAGAGAAAACTTGCAAATTTTTTGAAAGTGGGTCCTCAATTTATGCAAATTGGTGTGTGTTGGGCAAGTGCAATAAAAAATGACATCTCTACTAGAAAATACTTTTGGGCATTTTGGGAATAAAAGAACCCTCTCTAAAACATGAAATTTTAAAACCAGTAAAACCGTAAAATTGGCATCCATCCAATGATATGGTTAAGCAATTTATCTGAAGGCAATACTCCATTTTATTTTTTAGCAAAAATGTGTGCATGTGAATTCATTCTTATTCCTCGATCAATTAAATTTTACCATCACAATATTAAAACTAGGCTAGTTCACCATTGAATGAACATTGATCTACTAGGTTAATTCACTTAGGTAGACGTGTTACCAACTATCGAATATTGCTCCGTTGCTAGCCAAGTGTTAATAGCCTAAGTAAAGGTTATCTGAATCATCCAATAACTTAATTTTTTTTTTTTTTTTGAACATAGAAAATTTCACAAGCACTAAAATTCTTTTTGGGTTGGGGATCACTGTGGTAAAATATGAGGATGAACACTTCAATAACTTTCGGCTAAAACCCAAACCACAATGGTTTCATTCCTCCTAGTCTGGAATTTTCTTAAAGTATTTTTAGTGTGAAGTTGCAACATAATTTTACATTACTTTTAGATTTATGTACTTTACCCCAAAATAATGGATGCACACCAAAAATATGATTAAACCATTATTGGTTTCAATAATTTTAGAGTAGAACCTTTCATCACCAAATTATATAGAAAACCTTCTCCAAATTAGAGCAACCATAAGTTGGTTGTACTTGGATGATTTAAGCTAAACAAAAGGAAAAACACAAAATAAACCAAAATAAAAAAATAAAACTAGCATAAAACAAACCAAAATTGAAAACAACAACAAAGTAAAAACAAATGAAACTAGCATAACAAGAACAAACAAAAAAAACAAAACTAGCATTACAGCTTAAATCAACAACTATATACAAAACTATTTACAGGATAGGACTGGAATACTCATAGGCATGAAAGTAATGTTTGAGAAATTGCCCATTCATTGGTTATGGGACATTTTCTTCAACCAGGGATTTTTTCCTAAAGGTGTTCTCTTCTAGAATATCAAATATTTGAAAGGATGCAACCCTAGGATGTCAAATTTTCCATGGTATCCTTTCTTCTCATGGGATTTATGCCATAACAACACTAGATCAAAAATTTTCAAGGCTTTTATTTTGGCCCTATTTTTTTATTTATGGGAAACATCCTAGAAGGGATGCCACTTTCGGGTAAGACCCAAGGAGGTAAGGGTAATTATTCCATCAAAATCGCCCAGGACTCGAACCTGGCCTACCACCTTTGACATACTCAAGGAAAAAACAAACACACAGAAACATTTTAAAAAAATATATAAACAAATAACTACAAAAATAATAAAATAAAAGAAAAAACATGCTCCTTGAGTGTGTCAAAAATAAAAGCACAACCAAACACACACATAATAAGATAAAAAAAAACCACAACACAAACCACATAGAAAAAAACAAGAACAACATAACAAAACACAAACATGACAAAAAAATAGAATACTACAAAGACAACAAAAAAAAATGAAAAATAAACACAATGAAAACTTAAAAAATTAAAAAATAAAATAAAAATAAAAATAAAAAACAACGAATCAACAGACAATAAAAAAAGAACAAAAAATATAGAAAAAATTCACACTTAAAAACATGAATTAACACAAACATACATAAACACAAGAATAAGAACGACAAAAACACAAGAACAATAACCAAAAACATAAAAAAAAACAAAACAAAAAAAACACAAACAACATAAAGAACACAAAAGCCAAACAAAACAAAAGAACACACACACCTTAAAAAAATAAACAAAAAAAAAAAAAAAATTGAACCTAACAATGACCTTTTTAGACCAGAAGACTATCAAGGCAATAATAAATAAAGGAAACAAAAGAAAGAATAGTTTGAGCTAGGGAACTAAAATAACCAGATCAAACCAAAGAGAAGCAAAAATAAAGCAAGAAAAAACTAGGTACCTTCAGAATTGGAGCTATCCAAAGAAATGATAGAAGGAAGAACTTCCCTTATTTGTGAATCCCACCATCTAGGAGGGTGGCCATAACAAGTAAGATCACCTTTGTCCAAAGCCCAAGTAGCTAAAGCATCAACACTCTTGTTTTGATCTTTGACCACATGATTGTAATTATCTTTCAAAAATCCCATCTGGATTAATTGAATCTTCTCAATAATTATTTATATTCTCCAATCAACCTTATGATTCTTAGAAGGAGTCTTCAAAATATTAATCATGAGTTGAGAGTCAGACTCAAATAAAACCTTTTTTCCATCCAATCTTAGTAGCCTCTTGAAGGCCTCTGAGGATACCATACTTCTCAGCAAGGTTATTGGAAAGAATACCCAAATTCTCAGCAAAAGTAAAAACTAGGGAGCCATTTGAAATTCTACCAATTCCTCTCACACTGGCTTTTCGAGGGTTCCCTCTAGAGGCTCCATCAGTATTGAATTTTCCAAAATCCTTAGGATGAGGTTCTTTTATTTTGGACCTTTTATCAAATCATTGTTTTACCATTTCTTAATGCTTACTAAAATGTTATAGTGCTTCTTCTCGTTTCTCATCCAAACTCATCAAGTTCAATAGCCTGACTTCTACCATGTCATCCATTTCTAAGTAGTATTTCATGAGTTGCAAGATAAGGATATTGATATTGGTGGGAAAGTTAGGATCTTGACCATAAAATAGTTGATAGGGAGAGTTTCCTAATGAAGATTTAATATTTTTTCTATCTAATCACAAAGCATGCTTCAGTTTATTATGCCAATCCCTAGGGATTTTTTCTAATAATTTCTTAATTATTTTCAGTACGTTTTTATTAGTTTATTATGCTACTTCATTTACTTGAGAGTAATAATTAGAAAAAAAATTATAGTTATCTTATTATCATAAGCACATTCAACAAATCATAAAGAATATAAAGAAAGACCATTATGATATACCAAAGTATATGGAATCCAAAACTTGGTCACAATGTTATCTTCAAGGAATTGGATCACAACCTTTGTTGTGAAGTTTATGAATGCCTGAGATTTAGTCTAATGAGTGAAATAGCCAATGGTAGTCAGGATGAAATTGTCATTGGTTGATGAATTAGGATTTATGAAACCAATAAATTCCAATTCCCATTATACAAATGGGCGATATTCAATAATAAGTTGTAATGGCATGGGATAATTCCTTTCTCGATGAGTTGCAATCTAAAAAACATGACATGATCAAACATTTGCATGGGCATATCTAAAAACATGGGTCTAGCGATAAAAAAATCTCACTATTTGGTGTGCTATAGCATTCCTTCAGCCAGGCATAATTCCATGCTTGCCATGGAAATATCTAAGAACTTCAACAACTTCATTCTTGCTTAAGCATCTTAGTTAAATTTCTTCATAATTTTTCAATGCAAATAATCATTTTTATATTGAAATTTATATTTTTGAGATGTAGTGCTCTTCTTTGGGTGGAATTCAAGTTACTGGGATATACTCTATTAAGAATATAATAAAAAATACTTGACACCATTCATATTTGGTAACCTCTTCCACAAAAATATTATTGACATGAAATTTGAGGATCAACTTTAGCTAGTGCTTTGCTCAGTCCTTGTCCTCTAACAATTCTCATTGGATGAATTTCTAGATCAAACTCTTGCAAGAAAAACATCCATTTGGCTCTACATTCTCCTAGATCATTCTGCATCAATACTATTTTTATCGTTGGATCTGGCACTATAGTAAACATTACTATGTAGGATATAATATCATTTTTTTCACAACTCTAATCAAAGCAAAGGTACATTTATCAATGGTTGAATATTTGAGTTAAGCATATTTTAATTGTGGGATTACAAAATCTATTTATCTCTTATCACTATCCTATTTATTTTGAGTTAAAACACCAACAATTGAATGCTCATATGCCAATAAATAAATATAAAAAGGTTGAGTATAATCAAGACATATTAACATAGGGGCCTTCATGATTGATCTTTTAATCTTCTGAAAAGCAATTTGTGCTTCCCCAATCCATATAATCTTGGCATCCTTCCTTATCATTGCATTTAGAGGCTGAACTATTTTTGGAAAACAAAAAATAATCTTTCTCACAAAATTCATCTTGCCAAAGAAAGAATTCAACTCCTTTTTACTTCTAGGAAGGAAATTTTTTTAAATTGCTTCAACTCTATTTGGAGAAATAGAAATAACAACTTCAAATAATTAGAAATGACATTACCCTAATGAATTTTATTTTGTAACTCAAAAAATGCATTTTTTAGGATTCAATGAAATTCTATGCTCTGTACATCTTTGTAGTACCTTCCTTAAGTCTTCCACATGGTTAACATGTATCTTAAAAAATATAGAAAGATCATCCATATAAATCACAATGCATTTCCCAATGAGATCCTTTAAAGTGATGTCCATAGACCTTTGGAAAGTTTATCCTACATTGATTAGGCAAAATGGCATCCTCCTATAAGTAAATATTCTCCACTTGGTAGTAAATACAATTTTAATCTAATCCTTGGGGTCTACCATTACTTGATTGTACCTTCAGTAACTGTCTAGAAAAGACATCATCTAAGATCCATTCACCATTTGTAATATTTCATCCAAGGAAATGAGGTGATAGTTATCCTTCTCATATACTCTAAATTTACACACAAACCTATTTCCTATTCCTTTTATGAATAGACACCAAATTGGAAACCCAAGTAGAATGTCTTATCAAAAACATAATGCGAGATACCAACAATTTTTTATATTTATTTTAAAATAAGGGGTTCCAACAAGGGATTCATGAGTCTTTGATTTTATCAAAAAGGTTTTATCCCTAGCTTCAATAGAATAGTATGGATAATTATAGATGCATTATAGATTTTCAAATCTTCCTAACTCCATGCTATGACACCTCTATAATATTTTAAGATTTTACTATCCCTCCTTTTCTTTATTAGTGTAAGCTTTTCCCGAGAAGATATTTTGAGGGTTTTCAGAACTTCCCAATTATAAGCTTCATGTAACTCTTTTTCAGATGGAACAGTCTATTATTTGCGAGTATGATAATTTATATTGAAAAATATTTCCAAAGAAGCCATACCTTTAAAAATAGTGTTTATCTTCAAATTTAGTACACCTTCTTCATCTAGCTCTACATATTTTTTTTGTTCCTCATCTATGATCTGTTATAATATTGTTAATGTGCACTATACCTACTTTTTGACACTTGTTAGTTTCATTGACACTTGTCATATAGGCTTATGCCTATATATTGTAACCTTTCTTATATCAATATCATCTCATCAGTTTTAGTCCTAACATTTGGTATCAGAGCTCCATAATTTCTCTACCCTTGTGAGCTTGAGGGGGGATTTCCCTCATGGAAATCCCTCTTTTTCATGCTTCTTATTTTTTTCAGGGTATAAAAAGTTTTTTTTTTTTATGTGGGTTTATCCCACATTGAATGTGGGTGGGCCCTTGCACATATTGAAAAGGAAGTTGTCTCATTAAGTAAATTGACCACCATGGGTGGTCATGGAGCCTCCACCGTGAGTCTGCTGACCGCCATTTGGAATTGCTAGTGCGACAGACCTCGTGCCCTTGTTAGATGCCATCTCTATGTTGTTTGTATACTGTTGTGACCGTTACTTGCTTTTCGAGTTTACCACTATGCATTTGTCCTAGTCGTAGGGGTAAATTTTTAAAATTTTGAATTTTGCTCCCCAAGCTTGAGGTCCACATCCACCATGTAAAGCTACATAAAAATTATTTCTATTTGAGTATTAATCTAGGAAACTTTGGGATATTTTTTAAGTATAGTGAGGTGGACCACTTTTTTATTGTATGTGGTATAGTGGTTCATTGTATGTGATATAGTGGGTGAACAACTTTGTATGGAAGGGAAGTGCTCATGTCAAATTGGTCGACAATATGGTCCTCTTTGATATTTTTTAATGCTTTTTTCCACATGGAGAGTGGAAGTGGAAGAGACCAACATGGCATGTTTATTGTATTTTTTCAAACATACGATGGCCTAGATGACCCATGTAATTTCCCTGTGATGGAAAATTGAGATGTATGTTTTTTATTCCGCTTGAGTGCGATGCTAGGAATATGATATTCCTAAGGTTTATTTTACTGCCTAGAGAGGCATTTTGCCAATTTTTCCTCAAAAATGAGGGCCCCATTCAGACCCAAATATAGGGGTATTTATAGTTATTAAAAAGATTTTTTTGAGAAAGACACAATGGTGGTATCCAATTGTAATTTTGAGGTAGTTTCATTTGCATTTTTTATCCTCAAAAGTATTCTATATTGGAGTGCATTTTCAATGGAACCTGACACTCCCAAGGAATGTGTAAGTGATCCTAGTATCTAGTCACTTTCTCTATAGACCTAGCAGATGTAGTGGCTGGTTACCCATGCATTTCAGTGGGATGAGATGGTTACCATAAGGACACCTAATCTAGGTAGTACATACATATACACCCTAAAATCTATCCAAGTATTTTTTTTGGATATAATTTTGAATACTACAGACAAAGATACTTCAAAATATTCTATTATTTTTTTCTTCCTTCTTCTCCTTCACATTTGGCTTCTATAGCTCATTTATATTATATTTCATGGCTCATTTTTCTATTGTATTAAGGTGCATTTTTGGTAGAGACCAACACCTTCTAGATTGAGTTCACCATTATGATATTCATGGTGGATCTAGTCAGTGACCTACAAGAGGCAACATACCTAGAGGGTTACCTAAAGAGAAAACAGACCCAAGTGGCTGACCCTAAGGCATACAGGATGACCCTGAGACACTTAGATGAATGACCTAGTGGTAGCATATTCAAGGAAGTGGCTGAACCTATGGAAATAGACTAAGACATATACACCATTGATCTAGCATTATTCACAGCTGGAGAGCCAAGCGCAAAGAGCCCGACCCTAGACCAAATCATGTAATAAAGGACGATGATAGATTTATTTTAGAGAAATCAACATTAAGGGGGAAATGCTACCTAATTTTGACTTATTTTTTCTTTAGTTAGGATAGTGCACATTAAGGGGGAATGTTAGAATATTGTTAATGTGCACTATACCTACTTTTTGACACTTGTCAGTTTCATTGACACTTGTCATATAGGCTTATGCCTATATATTGTAACCTTTCTTGTATCAATATTATATCTTTAATTTCTAGTCCCAACATGATCTACACTTCAAATATACTCAAGCTAATGATGAAATCCACTATATGTCTATCACCCTCAAACACGTAATATTTTTTGGATATTATCTTGTATGGAGGGATTCACAACTAGGTCCATTGAGAACCGCTTTAGCTTAGAATGGGCAACTAGTTCTAGAGTGCTTGCTACTATTGGTAGTGAATTTGTAGCATGATTTTTTTGTTTGAAATAGTTTGAATATCAAAAGCATCAAACTCTTTAATTAAATCTCATACTCGACTATGATAATTTGAGATATTTTTGCCATGATAGGCATACTAGTTTTGCACTTGCCTGATCATAAATTTAGAATCTCCTACAATGTACATTTTTTACTTTCTTATTGATGGAAAATTGTAATCCATAAATTAATGCTTCATACTCAGTAGCATTTAGGTGCATGGAAACTATAATCAATAAGTAGTAAGATGTGATTTTCCCTTAGGGTTGACTAGTTCAACTCTAGTGCCATTGCCATTCTTACATTTTGACCCATCAAACTTGAGAGTCCATATTTGGTCTTCAGTTGTTTTTTTTTTGCTTGGTGGGTTTTTGCTACTAGATTATTCTCTCTAGATTTGGTTTCTATTGCCATAGTGTAGACTCCCATATTTGATTTAGTGTATAGAATCTCATTGATATTGTTGTACTTTTTAATGAGATCCTTAAGCCTTGGTTCTATTTCTATCCAAATTTGGTTAGCTATGCCATGCCAAGGAAGCCACTTATGCAAAAAATGCCATATAACCATAAAATGTTCTTAACCAATCATGAATAAGCAACATCCCATATACATATAGGATATCTATAACTTG
Source organism: Wollemia nobilis (assembly GCA_028583015.1). Lineage (NCBI taxonomy): Eukaryota > Viridiplantae > Streptophyta > Pinopsida > Araucariales > Araucariaceae > Wollemia > Wollemia nobilis. Next base: position 497,081 of record JAQPPZ010000045.1, read on the forward strand.
AGTATTGATACATTGTTTTATTTAGGTTTGACAACCAATTGCATATGGACCTGATTTAGTACCCCAACCATGTTGACATTTATCTTGTCCAATTGCACCACTCTCTTGTTTGAGGGAGTAAGAGTTAGTCCTAATTTTTGGTTGATTGCATATGACATCACATTACAAAAAGCACATGCATCCATAAGATAATTATGTAAGTTTTTGCCAATGATTCTAATAGTCAAAAGGAAAGGAAGGCATTATACCTTTTCTTTGTATATCACTACTTGACCATCAATAGTTTTTTTTAACATTTTTTTATTTTGACCAACAAGAATTTTAAGCAATAGATCCTTTTGGTTAGTTAATTGAGCTACCTCAAAGGATTAAATATTTGCCTTAATTTTTTAATTTCTTCATTAATATTATATATAGCCTTGTTCTTCTTTGATACTTTCTCTGTCTATGGTAATGACATGTTGGATTTTATTTGTGTAGGTACTATGGGATCCTTAGGTTTCCCTTATTTTTGTTTGCCTTTTAATAATAAGGAATGGAGTTTTTTTAGGGGGTGTAGAAGAAGTAATTAGTGCTTTCTATTTACTTTGAATAATATAAGTGTTACCTCTTTGAAATAGCTTGTAAGCTTGCACTTCTTCTTTTAGGTATTCTTTAGGTTCATCTTCATCCACTCTTAAGAGTTCATAGATCTCTAAAATTAAGGCTATCCTTGCATTTTGGTTAGCTTAATTTTGAGCATTCTCAATGGTGGGCACTTATTCCAAAATTTCCATCTCTTTTTGGATAATATCCAAATTAGTTTTAAATTTTAGATAGTCTATTTAACCATGTTTAGTAGTGGAATGGACCCTACACAAATTGGGTAAAGCAATATCTGCTAAATTTATTGAAATATTTAGATTGTTGTTTGGTTGATTTTGGTTTCCAACAAGATTTGGGACAACTCCATTATTTGGGTGAGTATTATATAAATGATTGGTCATTTGAAATTTAAATTTTCTATTCTAAGTGTTATTATTTATAGGTGGGTTTGAGGAACTTACCTTTGTAATTGAATCATATCATTGCTTATTTTTTGAACCATCATTTGTATCTTGTCTATCTTAAGATTTGAGTTATTCAATTGACTTGGTCCTGGTTGACTTGTTACATTATTTACAGGTCTAGATGTATTAAAAAATATAGGTAAATTTGGTTGATTATTTATTAGATGTGTATGATTGAGAACATTGTTTATGGTCACTTGATTGTTCAAAAAATTTAGAATGGTTTGCTGATTTCTCACATTAGACATCATTTGATTTATAGGATCCAGGATGAAAGGTTGATTCTATTTTTGATGCATGGCCTTAGTAATGGGTTCAACATGGGAAAGTATTTCATAAGGTTTTGGTTTATAACAATATCTAAATATAGGCTCCTAGTTGTCTAAGTGAAGGTAATTGACCCAAACCATAACATTGAGGTATTTATTGTTGCTCAACTGTCAGAAACTCACTATATGCCAGGGTTAAGGATGCAAATTGAGAGGTTTTCCTCACAAACATTAAAGTAAATGGATCCAAATATCTAAGATATATTTAAATAACTACTTGGCCATTGAGGGTGTAAGGTATCACCAATTAGGTGTATAGTTTATGGAACCTAGTGTTGAATAGGCTCAAGGGTTTGCTAGGTTTTGTGTGGGAAAAACAAACAAATAAGATATGACAACTAGGTCAATTGCTATTTTGAAATGAATAATAAATGTTATCTCTAATAAAGTCTAGGCAATAAGAGAACCTAAAGGTAAATTGATATACCAATCATATACCAACTCATCAAATGTATGTGAAACATTCTATAGGCAACATCCTCATGTTCAATCTATAAATGGATTAAGGCATCTTTGTATGCTTGTATATGTTGTTCAAATAATCTTGTTCCATTATGTCTATATCAAGGGATATACCTTTCAACATTATTAGGTATATCATGTGTAGACCCTACTTATAAAATTATAGGACTTAATATATCGTCTAACATATTTGAATCACTAGAATTTGAGTGAGTAGACCTTGGAGAAAAAATAGTAATTGAAGCTTTCTTCTAAAGCACCAATAGATTGTGAGTAGTCTCCCATGACAATCCTTTTGACTTTACAACATGCTAAAATATTAAAAGGGCCAACCCATGGTGAATTGAGTCCAAAAATTTCCATTTATTTACATATAACATGGATTTATCCATAGAATTGAATAAGAATGATGGGACATTCATCAATTTCTTTTGATATAGTTAATTTAAAAACATGACATGGTAGCTTCAAAGGACATTTTTGTTTATATTAAATACAAAATAGTCCATTACCTCTAAAACTATCATATTACATAGTGTCTTAAGCACCTTAATTTGGTATCCATTTTAAATTTTTGACAAATATTCCACTTCATCCAAAAAATACCCTATTTCTCTTATCAAGGAATGCTTTTACCTGTTGTGAAAGTATCCATCTAGATGAAAGCTCGTGACCTCAACAATTAAGATCATGAATACTTCAAATTCTATTACTCCCACTTTCACCATATTGTATTTTCATGAGTGTTCCATTTGCTTTGATAGATATTTTTTATACACGTGAAACTTTATAATGTAGTCTAGGAGGCCCCCTTTCTGTAGAATCTTCCTAACATCATCTTCTATCTCAAGCATGGCTAGATCTAGCACTAATCCTTCCATAATATGAATTTCAATCCATAGGAAAAGCTAAAGCAAGATCAAAAACTCCTATCACCGATCAAATTATTCTAAAACTTACTATTCTAAGATAAAAACACTGCCTATAGACTTAAAACAACCACCTTACCATTGGAGCATGGTCAAATCCTTCGTAGGAAAATTGGAAAATATTGCCAATCCTTGATGTGTTGTAGATTTAGGAGATTAGAGATAATACCAAGAATAGGCATGCAGGTTACTCCATTATTTCCAAATACTCAAAGAATGGGGTTCAACTTCCAAGCTTGGAGAAATCCTATAACCAGAGCACTTTTTTTTTGCCACCTCAAAAGTTGATTCGGATAACAAGGATAGAGAAGTTTATGAATATAAAGAGAAATCCAATAACCAACTTTCAAATAGCAAGTACTACCAAATTAGTACCCCAAAATAGGTAGATTAGGATTGGAAGACCATGTTAGTAGAGATGAATTCAAGATGCAAAACATCCCATATGGTGAGTGTAAAGGGCCACTCCATATCATGATGATCCATAATACTCACTTCAACTAACACATGCCTAGTGAGTGAAACATACACAAAATTAGGTACTCCTCCATGATCACATAGCCCCACCTAGCCCAATGATTGCCAAGGGCACAAAAAAATTACCACTGAAGCTCTTCTAAAAGGAATCAAGATAGGGCAGGTTCCCCAATCAAAACAAACCATGTGGGTCACAAACACAATAAAATGGAAAATCCAAAGGGAAGAAAAAGGATATACAAAACATCAAGGCCAAAAAACCAACCATGATAAGCAACTAACCACTGATGAGACCAACCCCCCTAAAAAATGCACCAAAGGAAAGAGATTTAAAAATATAAAAAGGAGGGAGGAATACACTTCATGGAGAATATTGAAAAGCCAGAATTGAGGAGAATCCCCCAAATAGACCACCCTTCCCAAAAATAGAGAAAATAAAAATAACAAAAAGATATGGGAAATAGAAAAAACCAACTTGAAGAAGAGAAAAGAACCATACAAAACTACCATAAATGAATCAACAAACCTCCCTTGATCACCAAATAAAACACCAAGAAAAAAAACCCCTACAAGACTGATCCATTAGTAAAATGAAGGAGACCAAAGGGGAAGTCATTCCTCCACATGGTGATGCCACATTGAGAGATCCTTAGGTTAGCAAGGAAATCTGCAACATAATTACCTTTTCTAAAAATGTGCTAAAAATTAACACTCTTCCAAGACTTCAAAATTATTTTAGCCTCCTATACTAAATTATTTATATTCCAACTAGGAATTTAAGACCCTTTCATGCTATTAATAATGTTTAGGGAGTCTCCATAAATGATAACCCTTTTAAAGGTTAAAGTTTTCAATAACACTAGGCCTTGAAAAGAGCTCTTGCCTTCATAAAGTGGCTAGTTTGGATTTCAATATTTTTCACAAAAGCTATAAGGAGATCATATTTATCATTTTTTACCAACCCTCCTACGCCCCCAATCCTTGGGTTCCCCTTTGAGGCTCCATCGAAATTAAATTTTATCTAGTCTAGGGGAGGTGGTTCCTAGTTTTATAGAGATTTTAACCTGATCTAAGGTTGATCAACCTCCCTTAGTCTTGATTTAAATCCAAGATCTAGCTCCAACCTAATCTCTTCTTCCATACCTACAACTAAATCTAAATTGATGCATGAGATATTCTCAACCACAACTGTAATAGTTCTTAGAAAAAATGATGATATTTATTTGGAAATTGTCAAAAACCCTTATGTTCTTTTCTTTCTAAATATTCTAGAATAGAAAATGTAGGAAAAAGTGCCATACTAACTTCAATATAGGTGCAATAAGGGAGGTATCCATTGATCTTATAAATATGAAAGGATGTTCAAGGTAGTCTAATAAACACCCAAAATTTTTAAGATAGAGCACACCACCCCATACAAAAAAGGATATTTAAAGAAAATATTGGTAATAGATTCCTCATTTGAGTTACACAAATAGCACATATTTGGCAAATACATTCCTATTTTATGTAGGTTATCCATAATTAGGATTTTTTTTTGGATAGCCAACCAAAATAATAAGTTGACCTTAGGAGTGAGGCCCTTTAACTAAACTTTAATTAGAAGGAACTAGGGCCTAAAATTAGAATCCAAATAGAGGTTTTCTAACTTCATAGGGAAGGATCCATCCCTCTCCCCCTTCCAAAAAAAAATTCATCCTCTTCCCCACTCTTGATGATATATAATTTCAACTTGTCTAAGATAAATTTCTAGGCCTCCCTCTTCAATCCATTAAAGGGCTCTCAGAAATCAGCCACTTTAACCCCAAAATTTTCTCTTGTGATAGGCTTGAAAGAAGTCAAGTTTTCATAGTGGTAAAGAGACCAATACAAGAACCAAGGGTTTTTTAGAAAATCAAATTTCATTCCATTACCCAAAAACCATCTACTTCCATTAATGAGAATAGTCCTTGACTTTAGTAATCCCTGCCAAAATGTAGAGCCTGAGGAAGGGATAAGATTTCTAAGAAAGTTTTAATATTAACTTAAATACTTAGCCATAACTATGTGAACCCATCCCACATTATTATTGTAAGACAATTTCCACCCTTGTTTAGCTAGAAGGGTCTTATTCTTTATATGGGATTTCCTAAGGTCTCCTTGAATCTTACTGCTACAGGCTTGGTCCCAGGACACCAGTTGGAATCTCTTTTTGTCATCCACCCTTGACCACAAAAATGGATTTTGGATGCATGAAATATTATGCAGGATGTTCTTTGAGATATGAAAAATGGACATAAAAATTACAAGAATACTCTATAGAGAGGATTTAACTAGCAATGCATTTCCCTATCTACATAGATATCTTGACATACATGAGCTACGTAAAATTAAAATAAGTAAAAAAAGATGAATTTTAAGCAATACAAAATATGATTTGTTAGCTTTTGATACAACATGAAATGAAAGATAACATTCACACGATGTAAAATAATAAGAAAGCAAGTAAATCTATGAGATGACTAAAATATGCTATAAATAGAAATGACGAAAATGAGTATGTTAATAACTATTAAGGAAAGGAAAACTCCATGATATAAGCTACTACTCAATGAATGAGCTCTAAGATTATAAGTCACATACACTACACTACTGTCTATCCTACACTACTATGTTATCTTCTATATCTATAGCCCTTTATATAGGAAGATAAGTTCCTTGGCCAACACTCTACCTAGTTGTACAAGTGGACACCTTGCACATTGACACTTATGCATTGATTACATTGCATGAAGTAACTAGATAAATTCCCCCTAAAGTAATATAACATCCTAATTATGTACCAAGGAAGGTACATTTACATGATCTAAATAATGTAATATAAACTATTTCTAACACCTTCCTGTATTACAATATTTGGGTATTGAAGACTTTAGTCTTCAATGTGGATCTTCCTCTTGAATATGGAATTCTAATTCTTCTTCTCTGATTTTTGTAACCTATTCAAGCAAGTTGTTAGTATCTTCAAAACCTATCATTCTTGCTGAAATAACTTTGATTTCATAATTATTTGTCAGCTCTCCTAGTTCTTAAATTTCTTCTATCCTTTGATATAGATGTCCTTTTTGATTTCCTTTTTAATACTCCAATTGGTGATAATTGGTTGGATTTTGAAATTGTTTTTGATGAGGATTTTGATATTGTCATGGCTGAAATTGGTTCCCATTGTTCATTTTATTTCATTGATTCTAATTCTTAGGATTAAACCTACAATAGCTGGTACTATGAACTTTCTCTTGCATATCTAACAATAACTTTTGTACCATGTATTTAATCCTTTTGATGAAGAAGTAATCTTTCCCCATGGAGTATCTTTAGATGCCAATGCAATGTTAGACATCTCATATTTAACTGTATTTTCCACTTCATACTCCTATAGAATATTGACTAAGTCATCAAAAGAAGTATATTTACTTAGAAATTGTAAAGATGTTACCAAATGTTTAGAGTTGTCTGAAAGTGCTCTCATGGTTACTTGAGTAAGAAGTTCACCCTTAACTATTTCTCCTAAGGTGACTAATTTCCCTTTGATATCTGCTACTTTCGTTAGGAATAGTTTATGCTCTATCTATTGTTCATATTTAATGAATGAATTTGACTTTGAAGATGAATAATAGTTACATTATTCTTTCCTTCAAATTTTTTCTCTAGGCTTGTCCATGCATCTGAATATGATTTTGCTAAACTGATATAGGGTTGTATTTTATCAGTGATAGTAAAGGTTATTATCATTAGAGCCTTTGAATCATTTTCTACAAACTTTAGGATTTCAATATCATCTGTAGTAGGTATTTGAGCTTTCCCTTTGACAATATCCCAAAGTTTTTCATATACCAAAATAGCTTTCACTTTATTCTTCCAAGAGAAAAAATTAGGACCCTTGAGTAGCTGATATTCTGCTAGGAAGAGTTTGTTTGAAGCCATTTATGTTTCCTAATACAATTTATTAGTTTTTTTTAGAATGCCTTATGACTCTCTAGTATGTTTTGGAAAATATATAAAGTGCTTTAATAAAATTTAGTTTAATTTTTGTTGATTTTGTAAAGTTTTATAAATAATAAAATCAACTTCTATTATCCTTATTGCTCCTATTTAACTAAGAAGTTTTTCCAAATTTCAAGAGGTTTTAATGTTGGATATTTTATCTCGATTTGAGAAGATTTGAAAAAATTAAATATTATAAATTTTCAACCTTTAAAATGCTTAAAATAAACCTCTTATGATGGTCCTTTGAAATTTGATTTTAATTTTTCTTGTTGTGGGGATTTACTGCTTACCTCCTTTTGTCACATCCAAGGAATCCCAAAAATCATGAGTATTGTAGACTCTAGTGGATCTACCACTTTAACCTAGGAATAGATCATCCAAGGGACTCTAGACATACTAGGTTGGGTAAGGAAACCCTAAATGGTGGGTTCGCATATTTGCCATTATAACACAATCATCCACATATTGCCAGATTTGATGATATTATATTTTCTTTGTTATTTTATGACCAAACCAAGAACTTATAAAACACATTAAAACCAAACTAGTACCATGTCCATTGGGTAGTCGTAGCAGGTTTGTATATGTTGGCTCAGAATGGAAAAATAAAGGAGAACTAGTTCATTTTTATCCATTCAAACTATGTAATAAAAAAATGATAAAACTAGCGAAGGAAGGCATTACACACATATTTTGATTACAACAATACATAAATAAGTAAACATAGACCAAGAACATAGAAGATGTCCAAAATAAAGTTGGAGTTTATATTGATATAATGAGGTGTACATATGAAAAGCTCGACAGAGTGCTCGAGTCCTATATGATGATAACTACAATGGCTCCCCAATTTGAATATCATAATGAGGGGTTTTTTCTCTCCATCCTGGATGCAGTGATGTGTGAGTCTCCAACTCTGGCATGTTCTACAGGAAATTATCTCAGTGAACAACACTTCTTGGATAGTCCTTGGAAAATGGTAAAAGAAAGGGTGAGGAAAGGGAAATAGAAAAAAAAATACACAAGGAAAAATGATTGACTCTTAGACACGACTATACCTAGAATTAAATTTTTCTCTTAGAGGTTTGATAAAAAAATGCCACCACTACAATGATCTTCTATATATATATTTGGGTATTGAAGCGGGGTTGAAACTACTTTTCTCATCAGCCCTCCATTTTTCCTGATCTCCTCTTCATCTTAAAAATGTGGTAGAATCAAAACTAGGCACGTGGTCCACATACTTCTCTTCATAGGGATGATGGTTACTGTTGCAGGCTATCCTTCCTGCTATTCTGGGTTGGCGATTGGGTGGTGCTTGGATCATGAGATTCACTTGGTGAATTGGGACCTACTGCCCCTTTGAGACTTTGTAGGCTTTTATCAGTGTATATCCAGACCTCATCGTAAAAGATCAAAGCAAACATTAACAAGTTGATGTCTTACATGACCTAGTTCATCCATTATTTGGACTATTCCACAGTTTTCTTAGTGAAGACACATTGGAAATTTACCATTTCTACTAAAGGGGTGACATGTTTTTTGACCAGTGTCAAAGCTTTATATTTTATTTAGCATAAACTCTTTGATGTTAGGAGCTTGGATGAATTCGTCGAGATAAAATCCATAGTCGCTTAGTTCATCCTCAACCTCCTGTTTAGCACTGGTGACTTCTTGGTCCCACCAAAGATAATTGGGCCTATTTTGAAGATAAATGAAGACTTTGGCATATTCTTCTGCAAAGAAACAAATGAAACCATCACCCAAGGTAGCTTCTCCTCCACTGATTTCCATATAATTCCATTTGAATTTTTAAAATGTAGGATATATCAAATTTACTCTTTGAAAGGCTTGTTGCAACAGGGCATGCAGGATGCCGACAATGTGCATGGTGGTATAAATATTATAAAATATTAATGAAATATCATTTGTCTTTTCTATAATTTTATCTTGTATTTATTTTTTTAATTCATTAATGGATCTAAAGCAGTCACTGGCCTGTGTGGTGATATCCTAGGAGGAAGTCAAAATTTGCTTCAATTGATCAATATGGACCTGTAATTATTGTACTTTGAGCTGTAGCTATTCTACTTCCATATCCTTGGTCTTCAAAACCACCACCTCCTTTTATACTTCTATGGATACCTTTACTTGGGAGGCCATGTGGGACTTCATCATGTCCACTAGGCTAAATTTTACCGTTAGTATACCCTTATCGAGATCAATCATGGCTTCCTTTAGGATTGGTGGTAGAGGGATGTCGAATGTAGCATTGGACACATCACATATTTCATATCCAACTATCCCTTGGGGCTTACTTACTTCTTTAATGGGATATATTTGATCCTCCAAATCCTGCATTTGGTCCTCCTCATCTACGGTGAATTTGAGTGTGTCCCTTACTCTTGCCAGTGTGAGGTTTTCTGTATATGGGGTAGAAGATCTAGTTTTGGCCTTCTTCTTGGTGAGGGATTGTGAGGTACTTATTTCTTGGAGCTCATACTCCCTGAGTATGCTAGATAATCCTTCTGCTTCTAGTATTTCATTTAGAGACTTAGGGGGAATGGGGTATTCTTCTTGATTGATCACCAAGATGGTAGTAAACAACGAGGGTTGGCCCACTACCACATCAGTTTGATCGGATGGACACATCAACATTTGGGCCAATGAAGTGAGACTTTACATCTATTGTGAGGAGTAAGTGATCAACTTCTTCTCCTTTGAAGTGGCAATAGAGGAACTAGAGGAAGAGAGATGTTTTACTTGCTCCTATTGTGTTTCGCCCACTATCCTCATCATGAATTTGAATAAATTTATATATTTATGGATGACCTAAAAAGTGGGGTCCTAAAGTTTTTTTGAGAGAGTAGCTGGGACTAGTGGCACCACCTTGTCCACCAACAATTTCATGTGCAATCTTAAATAAGAACTATAATATTTGACTACTTATAGTTTGTTGTGAGGTCTCCTATCCATTCTCCATACTAATTCTAATGATCGGCTTTGCTTGATGGCCTTCTGCATTTCATATTTAAATTCATCCTCCCTATGGGTGACTTGCAAGAGATCAAGCTTGTTAGCGATAGCCTATTTATGATGGTCTTCAGGTTCATAGGATCTCCAGGTAACTTCAAGGAATTAGTACATACCCATGTTCTATATGGCCCATAGTATTGAAAAATGATCTAGATACATATAAAAACCCATCGAGCAAGGAATGGGCAGCTACATCACACTCTCATTATTCCTTAGGAATCTAATTTTGACCTCCTCAATGATCTACCAGGTTATTTATAGGATGTCTATTGAGGTCAAGAAGTGTTTTGGTAATGCCTTTGGAGACAACTTAGACCCATATATCCTAATATAAGAAAATTCCTTCATATAGAATAAATATTTTACCCTGGCTTTATGTAGAGAAGTCCTCACCCTGACCCAAAATTTATTAGGTTTCTTTCCACATAGATGGGCATGTACCGTCAGGAGGACATTTTCAAAGAAGGTTGTGTAGCTCAAGCATCCTTCTTGCATACACAATAGCCTATCCTGAATCATGGTGGTATTTACTCCTAATTGAGCCACCAAGGATTCGTCAAATTGTCCTATAACCAAATGAACCAAAAATGAATAGTAGGAGAATGAGGGAAGCTCTTCCTTATTAGCTAGTATGGCTTTCTATAATCTTACCAGTTCCCTATCTGTGTTGCTGCTAATAATATCCTCCCATCGATAGAGAGGCATCTTATCCATCCTGTTACATTGGATAATCAGTAACATGACTTTCTTCATAATATGCTCCAAATATTTGGTGCCTAGTACCAAGTTGATCATATCAATGTAATTTTGTACCTAAGACCGGAGGAGGAACTTACAAAATAGGAAGCCTTTAGACCTATGCTTACCTATTTTCAAGAACATATCTAGAAATGAGTTTTTCAACATAAAATTGGATTAGAGGGCTAGCATATGGAAATATAAAACTTGCGAGGTCATAGCAAGGTCAAAAAACCACCTAATTATATCAGTCCTCAACCTAGCTATGACCTAATTCATGTGGTCATGGATGGTTCTATTCCTAAAGTCATATGCTATTGCCAGTCATACCAAGTGGTCTGAGGAGTGATAAACCCTTAGATAAGTTAACCAACCCAGGTTGGTGTTCCATTTGTTGCATACTAGGCTTGGTTTACTACTATCTTATTATGCCCTCATAAACAAACTTCTAAGCAAAGTAGGGTACCTCTAATTGTCTTCTTCTATGGGGTTGAATCCATATATGGTAACACCCTCTATCTCACATTGTTGGTCTAGCATGATATCTCTGATTGAATCTAATGGGTTTACCATTGCTATTGGGTATTTGGCTCTCTCTACCCTTTTTGTTATTGGCCATGCTCCTGTTATTCTCCCAATTTGGGCTTTCAAATATGGTATTTCGATTGTAGCTATACTTTTGGAATCCATGGGAGTGCATCTTCATAGATAGAAAAGGGTTTCAAAGGGTTGCGTTTAAATCCTCAAGACTACACTCTACATGTGTATTCATGTTGATGCTATAGGGAAGATCCGCCACCTTCTACTTAAATGGCCCGCATTAATTTTATTAGGTGGAGCATCTACTTTTCATTCACCAAAAGGTTCTTACTTTTCATGCCTTGAAGTTGAGTGCACCACATTAATGCTGTTGGATGCTAATTAGACGCTCTTGGGTTCACCTAGTTGGATTATGGATCAATGGTATCTTAAAATCCACTTGGTTGCTTCTCATTAGTTTAGATGATATGTGCTTGAGCGAGGTATGTGGATTTATGGAAGGGGTGCTTGAAACCCACATACCATTCATACTCGTGTGTATGTCAAGAAAGATTGGATGGATGGATTCATACACCCTCAAAAACTTCATGCACTCCACTAGAGAGTGGAGTGCACAAACCCCAAGTTGGGCACATAATCTTGTGCACCCACAAAAATTTTGCATGCTCCAAAGGAGTGGAGTGTATTGGTATGACCCGGGGTGTACAGGATCGTGCACCCTTAAAAATTTCTTGCACTTCACTCTCTAGTAGAGTGCATGAACCCAAAGTTGGTAGGATGACCCTATGTGCCAAAAAGAACCCCCACGTGCTCCAAAGGAGTGGAGTTCATAGAATCGACTTGGAGCATACGGACTCATGCACCCTTATAAAACTTTGCGCATCCCTCTTGGGAGTGGAGCATGTGGACCCGAAGCTGGGTGCATGAACTTGTGCACCCAAAAACATTTTGTGTGCTCAAAGGAAGTGGAGCATGTGGATGTGAACTAGGGTGTACAAAATTTTATGCCCTTAGGAATTTCATGAGCTCCACTCTCGAGTGGAGTGCATGGACCCAAACTCAGGTGCATGACCTTGTGCACCCAAGAAAAAATTTGCATGCTCTAAGGAAGTGGAGCGTCTGGACCTAACTTGGGATGCATAGAATTGTGCACCACTTATAATTTTTATGCTCTCCATTGGAGATAGGAGCTCATGGACTTGGTATTGGGCATACCCCCTTGTGCACCCTTAAAAATAAAAAAGGGAAAAAAGGAACGAGGAATTATGTTACAGACCAATATTTCTAATTTCCAATAAATCAACTTGATTTAGTAGACCTTATGACTCCTAAATTTAGAAAATTCTAAAAGATAATAATATTTGCAAAGTATTAAATAGTTCAACCTAAGTAGAAGCCCTTATATCTCCTACGTTAGCTTGCAAATAATATTTTGATTTTTGGTAAGTTATCTCCTACATATTTTGCTTTCACAATATTAAAATTTATCCTTGATTTTATAGCCATATATCTCCTATGTTTGAAAGAAATATTAATAAGATAGTTCACTTACCTTATCTCCTTATCTTCACACTTGAATAGTGTTGGTTTTGATTGAGTTTAACAATTCTCTTACGTACCCTTTTTTGTGGTGCTTGAGTTGACGAATCCATATGGATCAAGTGTGGTATGGCTGAGTGAGAAATGGCTAGGCTTGTTCTTAGATGTTGGAGAGTATGTATTTGGTCCTTATTATATGGACTTTTAAAAGCTCCTTTCTCCCTTTCTTCTACGCTACACTATAACGGGTTTGTCTATGATATTTCCTCCTTTATTTTGACTAGAATTTTCTCTCATCTTCACCCTATTATTTATTTGAAATTAGACTACATTTATTTGATGTCAAGGGTGGCCAAGTATATTTTCCATTTCTTGAGAGCACTATCACTTGTGTAACACCAATATCTTCTTGTAATGCTTTTGCAACACATGTTACACCTTTGTAATGTATGAGAATTTGTAATGGTGCTTGTAAATCCCCTTCCATGTTATCTTGAGTGTTACGAAATAAGAAGCACTAGAGAATATTATGCCAAGTGGAATTCAATATTCTTGCATGAGACTCTTTATATAATACCTTCAAGAAGGATATTGTAACTCCTTTGATTATCTTTCTCCTTAGCTTATTTTTATTTCTTGGGTAGCAAGCAACCTATTCTCTCACAAGTGGCTTTGTGAGACATCTTGGAGATTCAATTATGGATGATAGTGATTCATTTTGTGGATGTTACTATCAATATAACATATGTCATTCTCTTTTTCTTCTTATCTTCAATGTGATCCCTGTTATGCTATCTTTTCACCTTGGTAGAAGTGGAATCTTGATGCTCTTTCTTCCTAAATTATCTCTCTTCTATCTATGTAAATAAGCTTATTTTTTTCTTCGTAGATGTCCTTGATAAGCTTAATTTGATTTACATAAATCAATTTGATGAGCTTCCTTTGTCTTGTAGGTCCATCCGTGAAGAGTATACCCTTTCGATGGTTAAAGAGCGCTAATATTTCAACCCTTCTTTGGTTAATTTATTTTGTACTTGTTGTGCATTTTGAGGCACCTTTAAATATGCTTCTTTCCCTGCATATGATGTATTTTAGAAGTACAATACCATGTAACCTTTACGTATATATAAAACCATTTTTTATTGCACATTTTCTTGCACTCTTTTGTAGGCTTGCGATTTTGATTTTGTAGCAAATTTATGAGTGCAATATGAGGGTTTTGAGTATGTCTTTTTTGCTAAAATACTTACCTTATTTTCTTGGATATTTGATGGTGAATCCTGTTGAGAAATAAAACACTCATTATTATTCAATGAAAGAGACCTTGCTTAAATAGCAAAGGTGTACAATATGATCCATTGGATCATAACAAACTGAGTTGATCTCAGTAATATAATAAATATCCTAATATTCTAGTAACAACTGAAGATATACTCTAACATACTCCCTTAAGTGGTACTAGGAGGTAGTGAAAAAAATAAAACTAAACAAGTGGCATATCCATAGATATGAGTCCCAACAACAAGGCCTGATAAGGTACTCATGTACAATATATCCATAAGAAACTTTGCTAGAGAGATGATGAAAAACCATAATGGAGAAAACTATCTACTAGAAAATAAGTAGAAGAGAGAATATGTGAAAGAAGTATGGAGAGGAAGATGTCCTCTTCAAACCCCTCAGGACAACTTCCATCAATAATGACCTGTAAAGGATCCATGTGAGGTCTCACAAAATTAGAGAAGCCTCATTGTCGAACTGAATGTTTTTACACTTTAATATTGGTTCTTGTGACAATGAAAAAGGTTCGTGAACCATGAAAACATCACCGAAGAAATATCCCTTAAATAAAAGTGCCTCATAAAAATGAGAATGAGAAAATAGGATGGAGAAAGAAGCACCACAATTGAAAGGGTAGTCCAAAAAGAATCCACAAGCACACATATTTTGTGTCCACCTATATGTTACAATGGGATGATAAAAGGTCCAAAATCCATGTGGAAACACAACCAAACAAGGGATAAAACACTTTAAAACATAATGTCTCACAAAAAGAGAGTGAGAAGATAGGTTGGAGAAAGAATTACCACAATCTCAATGGTAGTCCAAAATGACTCAAAAAGCATAAATATGTGGTTTCCATCTATATTAACACAATGGAATAATAAAAAGGTCCAAAAATTATGGATAAATAGAAAAACTAGGGGAAAAAAGGGCACCAATGTAGCTATCAAACGTGTCCTTATGGTGACCTCCTCATCCTACCTGAATGCATGGGTAACTAGCTACTATGTCCGCTAGGTGCTATATATAAGGTGACTAGATACTAGGATCACATAAAAATGCCTTGGAAGTGTGGATTAAACTGAGAGTGCACTCCATAATACAACAATCTTCGAGCCTCAAAAAATTTATATGAACTATCTCAAAATGGAAATTGGACACCACCAATGTGTTCGACTCAAAAAAACCTTTTCGATGACTATAAACACCCCTATGATTAGGTGTCAATATTACCTTCTTTTGTAGGAAAAAAAAAAATCTTCTCCTTTCCATCACAAGGGAATCTTATAGAATATTTCGAAAAAAAATATGGTTTTAAAAAATTTATCAGCCAAAAAATTACCCTGCCCATCAACAGTGCACAAAAAAAAAATATAAATGGTGGATAAAACCTTTACCCATTTGCTATTAAGGTAGGGCCCATTCTTGTATCACACTATTGGTGGGAAGGGTAAATAATAACCCCATGCTTTGAAAAGAATAAAATAATAAAGGCTAAATTTAGCCTTGTCCATGCTCCAAAAAAAATGCATTTAAAAATACAATTAGGTGGAGGAAAGATATATATTTCCACAAAGTGGCCACCATGTGGAAAATTTAGAATGGCTCAAAAATTAGGCATTGATGGAGTACAGAAGGCACATGGTGGGCATTAAGAGACCAATGATATCCATAAATCATGGATAATAGGCTCAAATTTTTAGCATGACGAGGAGGATGTATGGTTGCAAGTGTGGTAGTCATCACATCTTCTCTACAGGGCCCACTATCTTGGGTGTATTGATGATGATCCCCCTCAAATTATACCTACAGAACAAGTGAAAAGAGGCCAGGTGGGCCTTTGTACTTGATTTTATTCCTCCATTTCATCACACTCATCAAGGTAATTGTGCACCATAGTCAAAGAGCTATGTGGGAGAAATTTAGTACAGCTAGACGAATATCCATGTGGGAGAAATTTAGCACACACAACATTCATTCTACAACAACGCATGAATGGATTTTATAATAACCACCAATTTAGATGAAATTTTATCAATCTAACACAAACCCAAATATAGAAACTTTGAAACCACCAGAAGAAGGGGGTAAGGCATTTCTTCGATATATCACTTCTTTGCTTTGGGGAACCTAGATGCTTCTTTGATGTCTCTTCAGACTACAAATTTTCAAACTGTGTATTGATGCTTTAGTCTATGCATCAATGGATTGAAAAACTCTGCCTTATCATGCATCACCTTGCAGAAAAAATTCAAACCCACCTTTTGGATCTCCTAAACTAGCAAGAATATGTCTCTCCAATGAATTCTGTAATGGCCGATTTTGAGATCAAATATCCTTGTTGCTCATATGACATCGCCATGGATGCACACAAAAAATTGTATGCGATCAAATTCATCTACCTAACCCATTGAAAAATGGATCTTCATGTGTCTTTTACTCCCTGGTTCTTTGCTACACAAGTGGACAGTATTGATGTCTGCACTGTGTCTTGTCTAGTGTCCATCAGAAATCCATTGCTCCAAAGCAACGACAAAGGAGGAGAAGAATGTAAATTCAAATACAAATGAACCTTTGGGGTATCAATTCCTCCAAATTTTTATCAAAAATGAGATCACTTTGGGAATGAGATGAATTCCCATGCACTGGGTCAAACATTCATCAAGGGCAGGTAAGTCTCTGCATCCAAACTCTGTTTAAATCTTCAGAATAATTATTTCCATTTGGGTTTCCATGGTAGACTTGGGTGCTGAGTTATTCACGTAGTTGATGATGGCTACTTCAAAAAACTTCATGAAGTGCACCTCCAACTGTGAATTTAACCATATTTTATAGCTTTATTGTGGCCCATGACTCTTGCATTAACAAAATAGGAGCAAGCCTTTTATTTACATAAACAAATCACATCTGTAGTTTTTTTTTTTGAAAAAAATGAAAAACTTGAATTAATACAAAGAACAATTACAAGCGGGAGAGAACACATCCCAACCAAGAACAGCAAGCAACACAACAAGAGAAGAGCACAAAGGTAGCCTAGCACAACACAGAGCAAAGAATACAACTGGGCGCAAAAAAATGACATGTCACGAAATCGCGACATGTCGCGAGATCGCGACAGTCAACCCCGGCTCCCCCACTGCGGTGCCAACAGTCGCGAAAACGTGACATGTTGCGAAATCGTGACATGTCACGATATCGCGACATGTCGCGAAATCGCGACATGTCGCAAAGTCGCGACGACAGCACCCACCTGCAACCCTTCGACAAAAGTGTCACGAAATCGTGACGAATTCACCAAATGGCAACCAGATCGCAAAAGCGTCGCGATATCGCGACAGTTTTCGCCAACCCGCTGGAAAGCCAAAATTGTCGCGATTTCGTGACGGGTTTTCCTTATGACACCAGACCGCCAAAAGTGTCATGATATCACGACGATTTTTCCTTTCGGCTCCCAGTTCTCAAAACTGTCGCGAAATCGCGACGAAATATCCTCTCGGCACCCAGTTCTCAAAACTGTCACAAAATCGCGACGAGTTTTCCACTTTGCACTCCGTCTGCAAAAGTGTCGCGATATCGCGACAATTTTACCAGTTAGCACCAAATTGCCAAAACTGTCACGAAATCATGACCATTTAACCAAGCGCCTTCCCCAAGGGCCGCAATGGCGCGACATGTCGCGAAATCGTGACAAAAACCCGTCAAAGGCCGAGAAGGCGCAACCTGTCGCGATATCGCGACAAAAACCCGGTAGAGGCCAAAAGGGCGCAACCTGTCGCGATATCGCGACAGAAACCTTCCTTAGCAAAAAAACACTGCACATCATTTCAGAAAACGTTCAAGGCCTTGTCGAATCTCTGCATCCTCCACAGGCATGTCACTGTGCAGCTGCATCCCAACCTCCCTTTCAGCACCCATCTTAGCAAGGAAATCGGCCGCCTTATTGAGATCTCGATTCACATAGACAGGTATCACATCATCTAATTCCCTCCAGAGCTCTTTGATTTGGGAAACTAAGATCCGCAACCTCCAAGATTTCGAGACAAAGTTTCTCATACAATCAAGAGCACCCACCAAAATTTGGGAGTCAGACTCAATAATAATCTTCCTGTGTCCTTTTTTGGCAGCCCAGAAGGAGGCAGATTTAATGGCAAAGGCCTCGGCTTCATTCTTTGTGGCACATCCCAGACCCTGCAGTTCCTAATAGAGCAAAGACCCAGCATGATCACGGCACACAACTCCAATTCTAGCACTTCCCGGATTGCCTTTAGCCGCTCCATCAGTATTGATTTTGATCCATCCTTCAGGAGGAGGTTTCCATCTACCACTCACCTGCCTTTGTTGAAAAACAACTCCCTCGTCCAAAGGCTCAGAAGCAGACTGAATTTCCCCCTCGGTATGAATGGCAACCGTTTCTGCCACTTTGCTCCAAATGACTTGCCATATTCCTTCTAGAGAGGAGAAGGTTTCATGAAAAATACGGGCATTTCTCTCCAACCAAACCTGCCACCAGATAAAAAATAAACCAAGCTCCCAGCCAATTCGAAGAGCATTGGATTTAAATCTACCTTTCTTCCAGCTTTCCCATATGTTGTTTCGAGACAAGACCCCATTAGCCTGAAGTTTAAAGTGGGAGAACCAGCGCTTCCAGATCTGTCATGTGAAAGAACATTCAAACATTAGATGATCCGTCGTTTCCTCCTGCTTATGGCATAACACACATTGGGAAGGGCCAATGATGCCTCTGATTCTGAGATTGTCATAGGTGAGAATTCCATTATGCAAAAACTGCCAGGCAAAAAAGTTCACTTTCGGCCAGCCCTGGGGATGCCATATCTTTCTCCAGTCAAGAACCAAAGAAAAGGGTGGAGGGGGCTCTGGGAGGATCTCACCATATCCTTCTTTCACAGTATAAACCCCAAGGCTTCCATAGCCCCAGGCCAGTTCATCCTCCTCATCTCTCCCAATAAGAAATCGTTCTGCCAAGATTTTTCCCAAAGTAGGTACCAACTCCGGAGGGATAGGTATTGGCCACTCATCCAGCCGCTTAAACTTTATGAACTTGTAGTCCCCCAAATGACTAGTGTTAAAGTAGCTCTCAATTTGAATCCATCCCTTATCTTCTAAAGCAGATTTTATCGGTTGCAATTCAGGAAAAACAACAATAATGGGAGGATTCTGGTCCCAGGAATCAGTCCAGAACCGAGCCTTATCCCCTCGCCCCACTTTCCAAAAAAGTTGATCTTTGATGAGTTGAGCTCCAAGCTTGAGCGCCTGCCACACTGGTGATCCAAAACCTTCCAGTGGAAAGCGGCCCACATCATTAGGATGGACAGAACCCAGGTATTTGCTAGAGATAATTCTACTGAAGAGGGATGTTGGCTGAGAAATCCACCTCCAGTACAGTTTGCCAGTCAAAGCCTTGTTATTAAACTTGGAGCTTCTTAGTCCCCAACCCCCTTTTTCCTTGGGTTGGGTAACCTTGTCCCAGCCAACCAAGGCCCATTTCCTCTCTCCCTTGGCACCTTCCCATAGAAATCTTCTAGCCATTTTATCCAGCTCTTTCCAAATAGGCGGGGAGCGACCGGGACGGAGAATTTATAAATTGGCATGGCCTGAATAATTGACTGCAGAAAAGTTATACGACCCCCATAAATTAACCATCTATTAGACCAATGGTTCATTCTATCTTTGATGCCATCCAAAAGGTCCTTCCAAACATCAATTTTCAATTTTTTGAAATGGAGAGGGACCCCCAGATAGACTACTGGGAGAGAGGTCCGAGTGAAACCTAAAATCTTAATAACTCTGTCCTGTAACCGTTGATCAATATTGAAGAAGATCACTTTGGATTTATTGTCATTGATGACTTGATTAGAGGCTCGGAGGTAGACATTTAGAGTATCTCTGATTCTTCTTGCTTCCCTAAGGTTGGCCACCCCCACCAATCCAGTATCATCTACAAATTGTAAATGTGTCAAAACTTCAGCCCCGACCTTAAAAATTGTTATCTGACCTTGAAGTCTTCTTTTCAGAAAGAGTCTGCCCAATCCTTCAGCCAAGATGAGGAAGAGATAAGGAGATCAAGGGTCTCCTTGTTGCAATCCTCGAGAGGCACCAAAAGGAGGCGAGGGAAGTCCCTTGATAAGAACATAGTATGAAGGCGTAGAAATACAGCTCATGACCCAGTCTGTCCAGTCCTGAGAGAAACCAAAGGTAATCAACATCTTTGCCAAGAAGCCCCACTCCACCCTGTCATAAGCCTTGGACATATCCAGTTTAATGAACATTCCTTTGTTCCCAGTTTGGTGCATTGTATGGATAGCCTCCTGAGCAAGAATCACTCCATCCAAAATTTGCCTCCCTTCAACAAAACCCCCTTGCTCGGGGAAATTATATTATGCAGAATAGGTTTTAACCTTTCAGCCATAATCTTCGTAATTATTTTATAGATCACATTGCATAAGGCAATAGGTCTAAAATCAGATAAATGAACCCCCCTGCTCCTTTTGGAATTAAAGTAATGAATGTATGATTTAGAGCCTTGAGCATTCTTTTATTGGTTCTGGACTCCTCAGTGATGACCAGAACATCTTCCTCCAGGGAATCCCAAAAGGCCTGGAAGAACTCAATAGGGAAGCCATCAGGACCAGGCGATTTACCAGTACTCATCCCAAAGACCACCTTCTTAAGTTCATCTTTATCTATAGGTCTAAGTAGAGCCTGGTTTTCTTCAGGAGAGATTAAAGAAGGAATGACAACAATAACTTCATCTTGGGCTGCCCCATCTTGCTCCATGCTTTCCTTAAAGAGTTTTGAGAAATACTCCATTGAGTGGAAGTGCATACCAGGAAGAGTGTCAAAAGAGTATCCATTCTCATCTTGAAGGAAATCCATAGTATTCATTTGTCTCCTAGCACAGGCAGAGCGCTGAAAAAATTTTGTATTTCTATCTCCTTATAATAACCAAGTATTTCTTGCTCTCTGTTTCCAGTAAATCTCTTCTTGGTTATCAATATCCTCAACCGCTTTGCGCAAAGCATCATCCTAGGATTTAAGGTGCTCGGAAATGTTTCCTTCCCTGAAATGTTTTTGCACCTCATCCCATCTAGCCAACAAGGGGGCCCGTTGGAGCTGGAAGTCTGATTTGTTAGTTTGCCTCCACTGTTTCAATTTACACTTGACAAATTGAAGCTGTTTGTGAAATTTAAACATTGCAGTCCCAAAAGGTGGGTGGCCATCTTCCCACCACTGAGGAATTTTCCTTCGGAGATCTTCTTTTTGCAACCAAAAATTTTCAAATTTAAAAGGTTTATGGTACTGCCCTGTCCTAGCCCCTCCCTCCAGTACAATGGGAAAGTGGTCTGAAACTGGGCCTTCCAAAATCTGAAATTTAATATTCCATTTCACAAATGCTTCCTTCGAGACCAAAAACCGGTCTAGTTTTACCTTCCTGCTGTGTGGCTCTCTTCTCTTATTAGTCCACATAAAATAAGTACCAGGACCTTTGATATCAACAAGGTGAAAGGCCTGGACTTGAGCAATCAGAAGCCTATCCCCTGGATCCAAAAGCGGGAAACCACCTTCCTGATCACTTGCGAGATTATTTGGCATTAAAATCCCCAGCAACAATCCAATCGCAATCTTCCCGAGAGGATCTCATTGAATGAACATCATTCCATTGAAGCCGTTGTCCATCAATGCTTTGAGCCCCATAGAAGTTTGTAATTAAAACCTGTTCAGCTGTAACAATATTCTTAAAGAGAGATGTGAGAACCCCCTCCAAGCTGTATGTTCTATTGCTATCCACACCAGAGGATTCCACAGAGTAATAATTCCCCCCGAAGCTCCTTGGGCCGCCACATCCATATATCCAGCGCCCCTCCATATTCTACTAGCAATTTTACACATAAGATCTGAAGACATTTTTGTTTCCTGAAGGAGCAAAAATTCTATTTTGTGTCTTCCTAAAAGTATTTGAACAACAGATTGATGGGTTCTACTGTTTAAACCCCTTACATTCCAGGATTGTATAATAATTGGAAACCTTGGGAGCAATATGAGTCAATTGTTCTCACCGATCCTCCATTGATCAGCTTGTCCCCTTGTGCTACTATTAGATCCTTAATGGATTTTCTACCAGCTCCTTGGGAATTACTATTCTTAGACCTCTTTTCCACCTGGTTAATCCCCAACGCTGGTCTTTCTCTGTTCTTTTCTGTACTTCCCATGTGGACATCCTTAATAGCTGGTTGTGCGGGGGAATGAATTACCATAGCCCCTAGGTTCTCTGGCTGCAGAGTCTCAGGGGTTTCAATCACCTGTTCTAATATAGGAGTAGATGATAGAGGATCATGAGAGTGGGTGTTAGTATCCCCATCATTCCCAACCACTCCTTCCATGAATTGGTCTTCTTGGTCGACAAGGGATTTGAAGATTTCATATTGGTTGGTTGGCTTGGATTGGGTCTGCTCTTTGCCATTTCTCTTTTTGTTTTTCCTCCGCTTCTGCTGTTCAAAGCCATCTTTCTGGGCATCAGAACCCTGGGGGAAATTGAGGGGATCTTTAACCGAAGTGAACTTACCCTCTCTAGGGCGATTTGACGCTCTCGACGGAGCTTTCGATTTTGTGGTCAGGCTATTTGGGCAGAACCTAGCCAAATGGCCATGCTTATGGCAGACTCTGCATCTGAAAGGTAAGGCTTCATAGTCTAGCTGCTGTATCCAGGTTAGTCCTGCCAACTCCAATTCCACCTCGGCAGGAAGTGGCTGGCTAATGTCCATTTCTACACATATTCTAGCAAAGACAGCAGTATTTCCTTCCATGGTATCTCTTGAAACTCCCAAAAATCTACCTAGAGAATTACCAATCAACTCAAGGATTTGCTCACCCCAAAACTCCATTGGGAGAGCATACAGCCGTATCCAGACCGGGACAGCCATGGGCTCAATGCGAGGGTCAAAACCCACTCTCCACGGTTGGACAAATAATCCTGCCGAGCCGTGGTTCCTCTTCTCTGATTCAAATGCTCTGTTTCTATCTGCTAGAGAAGAGAAACTAATAATAAAATACCCATTGCTTATAGGCCATAGAGAGTACTCACCAATGGGCTCCCAGTTCTGTCTCACCCAGGTGTGAAGGAAGTTCAGAGTGGGCCGAATACCCATGAATTTGCAGATCAGATCATGGGTAGCATGGTATATAATCGTATCCTCAAGCAGTTTTGGCTCTATGACAATATTTGGCCTGGACGCAGATTGTGGAAGGCAGCTGTTAACTCTGTTTGCAGGTAAACCCTTTCCAGCATTCTTAAATAGCATTTGATAAGCACTGCATTGAGCTTCATCGGAAGAAGATGCAGGGTTTTCTTTTAATTTATCTGCATATGAGCTTTTCTGCCCATCGGAAGATCCTGGAGGAGACCCCATTGGGCCCTCCCAAGGCAACGAGCAATCCTTCAAAGAGGTGTAGAATCAATCCACAGGAGGATCTGGAAGAGACTTCCAACCAGAGACCCTGGAGCTTCGCCTGGTGCCTACACAGAAGGTTTCCCGCCAAAATTCCAGAGCTCAAAAAAAAACCGATGGTCTGTTATGATCAAATCACATCTGTAGTTGCTAGGCACTATCTAATAATTGGAAAACAAATTTTGACTTTACACAATGGTGCCACTAAGTGGTGATTGGGTGGACCTATGCAACAACTCCATCCAATTAGACTCATGTTCAAACCCCATTGGCTATCAACTACAATCTATTGTACTATTTTGTGATAATGTAGCTAAATTTTTTTAAAGGAATCCGGTTTCCTTCAATGAAACATCTGTAGCGGGACACCTCTGGCATGTAGTGTACAACCACTTCAAGCAGATCGTTGATTTTTTTTCTAGCTGCAAAGAGTTTTAGTGGACCACACATGTTTGAAACTATGGTTGGAACCAAGATCATCCCCTCATCTCCATCATGCAGACCTACTAAAGGATTCAACCAAAACGTAGTAGTGGAAATCACTATGTTTCACATGTTATGGCCTCCACAATGGTGAAAAATACATCGACTAAAATTCTATTCTAAGGCCACTATATTTGCAGGTGATAAACAAATCATCGGCCTAGGAAAGATCAACAATAATGACTAGTGAGATCAAGGCCGATGTTTAGAACTAGGGTGTTAAAAATTTGATCCATTAACAAAGTCTTCAAGTAAAATAAGAATGCCCATCTCACCATCATTGAGTCGGATCCCATGGTGGATATTGAAAACCTAAGAAATGTGCCATATGGCACTAATGCATTTGATCACATGTGTAACTGTATAGAGTTGCAAAAATATGTAGATTTGAAAAAAATAAAACATTCCTCGAGCAGACCAGAAATGTTGTAGCTTCAGGGCTACAAAGGAAACAATCATGACGTAGTATATGTCTACTAGCATCATTGCAATTTTTGCACAAGCTTCTGCACAAAAGAAGGATAAAATAGAGCTTCAAGGAACACTATATTCAACAACATCAAATTTATCATACTACAAATCTAAGGAAAATAGAATATCTGGAGCAAAATATAAGTAACCCTAAAAAAATTGCAGCCATTAATTTTTCCATCAAACTATCTAGTTTCTAATCCATCAAAATATGGAGAGCATACTCCCTCAATTGTTTCTGAAAAAATGGCCAAAGGAAAAAAAAATGAGGGAGTATTTTCATTAGGGAAATCCCCCCATGAGGGAAATTCCCCCCCCAGGTGCTCTAATACCATGTTGAGAAATAAAATACTTCTTATTATTCAATGAAAGAGACCTTGATTAAATAGCAAAGGTGTACAATATGATCCATTGTATCATAACAAAATGAGTTGATCTCAGCCACACAATAAATATCCTAATATCCTAGTAACAAATTAGGATATACTCTAACAAATCCAAGCCTTGTAAATGGTTTAAAATAGAAGCTTTATTTTAGTTGCACTAACCCCTTTAGTGCTTTGGATTTGAGACTCACCAAGTATCAATATTTGAAGCTTATTTTTGGTTAGATTTTATTTTCTTGTACTAACCAATTTTGGTGGCTTCTATTGGCCACTAAAAGTTGTAGGTTTTTTGTGCTTTTAAGAGTGTCTTTGGACACTCAATGCAAACTAGATTTTGTACCTTTTTTCAATGCACAAAATTATTTTCTTTTGAGAGTAATAATAGTGCAAATGAATCTAACAATTTCTACTTTTTAATGCACAAAAAAATCACACCTTATCACTCTAACCTACTCTCAAGAAAATGCATTTAATAAATTTACTACAACTAATCAATAATAATTTGAAATGAACCTTCAAATATTCTATAAATTCTCCACAATTAAATTGTAGGATTCAGTCTTATTTTCACTTTACAAAGTATATAATAGGTAGTTGATAGATACTTAATATTTGGAATCTAATAAACTCATAGGGTGAAAATGAACCTCTAAAATGAACCTTTTTATTTTACACTTTTCAAGACTGTAATTTAGGTTGCAACTTTTATTTGGATTAAGGTGCTTTAACAAATCTAAAAAGTAATCCAGTTAATGAATCTACTTGCACTAATAGTTTCTTATCTTTTTTTGAAAGGTTTTGTAGTTTCTTTATCATTTTTTTAGAGGATTTAGATCTTGGTGTCTTAGATCACCAAGTTGCTACCTTGAGTAAGATCTTGCAGCTCTTTGTAGACTATTTTGAAGAACTCCTTTTTCACCAAACTGTAGTCTCAAAATTTCTTTCACAAAACTAAGATTTGGTGACTTTGTTCTCCTCTTGTGATATCCTACTTTTGTAGTATATTTGGAGAAGTTTGTGTCTCTAAAGTGGTGTCCTCTTGCTATGGGAGGTAATATTCAATATTATGGTTATGGCTAGCTTCTTCTATCTTCAAGTATTCTTGTTGAATTCTAACTTCAAGCATGATATTCTTCTCAAGATTCTGAATGTATTGAGTTCTTCATTGGAGTCTTCTTCCAATAAGATCTGGTACTCCTTACCAAATTCTCCTTCTTTTGGGCTTGTTATTGGATGGAGAAAATTATCCCAAGTCCTTCACTATTAGGGGTTTCTCCTTGGTAGTGGATTTCCCCAATGAGTTATTCTTTTATGATTTCTTCAACAAGGTTCTACTAGATTTTTGTTGGATGCTCATTAAGATCTCACCAAGGTCTTTGATCTTGCAACTTCTTTTGGTCTTCCTTAAAACCTTATCTTCAACCTTTTAATTCTGGAAGTGTTGGTGGTGAGATCTTCTCCTAGATTTACAATTCTACCGCTTTAGGATTTGAGTAGGACTCTCCTAGTCCTTCTTCTTCCTTGTCTAGAAGTTCTTCAATGATATATCCTCCTAATATCTTTTGCTTCAGGTGCTAGATTGATTCTAAAGAGGCAACTCTTCCTAACTTTCTTGTAGGAATATTTCTCGAATTACTGGATCTCCTTTACCTACAAAAAAAATATTAGTACTAAAATATACTTCTAAATTAGGTACTCTCTTCTAGAGTCTTCTTCTTAAATATAAAGGCATATGTGGCATTTTATTTTGGATCAAGGCTTCTATGGCATTTTATTCTGGATCAAGGTTTTTATGGCCTTTTTATTATTATGAAGTTCTTCAATCTAACAATGGAGATCTCCTATCTCCTAACTTCACCATGATTATTTTACAAAATTTTATTTTGAAGTATTCTCCTTTCTGCAACAACTAATATTTGCACTATGAAGGCACTCCGACCTTTGAGCAATGAAGTTGAGATCTCCTAGATTTCTATTGTAGGATGTGTACCAATAATTTGAGAATTAATTCCCTACAATAAAAGAAACTTTAGGTAGATATTTCCAGATCTCTTAGATGAGCTTCACTAGTTATTTCATTAAACTAGTAGATCAAAAACTGAGTCCTAGTCTTCATGAGTTTTTCTGCAACTCTGTGGAAAGACTCTAGCCATATGCAATCTTAGTATTTCTAAAAATAATATTTTATTCAGTCCTCACTTGTGGATCTTCCTAATTCTATCACCTAGACTCTTCTAAGAAATTTTTATAGTGACTGGTCCAATGGTGCATTAGGTTGATAAAAAACTCAAGGTCAATGATAATGGTGATTTTTCTATTGATATATCATAGCTCTGATACCAATTATATCTTTTGATACAACATGCAATGGGAGATAGCATTCACAAGATGTAGAATAATAAGAAATAAATTAAATCTACAAGATGACTAAAATATGCTATAAATAGAAATGATGAAAATGAGTACAATAGTAGCTATGGAGGAAATGAACACTCCATGATATAAGCTACTGCTCAATGAATAAGATCTAAGATTATAGATCATACACACTACACTGTTGTATATCCTACACTACTATAGTCCTACACTACTTTTTATCTTCTATATCTATGGCCCTTTATATAGGAAGATAATTCCCTTAGCAAACACTCTACCTAGTTGTACAAGTGGACACCTTGCACATTACAACTTAACACTTGTGCATTTATTACATGTATGAAGTAGCTAGATAATTTCCCCCTAAATTAATCAAATGTCCTAAGTATGTACCAAGGAAGGTACATTGACATGACCCAAATAATGTAATATAAGCCATTTCTAACATGATTGCTTAATATTTATCATTCATTGCATTTAAAACATATTATAAATATAACAATAATGAAAATTTTGAAGCTGTATAAAATTCTAAAATACTCTACATATTTATAGCTTCAATGCTTCAAATTAAAATTAGCCTAATTTTACCTAAATAAGATCTAAATAAAATTTAAAGGTTTGAGGGTCAGAGAAAATAAAGAAAAATCAAGCCAATACTACCCTAATCTCTAATTTTAGTTTGATAAAACAATAACTTTAATTTAAACCAACCTGGGCTGAACTAGTATTAACACAAATTGAGGTTTGAGATGGTGCAATATTGAAAGGATCAATAGATATTAAAACAAATTGAGTACAACCACTATATACATATGTAGATTAAATACAACAAATTTCAAAAAGCCCTATATTATAAAATTGTTTATTGAGTACATGGATTCAAATTTGTCCACTTCAATGGATTACAATAAAAAAAATTTAAACACTAGAGGCCATCTAAGACTCTATATCAACCAAGACTCTAAGACTCTATATCAACCAAGAAAAAACTAAAGAGGCCATCTAACAAATGGTTTTTGACCATTGTAATGGGCTGGTGAGCCACTATTTATACAATTTTTTTAGCCTTCACCTGGCATTACATTTTGCAATTAATTTCTAATTAATTCTATGATGTGCTCCTTGAGATTTTTTTATTAGCCATACTATGACCATGCCTCATTAAATCTACACTACTTTGTCCATGCCTCATAAATTCTTCATTTGAATGATGCTTGGGATCTCTGAAACAATTATACTTCATTAAATTTCCACTTCTCTACACCTGGGTTAGCCATTAATTTCATCCATCCAATGTCTAGTATGTTTACAATTACTTAATCTACATTAAAATTCCATATTTGCCATTATTTTTCTTATATTCAATATAGCCACGAGCAAGAATTTTACAAATACAAAAAACAAAAATAGGGGTTAGAACTTCAATATTTTTTTATTTCTCTATGTTTTGTTTTTAAATTTTAAAACTAGTGGTTAAATATTTTCAAGTGCTAAGATGATCATATTCATGCACTATTGGTTTAAAATAAAAGGTTTTGGGTTGTCAATGTTTCTCGATGATTTAATCTCTGTCATTGAAGTGCTTTGAAAAATTACCACTATATTCCTAGATTAATCATAGCCATCAAAGAGATATAAGAGATAAAATCCTAGCCATTGCTAAAAAACTTATCTTTTTTGTCACTTAATCCTGTTCATCTATGCTATTTCAAAATACAATATGGATTTTTGGATTAATTAACCTTAGCCATTTGATCTAAAAACTTATATTTTTCATAGCTTAATCCTGTTCATCCATGTTATCTCAAGATTTAGTCTTGAGCATCGAAGCGATTTGACTTAAAAATGCTTACCTTTTTTACTGCTCAATCTTGTCTACCTGTGTTATCTCGAGATTTAATCTAGGCCATCAAATCTAACACAACTTTAAAATATTTCTCTTTTTTTTTTACTACTTAATCCTGTCCACCCAAGTCTTTTTGAGATTAAATGTGGGTCATTGATGAATTCCTTTTAAACCTTTATTTTGCTATTTAATCCTACCCATTTGAGTCATTTCGAGATTAAATGTGGGCCATTGATGAATTATTTTAAAACCTCACTTTTTGTTATTTAATCCTATGTGTCCAAGTTATTTTAAGATTAAATATGGGTTGTTGATGAATTCCTTTAAAACCTTGATTTTTTGCCATTTAATCTTGTCCATCCAAGTCAATTTCAGATTAAATGTGGGTCGTTGATAAATTCTTTTAAAACTTTACATTTTGCCATTTAATCCTATCCATTTGAGTCATTTCAAGATTAAATGCAAGTCATTGATAAACTCTTTTAAAACCTTGCTTTTTGCTACTTGATCCTTTTTTTCCAACTCATTTTAAAATTAAATGCAGGTCGTTGAATTCCTTTAAAAACATATTTTTTTGTCATTTAATATTGTTCATCTGAGGTATTTCAAGATTAAATGCGGGTCATTGATGATTTTTTTTATTTAGAAAAAAATCCCTTACAGGGCTGCCTTGGTCTGAGAAACCACGACCAGGAGGTTCTACATCATCAAAATCACCTAGGAGTCATGCTAGGCCCTGACCGCACCAACATTATCAACTAGATTTTGGGTACCTGATTTGCGTTTGGTAGGGTGAAGATTTGAACTAGGGACCTCCCTTGGAGGATTGCTCTACCCTCTCCAACTCACCTACAATACGTGGGTATTGATGAATTATTTTAAAACCCTGATTTTTTTCCATTTAATCCTATCCGTCCAAGTCATTTTGAGATTAAATGTGGGTCATTGATGAATTTTTAATTTACATGGTAGAATCAGTAGTTTCCACGAATCCAGGTAGGTTGTTCAGCTTTTATGGCCGCTATAATATTCTGTGTTGTCCATATTGGAAGCTGCCACACATTTCTTTACACATTTTACCCCTATAACCACCATGCCACAATAATTTTAAATATTTTTCGTCATTGGAAGCACTAGGAAAGGGATAAGCGTGCAGTCCAATGATATTGATGAATTCTTTTAAAACCTTATTTTTTTGTCATTTAATCCTATTTTTCCAAATCATTTCAAGATTAAATGTGGGTCATTAATAAATTCTTTTAAAATCTTGATTTTTTACCATTTAATCCTATTTGTCCAAGTTATTTCGAGATTAAATGTAGACTGCTAATGAATTCTTTTAAAACCTTATTTTTTTGGCATTTAATCTTGTCAATCCAAATCATTTTGAGATAAAATATGGACCATTGATGAATTATTTTAAAACCTTATTTTTTGAAATTTAGTCCTATCATTTTGAGATTAAATGCGAGTGGTTGATGAATTATTTTAAAACCTTACTTTTTTATTTATTTAATCTTGTCCATCCAAGTCATTTTGAGATTAAATGTGGGTGGTTGATGAATTCATTAAAAAAATTTATTTTATCTATTTAATCCTATATTTTTGAGTAATTTTGAGATTAAATGTGGGTCGTTGATGAATTATTTTAAATCTATGCTTTTTGCAACTTAACCATGTCCTTCCAAGTCATTGCAAGATCAAATATGGGTCGTTGATGAATTCCATTAAAATCTTATTTTTTTGCCATTTAATCCTATCTATCCAAGGCATTTTGAGATTAAACGCAAACTATTGATGAATTATTTTAAAAGCTATTTTTTTGCCATTTAATCTTGTCCATCCAAATTTGCATGATTTTAAAATATTTGTCTTTCCATTGGTCGAGGGACTCAAAGTAGAATCTAAATAGGTCAATAAGATCATAGAGGAAATTAGAAAAAAATTTAGCCTAATTTTTTTTAAAGTATGGAGAAGATTTTTAATTACGAGGAAAGAAAATTAATTGTTCAAAAATATTTTTTAAAAATTTTGGACAGGATATTTTTTGATGAAAAAAGCAAATTTATATTAATTTAATATAACAACCTTTACAATAAAAAAAGTGGGTGGGTTAACACACCCCATGGGGAATCAGACTAACCATCATTGACAAGGGTTAGTAAACAAAGCTACCAAAAAAACACAAGTTTACCAATCATGATCATTGATCATGATTACATCAAAGAAATAATATCATATGGAGTAATGTGCCTCGGTGTGTTGTCCTGCATCAATTTTTAGTGATTATGGGATGGGAATCCACCCCTCTATATCATGATTAAGGCCTTTAGTACTTGCATCACTCCCACCAAAAATTGGCCCAGGTGAAATTGATTGAATGTCATCCCACCCCCATCTTGTTAGGATAAACAAGTAATGTCAACATTAGGATGCTTCCTGACTAGTGAGGGTTGGGAACAATGCTTATCTGTGAGAGCACTTGCATATGACAAAGGTCGAGGGTGAGAGCATGATAGAAAATGCTCTTAATAAGAGCACTCTAGGAGGATCCAATTGAATATACAGGGAGCATTGGCCTAGTGCACTAGAATAACATGCAAATGATCCAAATCCATAGCAAATTTTTTGGATTGAGTACATATCTATAGCCACATGTCATTAAAAAATTCTAATTTGTTAGCATGAGTAAATGTGATAGAAAGTGTACACTTTTTAAAAATAATTCTATTATGGACCTTCCAAATATGAAAGAGTAGGCTAATATTGAAAACCTACCACACTTTAAAAAGTGGGACAAACAAAGGAAAAGAGTCCCTAAGAAGATATTGGGGTCAAGAAACTCTTGCAGCTATAAATAGGGAAAAAAGGAAAGAACCCATTCCCAACCTTACCTAGATCTTCTGCAACTCCAAAAGAGGTGAATAAAAGACTTGGGAACACCACAAAAAGGATATTTAGGATTAGAAATTCCAAGGTGCTTCAAACATTCCCCAAAGGAAAGGCCTTGACACAACAAGTTCCACATAAAAAAAATATTTCTTGGGCTCAAAATTTTAAAATATAGAATTCCATATAGTCCTTGTAGAAAATAAAATCTAATGCTGATTGATCTTAGGCACTAGATAAATATGATGAGATAACCATTTATACCCTAAATGAGCCTTATAATTAGGCAATAGAGTTTCAACATGCCATCTCCAGTATGACCACCAAGGATGGTACGAGCACACACTAATCTTGTACAACATAGAAAATGGGTGAGAGTAATAACAACATCATATGTATCTTTGTTTGCACACTTTATCCTAAAGGTGTATTTGAACTCATTCCATGGGATCCAATCCTTGGTCTGGTGAGAAAATAAATTAGCTATTATAACAATACCCTTTTTGAAAAACCACTGAGCATGAGTCCATTGCACCCAAGCTAAGGAAGAACCTTTATGAAGAAACATATGGGACCACCAAATATTAATAGAATTGTTGGATAAGCCTTTACAAAAGCCATATCATCTCTAACAGATCCAAGGAGTGAGCTACTACCAGGATTTTCATATACTTATAATAATAAAGAAGCCAAAAATATTAACAAAAATTGGAGCAACAATGAGAGAAAATACAACCCTCTCCATGCTCTATGGTTTAAGGGAAGATTAGAGTAAGTGAAATATTAAACCAAAAATTTCCAAGCTTCAACTCCCCTCAGATCCCTAATCACCCACTTTGCACATAGAGCAATACCTTATCGTATATAGTCCAACAAACCCATTCCACTAGATTCTCTAATAAGATAACAAATATCCTAGACAACTCTATGAAATCTCTTTGTTTCAGAAGAATTATGAAGAACACAAGCTTATACTGAGAAGGGGGGTGAACAGTATAAGACCACTTTTTGTTTTTCTTTATTAATCAAAAATATACAATGTAAATATAACAATATCAATAGTAGTAATCAAAGCAATATATAAATCACCACACACAATAGAGACACCATAATTTATGTGGTTCACCCAATGTGGGCTACTCCACGGAGAAAATATTTCACTAAAATTTTCTCAATCAATATCTTGGGAATCCTTTCCCTATTACAATATTTATGGACCTTTGTCCAAAGGAGACACCAATCCCCTAAATCAAGTTCATGGATCTCTATCCATAGGAGATACCAATCTCCTTATCTCTGCTTTGACTAGTGATCCTCTAGAAGACCTCTGCCTCCACTACCCTTAGAAAATGTATCTATCCATAGATGACACTTGTATTCCCTACTATGGCTAGAGATCTCAATCCTTAATTTTTTCACCTCCAAGATTTTTCTTAAATTTGCACTAAACATAGTCCTTTGGTCTAGCACAAATATGTCCTTAATCTCTGTCTCTGGTCTGGTACAAATCCATCCTTAAATCTGCACCAAAATTTGTCCTTGAATCTGTACTAAACATAGTACTTCGGTCTAGCACAAATTTGTTCTTGATATCTTTCCTCAAGTCTTAACTCAAAGCTTTACTCAATTTCAAATCAATTCTATTGGATCTGCACTAAACCTTAACTCAAGGTTTGAAAAAATCAATCAATTCTACTATGAAGCCTTCTTAAAGACTTATCTCAAATTTTCCTTGTAAGCTTCCACAAAAGTTCACACTAATCTATCCACAAATCCTCTCTAGAACTTGTCCAATCTGCTCAATAAGTCCTCTCAAGAACTTATCCAAATCTACTTAATAATCTATATTGTAAGCTTCCACAAAAGCTTACCCAAATCTGTCCACAAGTCTTCTCAAAGGCTTACCTCAAATCTTCTCAACAAGTCCACACTAGAACTTGTCCAATCTCATAGAAAAATAAAGAGAATTTTTAGAGACTCAATATGCTCTATAATCATCACAATGCTAAATCACTTTCAATCAATCTTTTAGAAACATACAGAGAATTTTTAGAAACTCAATATGCTTCAACTCAATCAATTTCTCAATTCAATTTAGAATATAGAATAGTTTATTTTATGGAACTTGAACAATCACTTCACACACCCACTTGACTAGACTCAACCAACTCTACTCAACCAATCACTCAATGAAATAATCCTTCCTTACAAACCCTAGTCCAAGCATATGACATTCACTCAAAATGTTTCCAATAATGTCTATCAACCAATATCACATAACAATGATACTAATGTTATTTTCAACCCCAGTTCAAGTTCTTCACACAACCAATGGCTTCAACAAAAATGCTTATAAAATAAATCTCTCATAACAATGATACTCATGTTCTTTTCAAACCTAGTTCAAGTTCTTCACAAAACCAATGACTTCAACAACAATAATTATAAAAAAAATCTCACATAACAATGATACTCATGTTCTTTTTAAACCCTATTTGTTTTCACACAACCAATGGCTTCAACAAAAAAACTTATAAAACAATGTTTTAACAACAACTCTTTATTCCAGAAAACCTTGAAGCATTAACTCAACACACTCAATAAGGAAGTCCTAATCAAATACTTTTCACTCCAAAATTATTTTCTAGAAAACCAACCAATCAAATTAATTATGGAAGAATGTGCTCATACCTTTTCTTGATGATGAATGAACCTCAAACATTTGTCACAACCACAAACACTTCTTTTCCAAGCTCAAGAAGTTAGAAAATCATCACAAAGATACAATGCAAATATCAAAACACTCATACACGTTATCACTCCAACTTTATAAAAACATTCATAAAAATATAACAATAATTGGTCAAATACACCTTTTAATTTCCCAATTAGAGTAATATCAATAAAATCACCTTCTCAAAATAATCAATCTTCAATTTACCTTTTATCTCTCCTTTTAATCAAAAATTAAAATTTAAATTAAGCCCCTTTAACTTTAACCCCATATAACTCGTTGAAACTATATTTAAAACTTAGGCTTGGTAAAAATTAAAATTAAAATGTTTACCTATACCTTATGTGAGACCCGAAGCTTTGATCACTTCCTCGTACGCCCTAGCCACAAACTTGACTGTCGTGAGAACTAGACACTCGTTTAACACCAAACGAGCACCACGTGCTCCTTATCCCTTGTTGGTGCTAAAACAAATTGCATGCTTCTCACACCAAAATGATCCGTCATGAATCAAATGCGGTTCTCACACTACCTAAATGTCTTAAATCCTAGCCAAGTGCTACTAGGCCACTCCACCTAGTTGGATGGGGTTTCTCCTCCTACTATAATTTCAACCTCCTCGTTGATGCTAAAAACAATTTTGTCTTCTTCCCTTTTTCTGCATTTGATTTCGATATTTCACAATTTGAAAATTATTCGAACACCTTTGAAACTGCCATTAAGGCATGTATTAATATACAATGCCTTCCCTTTCATTGGATGTCGACGCATTTCAATTCTTCACCTTAACCTTAGATGTTAGTGCATTTTGATTTAAATAATTAATTTATAAATTATTTAAATTCTTTAGAATTTAAATCTTATAAATTAATATTTAATTCCTTTGGGTCTTATTAAGGCTTAAAGCCTTATCTGAATTTACCACCTTGTATAAGTAATATTTATTTATAAAATTTAAATTCAAATTGAATTTAAATATTTTATAAAATAAATATTAAAACCTCCTTTAGCTTTTAAAAAAACTTCCTTGGGTTTTAATGAAAAACCTTTTATTTATATTAAATATATCATGAAGCTTTTTGCCATTAATATTTGCATTGTTCCTTGACATATTCCTTGACATCAATGACAACTTTGACTGAAAATTTCCAACAATCTCCCCCATTGTCATTTTTGGTAACCCAAATTATTTTTACTAAAAACTTGACTTTTCCTTTGTTTTGCTCCCCCTGGGACATTGCTCCCCCTGGCTCAATGCTCTTTTCAAATCTCTCATCTTTACTCAAATACCAAATCTCTCCCCCTTACTCAAATCTCTCCTCCTTTGACATCAATTGAAAATGGTAAGCTTTGGGGCTTAGGGCTAAGAATGAGCCTCTTAGCTTAGCCCCTACCCCATCTCCTCTTGAGGTGGTTAATTTTGGGGTGGGAGTATTTCTACTCCTAATAAGCACTATTATTTACCTTTATCCTGATCCTTATGATTCCTCTGACTGTTCCTTTCCATGTCCATGTTTCTGACCATGTCTACATTACTATCCTTGTTCCTGTTCTTGTTTATAATCATTTTCCTATTCTTATTCATATCCATGTTTGTGTTCCTGTTCTTATCCATTTTCTTGCTTGTACTTGATTATGGAATGTCTACTCTACACCATTTTGCTATGCAACCATCATTATTGCACTTATAACACTTAATATTATTATTACTTGGAGGTGCAAATGTCTTAGGATTTCTCCTAGTGAAGCCATATCTTCTTCTATCATGAACCCTACAATTCGTTGCCTTGTGACCAAATTGATTATATGAGTAGTAATACCCATTGAAAAATTGTCTATTCCCATATACTTGTCTTTCATGTATCCTACACTACGAAGTCATATGCCCAAACCTGTGACATGAAAAACATCTTCCATAGAAGCCTCCTCGTGTTGACCTCATTGGTCTCTTAGTCTCTCTTGATCTATTTTTATTGTTGTTCCATCTATTTTTTCTTTGTGCATTGTTCATGTTCTTGTTGAACTTTCTGTTGTCCAACTCATCCTCAGATTTCTTACTTTCTCTTATACTATATTCTTCTGAAGTGTCTTCATCTAAAGTTTCTTCTCCTCCAGAACTTGAGGTTGACTTTCCTTCCCATATATTTTGAATTTGTTCAAAATCAAGACTTTTTTTTCTTGATGTAGGCTTTTGTATCTTGATGAACTTATCTAAATTATTTGAGCTATTTTTGAACCCGTTTAGCTTGAATTTGGAGTCTTCTAAATATTCCTTTAGCAGGATCACTTCTTGTGCCAAATTTTCATATTCTAAGACCTTTGCTTCTAAATTATATTTGAAATTACTTGTCTTAGCCTTTGATTTGTCTAGATCCTCTCTAATAATTCTTCTCTCTTCATCACATTCTTGAAACTGAGATTATAATTTAGAATTTTGCCTTCTTACCTTCCTTACTATTTCAAGAGCAAAGATAAGTTCTCCCTTAAGATCATATCCTTCTTTATCTAATTCTTCCTCCTAGAATATTCTCTTCTGGTCCTTCAAGTGTATCTTCATATTCATCATCACTAAAACTATAACTATTCTTTGTACAACTATATTCAAGGTATCCAAAATTACCACATCTAAAATACTTGAGAATTATTGGAGTCCTTTTCTTAACTTATTATTTTTATTCAATCATAAATAGGACTTCATCTCTATCATTATCTAAAAAAATAGCATCACTATCACTTGAGTACTTACTTGCCTTATCTGAATAATAGCCCATCTTTTTCCTTTGAAAGAACTTCTTTCCTTATCTGCTTTGTCCATCCTTGCTTT
Source organism: Wollemia nobilis (assembly GCA_028583015.1). Taxonomy (NCBI): domain Eukaryota; kingdom Viridiplantae; phylum Streptophyta; class Pinopsida; order Araucariales; family Araucariaceae; genus Wollemia; species Wollemia nobilis. Next base: position 534,966 of record JAQPPZ010000045.1, read on the forward strand.
TATTTTGATGTTTGTATATTTATGATTCCCTGCTTCTGTGATCCTATTTTTCTTCATCATAATTATTCTTAGTTTCTTGACAGTCATTTGAATAATGACCATACTTTCCACAATTGAAATATTTAACAAATTTTGTATCCTTAAATATTATTGAATCCTTATTCCTTTTACCATAATTTGCTTCCTCATCACTAGATGACTCATTGCTTGATTCTGACTTATTACCCTTTGTCTTCTTGATTGCTTTGAATTTTACTTCCTTCTTGGGATTAGGTTCTTTTGATCTTATATCAAAAGAAGTAAGAATACCAAGCAACATATCTCTTGTCAAAGTATCACCATCCTTGGATTCTTCTATAGTAGAAATATTTTCACTGAAAATTTTTGGAAGATATCTTAAGACCTTATCACAAACATTTGATTCATCAACCTTAATTCCAAGTCCTTGCATAGCATTAACAACCTCATCGATCTAAAGTAGATAAGTACTAATGTTTTCCTCATCCTCCATTCTCAATTTTTCAAATTATCCTTTTAGATTTTGTATCTTTGCTTTCTTGACACTTTTATCTCCTTCATATATATTTTGCAACTTATCCCACATTTCTTTTGCATTTTTACAATGCATAACTTTTATGAACTCTATTCTATGCAAACCTTTGAAGAGTGCATTCATTGCCTTTGAATTGTAATGCTATAGAATCTTAACTTCCTTATCTGTAGGTGAATCAACCGAGGGGTTGTATTCATTTTCAACTACTTTCTAAACTTCATTACCAAGTGCCTTCAAGTAGATATTCATTCTCAAAATTCAATATACATAATCACTTCCATAAAATACTATTATTGAGTTATCTAAAGGTCCATTCTTAGAATCCATTGTGTTATTGTAATATTTTCCTTCAATATGTTAAGCTCTTATGAAGGAACCTGCTCTGATACTAATTAAAGAACACAAGCTTATACTGAGAGGGAGGGTGAACAATATACGACCACTTTTTACTTTTTTTTCCAAATCAATATTATGCAATGTAAATATAGCAATATCAATAGCAGTAATCAAAGCAATGCAAAAATAACCACACACAATAGCGACACCATAATTTACATGGTTCACCCAATGTGGGATACTCCATGGATAAAATATTTTACTAAAATTTTCTCAATAAATATCTTGGGAATCCTTTCCCTATTACAATGTTGATGGACCTCTGTCCAAAGGAGACACCAATCCCCTAAATCAAGTTGATGGATCTCTATCCAATATAGACACTAATCTCATAATATCTGCTATGGTTGGTGGTCCTCTAGAAGACCTTTGCCTCCAGTACCCTTAGAAAATGGAATTCTATCCATAGAAGACACTTGTCTTTCCTGCTCTAGCTTGAGATCTTTGTCCTTAATTGTATCACCTCCAAAGCTCTATCTCAAATATAAACTAAACATAGTCCTTCGGTCTAGCACAAATATACCCTCAATATTTGCTTCTAGTCTGGCACAAATTTATCCTCAAATATGCACCAAAATATATCCTCAATTTTTTACTAAAAATAGTCCTTTCATCTAGCACAAATTTGTCCTTGATATTTGTCCTCAAGCCTTAACTCAAATATTGACTCAATATCAAATCAATTTTTCTAGATATGCCCCAAACCTTAACTCAAAATTTGAACAAATCAATCAACTCTGCTCTCAAGACTTCTCAAAAACTTGTCTCAAATCTGCCTTGTAAGCTTCTACAAAAGCTCACACTAATCTGTCCACAAGTCCTCTCTAAAATTTTTCCAATCTGCTCAATAATTCCTTTCAAGAACTTATCCAAATCTGCTCAATAATTTGTATTGTAAGCTTCCACAAAATCTTACCCAAATATGTCCATAATTTTTCTCAAAGACTTACCTCAAATCCACTCAACAAGTCCACACTAGAACTTGTAAAATATTATAGAAACATAAAAAGAATTGTTCGAGACTCAATATGCTCTATATTCATCACAATACTCAATCACTTTCAATCACTCTTTTAGAAACATACAGATAATTGTACCCAGGTGTTGTAGGTGAGTTGGAGAGGAGAGGGTAATCCTCCAAGGGAGGTCCTAGGTTCAAATCTCCACCCTACCAAAAAGCTGAATTGGATATCAAAAATCCAATTGATAATGTTGGTGCGGGCATGGGTCGGGTGCGACTCCTGGGTGACTTTGACAGTGTAGACCCCCCTGTTCGTGGTCTCAGACCAAGGCGGCCCCAAAAGGGGTTTTTTGCTAAAAAAAAAAAACATACAGAGAATTGTTAGAGACTCAATATGCTTCAACTCAATCACTTTCTCAATTCAATTTAGAATATAGAATAGTTTATTTTATGGAACTTGAACAATCACTTCACACACCCACTTGACTAGGCTTAACCAACTCTACTCAACCAATCACTCAATGAAACAATCCTTCCTTACAAACCCTAGTCTAAGCATATGACATTCACTCAAAATATTTCCATCAATGCTAATAAACCAATCTCACATAACAATTATACTAATGTTCTTTTCAACCCTAGTTCAAGTTCTTCACATAACTAAAGGCCTCAACAACAATTCTTATAAAACAACTCTCACATAACAATGATACTCATGTTCTTTTAAACCCTAGTTCAATTTCGTCACACAACCAATGACTTCAACAATAATACTTATAAAAAAACTCTCACATAACAACGATACTCATGTTATTTTAAAATCCTACTTCAAGTTCTTCACACAACCAATGGCTTCAACAACAATGCTTATAAAACAAGGTTTTAACAACAACTCTTTATTCTAGAAAACCTTGAAGCATTAACTCAACACACTCAATAAGGAAGTCCTAATCAAATCCTTTTCACTCCAAAATTAATTTTTAAAAAACCAACCAATCAACTTAATTATGGAAGAATGTGCTCATACCTTTTTCTTGATGATGAATGAACCTCAAACATCTATCACAACCACAAACACTTCTTTGACAAGCTCAAAGTTAGAAAAGTCTCACAAAGATACAATGCAAATATCAAAATACTCATACACCTTATCACTCCAACTTTATAAAAACATTCATAAACATATAACAATAATTGGCCAAATACATCTTCTAATTTCCCAATTAGAGTAATATCAATAAAATCACCTTCTCAAAATAATCAATCTTCAATTCACCTTTTATCTCTCCTTTTAATTAGCAATTAAAATTTAAATTAAGCCCCTTTAACTTTAACCCCTTATAACTCCTTGAAACTATATTTAAAACTTAGGCTTGATAAAAATTAAAATAAAAACATTTATCTCCTCCTTAGGTGAGACTCGAACCTTCGATCACCTCCTCGTGCGCCATAGCCATGACCTCGACTACTGTGAGTGCTAGGTGCTCATTTAACACCAAACGAGCATAATGTGCTCCTTATACCTTGTTGGCTCTAAAGCAAATCGCATGCTCCTCACGTCAAAATGATCCATCGTGAATCAAACGTGGATCTCACACTACCCAAATGCCTTAACTCTTAGCCAAGTTTCGCTAGGCCACTCCGCCTATTTGGATGGGGTTTCTCCTCCTATGGTAACTTCAACCTCCTTGTTGACGCTAAAACAATTTTGTCTTCCTCCCTTCTACTACCTTTGATTTTGATAATGCACTATTTGAACATTATTCAAACACCTTTGAAACTGCCATTAATGCATTTATTAATATACAATGCCTTCCATTTCCTTGACGTCGATGCATTTTGATTTTTCACCTTAACCTTAGATGTCGGTGCATTTTTATTTAAATAATTAATTTATAAATAATTCAAATTATTTAGAATTTAAATCTTATAAATTAATATTTATTTCCTTTGGGTCTTATTAAGGCTTAAAACCTTCTCTGAATTTACCACCTTGTATAAGTAATATTTATTTATAAAATTTAAATTCAAATTGAATTTAAATATTTTATAAAATAAATATTAAAACCTCCTTTTTATTTTAAAAACTTCCTTGGTTTTTTATGAAAAACCTTTTATTTAGCTCATCCATGGTTTAAAAAAAAACCGCCTTCATATGCTTCCACATAATATTAAAAATATTATAAAGCTTTTTGCCATTAATATTTGCATTGTTCCTTGACATATTCCTTGACATCAATGACAACTTCATTCCTTGACATCAATGACAAATTTGACTCAAAATTTCCAAAAAATTATTCCTAAGAAAATATCGAAGGATTTTTTCAAGCTTCTTATAGCAAGCCTTTGAAGAAAACCAGTAAGATGAATAACAAACATGAGTTGTAGCTAAAAATTTAGAGCAAATCTAAAATTCACCTACTGATGACAACTTATTAGTAAGCCAGAAATCAAGTTTCTTTTCGACTCTTTGAAGCACATAATTCTAAAGCTGAGCAGGGAAGCATTGAAAGGCAAAAGGAATACCAAGAAACTTAAAAACTTCTCGAGGAGGGATCCAATTCCAATGATACCCTTGAAGGAAAGGTGGCTTAGGCAAGGGAGACTATCTGAAGTAGGAGGTCTTCCTCCATTGTATGCTAGAACCAGAGGCTATGCAAAAGATTTTCAAATAAAATAGAGCATTAGAAATATATTTATTGTCTTCCCTTATAGTAAGCAATGAGTCATCATCAAAGTGACCATGAATAAGTTGTCCCTAATCATTTGGAAGAGCAATTTCTTTAATAAGACCTAAAAAATATTGAGCAACTAAAAGATAGCCAAAGGCTTCAACAACAAGCACATATAAAGAAGGAGCAATAGGACACCCTTGTCGAATAGACCTAAAAAAGCCCACTGCTTTAGACTGTGAATTATTTAGATTGAGAATAATTGAAGCATATCTGAATAGCATAGCAATAGTCTGAATGAAAACTAGAGCAAATCATAAAGCTATGAGCATAGAAATAATGAATCTTCATTCAATGTGGTCATAAGCTTTCTCAAAATATATCTTAATAAAAAGCATGTTTTGGTTTGACATTCGGGCCCATTCCATGCCCTGCCAGATAGCCAAAAAATTATCAAGGATGTACATTCCTTGAATAAAGCCGATTTGCTCTGATCTGACTATCAAAGGAAGAAGAGGCCTATGGAAAAGAGCCAAAGCTTTGGAAATGATCTTATAACTAACATTCAACAAATTACCTAAAAAGCAAATTAATTATCTAAAAATAATTAAAATCCCAAAAATAATTTTTTAAAAGTCCAAAAAACATTATATATAGAAAAAAATGTTTTTTTTTTCTATATATAAAGAGAACATGTCTAAAAATAACTTCTAAGGGAAATTAAGAGTTTTAGGTAGGATCCATAGGAGTTGGCATGCAAGGAAGAAGATAAATTTTTAGGGTTGACCTAGTTTGGAGGAGTTATCCCATGTCTTGGGTCTCTTTTTCCATTTCTTCTTCCTTGGTCCTAGTTGTTCTGAAGCCTATTAAAATTGGGGATTTTTTTACCTACGTTTGGAGGTTTGTTGGAGGCTATTTCTTGGTTAAAAATCTCCAAATATTCACCTTTATCCCTTCTTTGGTTGTCTACTTCTAGTGGAGGTTTCCTTCTACCTCCTTTTACCTCTAGTTTGATTCGGTTTCGTTGGGCTTGTATCGGTTGGTTGTCTTATCAACCCCCTTTATTTGGCTTGTTTTGGTTTAGTTTGGATCATCTCCAATGGATCTATTCTCCTTGTTTTTTGGCCTGGAATTTGATGTTTTTGCTACATGTGAAGGCTCCTCTAGCAACTCTCTTCCTCCTAGATGATATGGTGAAGCTAGGTTTGTTAGCTCTATGTTCTAGAGTTGATGAATATATTGGTTTCAATAGGGGTTGGGTGGACCCCTATCTTCTTTTTGCTATTTGGTTTGATATTCCCTTCCTAGGAAACATCTCTATAGATGCTTGTTCTCCCAGAGATATTATCTTCCATAGTACCAATAGGGCCCTTGTCTTCCTCAAACAAACTATGAAAGCCTTCTCTTCATGTGAAATATTACTATGTTTGCATGCTCTCTCAGAGAGAGTGTCTTACTAAGGATCAAGAGTCTACCTTTGACAATCTGGAATGACTCTTTCTTCATGGGAGAGCATCATGTAGATGATTGCTCTCTTGAAGAGCTTGTTCCTATAGGATCTTGATGGCTCTCTATCCCTTTTGGTGGTTTGTGGCTTCCCTATTTGCTCAATCATAGAGAGACCCCTTAAGGAGGGGAATTTTTTAAATTTCAAATTTGCTTGTTTGAGTAGGATTTCCCTACTTTGGTGGGAGTTTTTCTTTTTTGAAGTTCTTGTTTGAGCAACAACCTTACTTGGGCAAGAATTTTCAAATTTTATTTTCTTGTGGATATTGTCACATTTGAGTCTCTCATTGTAAAATGTTTAGGGGCCTTTCAAAATCCCTTACACCAATAAAATAAAAAGAAATTCCAAGGGTTTAAAATAATATCTCAATTTCTTATAAAGTCATCTATGTTGCAAAGAGGAAAATCAAGCCTAAAATATATATTTTTTATTGATTAAATACTTCTTATACATATACATATCCACTGTGGGGATTGAACTCGGGTCACATCACAGATAATGCAAGTGGCATCCTTGCCGGTAGACCACATCATCTGGATATAAGCCTACAATATTTAATAAATTTTAATGTGCTAAAGCTATGGAACATAGGCTCACAAGTACTCATTGGAAAGATTATTTTGAGCCTACTTTATGGGAAAATATATTTGCCACTTAAAGAAACCCATAAACACAAACATGACAATAAACATCACAACAAGCTCATAGGAAGCAAAATTTGGGGTAAAATTAAAAGCTTTCAACTAAAGACTGAAAACTACAAACCAGCCCAAGGAAAATAAAATAAAACTTACATTTTTTTAAAAAGTGGCTCCCTAATTTATGCAAATTGGGATGTGTTGTGCAAGTGTAACAACAATATTGTTATAAAATAATTTCTAAAAATAAGAGCATGGAAGAAAAAACTACTAAAATTACAACAATATCTTTAACAAGCAAGAATCCCCCTTCTCCATAGATAATGATCCCTACCAACTCTAAAATTATTAATTTAGATTCTTTTGTAAGTAAAATTGGAAAAAAACATACAAACCCTACTAGAAATTACTCCCATTTTGATAGTAAGTATCAAAAGGGTGGTGTGTGGCTAGTAAAAAAGGGCACTCATTTTCCATTCAATGCATTGAGCATCCTAATCTTGGAGATAAATTCCTTTCTATAAAAGAATTAACAAATTAGTTTCCTTTATATTTTGTTAGGATGGCACACTTTCCCATCCTTCTAAATTGCATTTTCACACCCACTTCTCCAATTCTTCTATCTCCTACGATCTTCCCTTTTCTCTTGGTCCTACCACCTCTATCTCTATTGGTGATTGTCTTAGAAATTAATGCTAGTGATTATTAAATCTAATATTTTTTGAAATGTGTAGGTCACCCTCCCTACATGTAAATTTTACATTTTTTGGTTTCTCAACCATAATAGAATAAAAAATTTATTCCTTAATGAGGCAAAAGTTATTAAAATTTAACTAGTGCACTATATGCTGCTTTTTAAATTACAAGGAAAAAATTCTACATTGAGCATAAACTGAGTAAAGGGGGAAACTCTTGCTCTTCTCCCTTCCCTTGGTTCCTTGGTGGCTAATTTTGGGCATGACCATTACAAAAGATGTACAAGGGCCATTATAGAATGGCTAGTTGATTGGGTTGTACTCAATATATACACATAATGATCAAAACAACTCATATCAACCTTTGAGATTAAATGGCCATGTATCTTTTGACTATTGCATGAGTTATGACTATTGATTTTAACATGGTAAATAAAATTGGTGACTACAACTAGAATTTTCATAAACCCTTTAACAACAAAGACTTTACTAGTTGGTTGTTTTTCCATAATTATCTTCGCATTTTTTATCCCTTCTTTAACCACTCCTCAATTGATAACATATAGTGGTTTACTTGGTGTAATGGTAGATATGGGTCTAATAGGAGATCCAAAAAAATAAATAGAGTATTCCTAATCAAACTCTATTGAAAAAAATCTCTTCCAATCAACTAGTATTTATTATTCTTTGTATTATTTTATTGTTGGAAATTTGAGTTAATTTGAGGTATTTTATGTTGTCATTGAAGTCACATGGATCATTGATGTCACATGGATCATATCTGGTTTTGGTGGCCAAAATATTTCATAAATAAGCATTTATGATCTTTTCGAAAGCATGGCTATTTATAAGGTTTTTGTGAAAACCAATGCAGGTAAAATAAAAGATTTTATTTAAAACCATGGATGGCATATTTGAAATGGGTTTTTCTTAAAACCTAGATTAGGCTTTTGTTTCATCAAAAAATGTGTCCCGGAGATGGAGATATTCAATTTTGAATATTTGGTTTAAATTTTAATATTTAAAATTTAATTTTACATTTTAAAATTAAAATTACCTCAGCGCTGATGTCATCATAAAAAATAAATTAATTTAAAAGTGCAGCTGATGTTTGCAAAAATTAAAGGGAAGTTACATATAAATGCAAAGGCTTTTATTTCAAAAGCCTTGGAATTGAATGCATAGGATATAAGATGAAGAGCGCCAAAATCTTCGTGTGGTAGTGTGGTACAACAATGAGTGAGGGGAGTGCAAAGGTTTTTGCTTGCAAAAGAGACGAGGTTCGATTCCTCAAGGTTAGATTTTTGAGCAAGAGAATTGGCCCACATTTTTTTGATGTGAGCAAGGGGAGAAGGACAAAAGTGCATTTTGCGCTCTTCGTCCTATGCAAGCGCGTAGCTCGCATGGCCTTTGGCACTGCGGTTGAGGATTTTTTTGGCATATATGAGGGTTCGATTCCCTCTAAGAGGCATGTAACGTTTTTATTAATAAATTTTTATTATTGCCTAATGTTGGAGGAATAAGGTGATAAGGGTTTATTTGATTTTTATTGGAAGACAAGTTTAAAAACACTTTTAGAAAAGAAGATATTTATATTATTTTCCTTTTATAAAAGTATATCATATTATATATCATTGTAAATCTTATTTTGAGGGATATTTGACTAACTCGTTTATAAGGAGAAATAAGGTGTATGTAGAGAGATATTTCTATTTTTGTAAAGGGGTTCAAAAGTGAAGATTTTTGTGCTCTTTTCAAAGTGTGTTGAGTGTGGCATATTTCCAAAGGGGTTTCTTCACTTCATAAAAGGTATGGGTACATTCTCCTATTGATTGTTTATGGTGGTTTATTTCTTAAATATCATTAGAGGGAAAAGGATTGTTTGTGGTTTCCTTTTCGAAAGTGGTTGGTTGAATGCATCAAGGTTTTTTGAATTGAGAGTTGTGTTTAAACCTTGTGTTATAAGCATAGTTGTTGAAGCCCATTGGTTGTGAAATAACTTGAGTTTGAAAAGAAAATGAGTATCATTGTTATGTGAAATTTGTGGTTGAGCATTGTTGGAAACATTTGAGTTGGTTGATGCATACTTGGACTAGGGTTTTGTGATAAAGAATTGTCCCTTGTGGTGATTAGTTGAGTTGAGGTTGATTTGAATTGATTTGAGATTAATTTGAGTTGAGAGTGAGATTAGAACATATTGAGTCTCTAACAATTCTCTTTATGCTTCTATGAGTTGATTTGAGTTGAGTTGAGTTGAGATCATTGTGGATCATTTTTGTCATCTATTGAAGAGTACATTGTAATTCATTGTTGAGTTCATCTTTGAGATTTACCTTGATAAAGGTGTGGATGAGATTTGAGTGCTACTTGAGCATGATTGATTGAGCCTTTGAGAAGGCTTTGTGGATAGTTTTGGGACAACTTTGTGGACAGTTTTGGGATAGATTTATGGAAAATTTTGGGACAACTTTGTGGATAGTTTTGGGACAGATTTGTGGATAGTTTTGGACAGATTTGTGGACAGTTTTGGGATAAATTTGTAGATAATATTTGTACAAGTTATTAATGATCTTGTTGGAACATATTTGAGTAGGTTCTTGGTGAGATTTCTAGAGCATATTTGGACAAGTTATTATTGATGTTGTTGGAGCAAATTTGGGTAAGTTCTTGGTGAGATTGCTAGAGTAGTTTTAGACAAGTTCTTAGTGAGCTTGTTGGAGAAGATTTGGGCAAGTTCTTTGTGAGCTTGATAGAGCAGTTTAGGATAAGTTTTGTGTGAGCTTGTTATTCAGTTTTGGACAAGTTCTATGTGAGTTTGTTATTCAAATATGGGCAAGTTCTTTGTGATCTTTCTAGAGCAGCTTTGGAAAAGTTCTATGTGAACTTGTTATTCATATTTGGATAGATTCTGTGTGAACTTATTATTTCTTAGCTTTGAGCAGATCAAAGGAATAATTGTATTGGATATTTATGTGTGAAATATTATAAGGAGATCATCTTGTGGAGTACCACATATTGGGGGAACCACGTTAAATCTTGTGTCTCAATTTTGTGTGGTGACTTGTGCTCTTGCTTACTACTGCTATCTAAGTTATTAATTCACATTGCTAAATTTGGTTATTGAAATTAATGACATTAATTGATATTGATTTGGAAAAAAAGTAAGAAGTGGTCTTATGTTGTTCACTCCCCCCCTCTTAGTATAAACTTGTGTTCTTCAATTGGTATTAGAGAAGGTTCCTCCGAAAAGGCTAACAACTTGATGGTAGACTCCACAAGAACACAAATGACTTCACAAAATAGATCATCTACAAATAAGGCTCCATTGTTTTATGGTAACAATAATTACTTGATATTACAAGGATATAATGTTTGGAAGATGGTTGAAAAATAATATAAGGTTGAAGGTGATCCTGGGGAATATAAGACTATCAGGAAATTGGTTGAGATAAATGCAAGAGCAATAAATTATATTTTGAGTGGGCTACATGAGACATATTTTGCAAAGGTCATGGTATGTACTTAAGTTAATTATATGTGGACCAAGTTGAGAAATATTTATGAAGGATATTCCAAGGTAAATTTGGAAAAACTACAAACTCATAGAAAAATATTTGAGGAATTGAAAATAGAAGATTATGAAGATATTGCAAAGTTTTCACTTTGAGTTGATGAGATTAATAACACCATGAGAGGCCTAGGTTTTGAAATGAAAGAATCATAAGTTACTCAAAATGTTTTGAGATCACTTCCCATGAAATATGATGCAAAGGTTTCAGCAATAGAAGAAACAATGGATATCAACAAGTTAACAATGGAAGAATTGCAAGGTACTCTCACAACTTATGAGATAAGGGTAAGTAAGAATCAAGCTCCAATAAAAGAGATTGTATTCAAGGCTTCAAAAAAGAGAAAGGGAAAGTTTCAGAAATAGATAGAGTTTTAGAAAATGACGAGAAAACTAACTTCATCAAAAGGAATAAGGACTCAAGGAATTTCAGAGATATAAGGAAAGTTAGGTGCTACAAGTGTGGTGATCTTGGTCACTATGCATACAAATGTCCACATGAAGAAAATAGTGATGATGAAAAATAGGGTCAAATAAGAAAAGAAGATGGAAAGCATGACAAAGATGACAGACACAAGCAAAACAGGTATGAGAAGAAGAATTTTTTTTGTAAGGCAAAGAAATATTACTACATTATAGAGGAAAGTGATAGCTCAGATCATAGAGATAGAGATAAATTAGATGATGAAAAGGAAGAACATTTATTCCTAGGAATAGAAGGTGAAAAAGAATAGTGCTTTGTATGTGGTCAAAGAGATCACAGATCAGGATATTGCAATGGTTTCACTGATAGTGAAGATGAGATGACACATCAAAAAAATAGGTATGGTCAAATAAATCTTGAGAGTTTGTTTGCTATAGAATATTATAATGATCTTAGTGATAGTGAAGATGAAGAAGGGTTTTTCTATGGAATAAGAGAAGTAGAAGAAGAAAAATCACTCCAAATGAAAGAAGTTAAACAAGAGGATAATGTCTTAGTTGATATAAAGGAAGACTTCAATGTTATCAATGAGCAACTACAAGAGGTTAAGGAGAATATAAAAGAATTGAGATGTTCCCTACATGAGAAGTTTGATCCATCACATAACTCAAAAGGTTAAGATATTTACACTAAGAAGGAAACATGTATTATAGAGGCTATAGAGATGGATGCCAATTTGCTACTTGACATAAATAAAGAGAAAGAAGAGGAAGATTTCAAAGCATCAAAAGTCTCATATTTTAGGTTTGGGGAATCACACTCAAAAGGAAATGAAGTTCTAAAATATGAAAGCAAGGAAGCACCTAATATTTGTGAGGAAATTTCTAAAGTTCCTATGGCTCCAAATATTCAATTTGGTTCTTGTTTTGAGATAGGTGAATCAAGCTCAAAGGGAAAAGAAATTTTTGAAGAGAAAGGCAAGGAAGAAACTAAGGAAGAGGTTTTAGATGCTACAAAGAAGATTCAAGGATGTAATGCACAAGTTGAATATGATCATAAGGATAATTGTCAAGAAAGGCATGAAGAACCAAGGCATGAAAAAATGGCTTTTCAAGGACATTGTTTTTCTTGTAATGGATTTGGACACATGGCTATATATTGTAGGATCCATGGATCAAAGAAGTTTGATTTTTCTAGAAGAAACTTCAAAGGAGGAAGGTATGGTTTTCAGGGACATTGTTTCTCATGCAATAGGATTAGTCATAGAGCTTTTCAGTGCAAAGGAAATGAGCAACATGGTTTTGGTTTTAGAGCTACACAATTTAGAAGTCATGGTTATAATGGTCATGAAAACAGAGCTTCACAATACAAGGTTCGGGAAAGGAATGGATATGGAAATTATTTTAAGAATGAATTCAGTACATGGCCACCAACCAAAGGCTATAATATCAAATGTTTTAATTGCAATAACTTTGGGCATATTGCAAGATGGTGTAGGACTCAATTCCAAACAGGTTCAAGGCAAGAAATTCAAACAAGTTCAAGGCAAGAAGGTCAAACAAGTTCTAGCCAAGAAGATCAAGTAATTCATCAAGAGAAGGATATCAGAAAAACATGGAAGTAAGTTGATAAAGGAAAGAAACAAAGTGAGATGGGAGTAAAAGTACTACCACCCCAAAATTAATCACCTCAAGAGAGAAGGGGGTGAGGGGGCTAAGCTTAAGAGTCATATCCTTTAGCGCCATAGGTGTCCCTTTTGTCATTGATGTCAAAGGGAGAGATATTTGAGTAAGCAGGAGAGCATTGAGTTAGGGTGAGTAGCCTCCAAAGAGAGTATTGAGTTAGAGGGAGCAACATCCATAAAGAGTATTGAGTCAGGGGGAGCAGCTTTGATTCTCAAAGATGGTTTTTGCAGTGATTGTGGTGTTTGCATTAGAGGTATTGCCATCAATGACAAAGGGGGAGATTGTTGAAAATTTGAGTTAATTTGAGGCATTTTATGTTGTCATTGATGTCACATGGATCATATTTGGTTTTGGTGGCCAAAATATTTCATAAATAAGCATTTATGATATTTTGGAAAGCATGGCTATTTATAAGGTTTTTGTGAAAACCAAGGTAGGTAAAATAAAAGGTTTTATTTAAAACCATGGATGGCAGATTTGAAATGGGTTTTTCTTAAAACCCGGTTTAGGCTTTTGTTTCATCGAAAAAGGTGCATTTAAAATTACCTCAGTGCGGACAAGAGAACCAAAACAAAAGAACGACATACACGTGTCTTACTAAAAGGAGAAGCATTTATCAGATGAACTTGGTGTAGGCAAACCATGCTGGAGGACTTCTCCTTATTGACCTCTTTATAAAATAACAAATAATTTACTACTATTTTATCGAAAGCTTACAATAAACATTGTGAGAAACTTCAAATTTTTATAACAAGAGGATATTATAATATTGGGGGAAGACTATGGAAATATCATGAAATATATCTTGACATAGATATATGTACCTCTATAGCTGCACAAAATGCATGAGGACATGCATTATAACAGGTTACCAAAAAGAAAAATTTTCAAATTAAAATTACCAAAAAGAAAAATTTTAAAATTAAAATTACCTCAGTGGGAATTTTAAAATTTTATGCTTATCAATAGGGAATTTAACACAAAGCCACCACACACCCACCCCTCACACACTCGCCCATGCCATGGTTTGAACCTTGGACCTTCAAAATTCCCTATGTATTGGACCTTAAAAAACTAAAATTCCCATAACAATACAAAACTACAAATGCCGACATCATCATCAAAAAGAAATAAATTTAAAGGCGCAGCCTTGCAAAAATTAAAGGGAAGTTACATATAAATGCAAAGGCTTTTATTTTAAAAGCATTGGAATCAAATGTAGAGGAGATAAGATGAAAATCACCAAAATCTTTGTGTGGTGGTGTGGTCCAACGACGAGCGAGGAGAGTGCAAATATTTTTGCTTGCAAAATATATGAGGTTCGATTCCCATGGGTTAGAGTTTCGAGCAAGAGAATTGGCCCACATTTTTCTGATGTGAGCAAGGGGAGAAGGACAGAAGTGCATTTTGCGCTCTTCATCCTATGCGAGCACGTAGCTCACATGGTATTTGGCACCATGGTTGAGGATTGTATGGGCAGAGACGAGGGTTCAATTCCATCTAAGAGGCAAGTAAAATTTTTATTAATAAATTTTATTATTTCCTAATGTTGGAGGAATAAGGTGATAAGGGTTGATTTGATTTTTATTGGAAGACAAGTTTAAAAGCACTTTTAGAAAAGAAGATATTTTTGGTATTTTCCTTTTATAAAAGTATATCATTTTATATATCATTGGAAAGCTTATTTCGAGGGCTATTTGAATAACTCATTTAGATGGAGAAATAAGGTGTATGTAGAGAGATATTTATATTTTTGTAAAGGGGTTCGAAAGTGAATATTGTTGTGCTCTTTTCAAATTATGTTGAGTGTGGCAGATTTCCAAAGGGGTTTCTTCACTTCATAAAAGGTATGGGCACATTATCCTATTAATTATTTATGGTGGTTGATTTCTAAAATATCATTGGAGGAAAAAGGATTATTTGTGGTTTCCTTTTCGAGAGTGGTTGGTTGAATGCATCAAGGTTTTCTGAATTGAGGTTTGTATTTAAACCTTGTGTTATAAGCATATTTGTTGAAGCCCATTGGTTGTGAAAGAACTTGAGTTTGAAAAGAACACGAGTATCATTGTTATGTGAGATTTGTGGTTGAGCATTGTTGGAAACATTTGAGTTGGTTGATGCATACTTGGACTAGGGTTTTGTGAGAAAGAGTTGTCCCTTGTGATGATTATATGAGTTGAGGTTGATTTGAATTGAGTTGAGATTGATTTTAGTTGAGAGTGAGATTAGAACATATTGAGTCTCTAACAATTCTCTTTATGATTCTATGAGTTGATTTGAGTTGAGATCATTATGGATCATTGTTGTCATCTATTGAAGAGTACATTGTCATTCATTGTTGAGTTCATGTTTGAGCTTTGCATTGATAGAGTTGTGGATGAGATTTGAGTGCTAATTGAGCATGATTGATTGAGCCTTTGAGAAGGCATTGTGGACATTTTTGGGATAAATTTGTGGATAGTTTTGGGATAGATTTGTGGACAGTTTTGGGATAAATTTTTGGACAAGCATTCTCAAAGACTTGACAAATCTACCCTTAGGTTCTTCTCAAAGAACCAATGCACCTCTGTTCTCAAGCAGTTGCACTCCACATTCGTATTTGCCCTTTGTGTTCTCTATGC
Source organism: Wollemia nobilis (assembly GCA_028583015.1). NCBI lineage: Eukaryota > Viridiplantae > Streptophyta > Pinopsida > Araucariales > Araucariaceae > Wollemia > Wollemia nobilis. Next base: position 550,686 of record JAQPPZ010000045.1, read on the forward strand.
CCTTTGCTCTCTTTTCGCAATCATAGCTGCACTTGATCGAACTTCAACCTTTGCACCTCTGTGCAATCATAGAGGCATTGTCTTCACACACTCTACTTCCTTTGCGATCTTTCACAGTTAGAATGATTCGACGAAATGCACTCTGCACACTACGATCGAATTTCACACTCTACTCTCAACGATTGAACTTCTTGCTCTGTGCCCTATCTGCGAACGTCACACTTCAACAACCCATTCATCGACACATCAAATCTCCATACAACCCTCCTTTTATAATAGAATTTTCATGATGAAAATTTTAATCTTAGTCAGCTATAATAACAAATACAAACCCTAATCTTCGTCGACTGCAAGCCCTAATATTTGTCGGCTAAAATTTGACTTTGTCATCTTCACTATCTCTGTAACTCTTCTGTAGTTTCTACCATGAAAATACATGTCACGATATCGTGACACTTTTCACTTTCTTAACCTCTTCTCGGCTTGCACCCGCGAAAGCAGAACATGTCGCAAAATCATGACACTTTCACTTCCTTGCACTTTTCTCTGCTTGCACTAGCGAAAACAAAACATGTCACAAAATCGTGACACTTTTGCTACCTTGTGCTTTTTTCTGCCTTATGCCTGTGAAAATGGAACATGTCGCAAAATCATGATGCTTTCGCCTTTGAGCTCTTCCTCCTTGAATTTGTCACAAAATCGTGACTCTTCATCTTCCATGCTCTTTCGTTTTGCTTCTGTCATGAAATCATGACTCTTCTCCTATTGAAGACCTGCTTTCTGTTTCTGTCATGAAATCACGACACTTTCTCCAATCGTATGCTGCCATCTCAATCTGTCATGAAATCACGACACTTTCTACATCTATAAGATTTCTCTTCAACTTGTCACAAAATCGTGACACTTTTTACATCCGTACGCTTTCTCTTCAACATGTCACGAAATCATGACATTTATTACTTCGAAACCTTTCCTTTGCTGCATGTCGTGAAATCATGACAGTTCTTACTTGGAAAATTTTCATCTGCAGCATGTCGCGAAATCATGATGGTTCTCACTTCGAAATCTACATGTTTTGAAATCATGACAGTTCTCACTTAGAAATCTACAGCATGTCACGAAATCGTGACACTTTTTGTGTTACTTTCTCTCTCTTCAAACTTGTCATGAAATCGTGACAATTCGCACTATGAACTCTCTCTTCTGCATTATGTCGTGAAATCGTGACACTTTTTCTTTCGGACTCTCTCTCCTACAACATGTCACGAAATCATGACACTTTTTAGTCCGTACAACCTTCCTTGCAATATGTCATGAAATCATGACATTTATGACTTCGTACATTCTCTCTCATCTTTGAGTCACGAAACTGCGACATGTCACGATATCGTGACACTTTTCTAACTTGCTTTCTCTCTCCTACTTAAGTCACAAAAATGTGACATGTCGCGATATCACAAAACTTTTCTAAAATGCTTTCTCTCTCCTACTTAAGTTGCGAAAATGCGACATGTCGTGATATCTCGACACATTTCCAACTTACTTTCTTTCAAACCTGTCAGCTTGGGGTTTGCAAATGACCTTTGAAACTGTTATGCCGTAACCTTCATCAAAACAAATTATTTGACATCAAATCAAATTCCTTAAAAAGCTTCTTGACATCAATGACAACTTATATACTTGAGCAAAGGCAATGTACCCAAAATACCCAAAATTTCCAACAATCTCCCCCTTTTTCATTAATGGCAAACCTTTACTGAAACTTCTTCTCAAGAGCCAAAACTGAAACCAACTATGTTAACAATTGACCAACTGTGCCCACAACTTAGAATCTTCCTTTGAATTTTTGCTCCCCTTGACTTGAAGCTTTCCTCTTCACTTTGAAGCTCTCCCCCTTACTCATATCTCTCCCCCTTTGTCATTAATGGCAAAGGGTCAGGTTTGGGGCTCGAGACTAAGAATGAGCCTCTTAGCTCAGTCCCTCCCCCACCTCCTGATGAGGTGATTAATTCTAGGGTGGGAGTAAAACTCCCATTAGGCACTGATCATCATCAGCGTCTATAACTTCCTTGTCGGGCCTTCTCTTGAACTCTTTGTCTATATTCCTGTTCTTGTTCTTGTTCTCATCCTTGTTCTTGTTTATGCCTCGATCCTTGGACCTGATCATGCCATTGTTCCTGTACCTGTATTCTAGAATTTTAGCTCTACACTGTCTGATTATATGACCTTCATTGTCGCACATGAAACACTTGACGATGTTGTTTCTCTGAGGTAAACCCGATCTTTGAATCCACCAGTTTTGCCAAAACCTATTCTGACCAAACCTGTTATGGCCGAACCTATTTTGATCAAACCTGTTCCTGTTATTTACCTCGCAATAGACTACCTTGTGCCCAAACTATTGACAAGAGTAGCAATACCTTGAAATAAACTAGCATTTCTGAAATTGTCATTTACCTTCTTCACTTGTGCCATGCAATGTGAAGCCATGTGACCAAACCTATGACACGCAAAACATTTGCCTTGAAATTTCCTTTATTTTATGTCTTGGGTCCTGAAAACTTCTCATTTTAAATTTTGTTTTCTATTTCTATGCATCTATCATTCAAGGACTCATGATCTGAAATACTTTCCTCATCAGAACTCTCTTCCTTTTGGAGTCTCTTACTAGACTCTCCAACTTGTTCCTTGTGTGGCTTAACAAAACCAAGGCCTGTTTTATCTATTGTTTTTCTTTGACCTTTGATGAGTGACTTAACCCTTTTGGAGCTATCTTGAAACCTGTAAAGCTTATCCTTGTAATCTTTAGTTTCCTCTTTCAAATAAGCCATTTTCTGTTCCAACTCACTATACTCAAGAACCTTAGACTCTAACTCATCCTTGAGTTCTTGTGTCTTAGCTATAGAGAAATCAAGATTTTCTATAAGATCATCTCTCTCCATACAACATTCATCTAACTTATCCTTGAGTCTAGAATTCTTATTTCTTTCATTTTTTAATGCACTAAGAGCACTAATAAGTTCACTTTCAAGATCCTTTATTTGTTTGCTCTCTGAATCATCAAAGCCTTTTTCAGATTTCTTATCACTAGAGGTGCTACATTTTTCAAAAACCATACATGCATCTTCCTTATAGTTTTTTGAAGCATCCTCATACATACTGGAAACCAAATCATTATTTGTACAATCATCCTCAAGGTGACCGAAATTTCCACATCTAAGACATTTCATGATAATGAATCTATGTTTCGGTTCTTCCTCTTTTCTCGATATGAACAACATTTCATTTTCATCATCACTTGAAGAACTTTCACTATCACTACTAGAACACTTACTTGATTTGTCTAGGTAGAAACTCTTCTTGTGCTTGTGAGAATACCTCTTTCCTTGATTGCTATGCTCATCTTTGTTCTTTCTATGATGCTTGTGCTTTTTAGAATCCTTGCTCTTGGAATCCTATTTGTCTTCATCACTTTCATTCTTGGGAACAGTACAGTTAGTAGCATAATGACCAAACTTTCCACAATTGAAACATCTTATACTTTTTACACTTTTGTGCTTTCTAGAGAACTTGCCTTTCTTGTTGTAATATGCCTCTTCATCACTAGAAGATTCATCACTCTCTTGAAGTTGTTTACCCTTGGATTTCTTGGTAGCCTTGAAAGCTGCCTCTTTCTTGACATCAACCTTCACTTGAGTTCTCAACTCAAATGTTGCAAGAATACTATGGAGCTCATCCTTTTTCAACTTATCCAAATCTTTAGCTTCCTCAATAGTAGAAATATTTTCACTAAATCTATTAGGAAGAGATCTTAAAATCTTATCACAAACATCATTTTCAGCAAGCTCAATACCTAAGTCTTTCATGGAGTTAACAACCTCATCCATACAAAATATGTAGTCACTAATATTTTTATCGTCATTCATCTTGAGATGTTCAAACATACCTTTGAAGTGTCTCAACTTGGCCTTTCTGACATTTGTATCACCTGAATGAACCACTTGCAACTATTTTCACATTTCAATAGCTGTATTGTAGTGAATCACTTTGGTGGGATTTGCTTTCTGTAAGCCTTTTAGGATTGCATTCATTGCTTTTGAATTGCTATGATGTAGGAGCCTTTCTTCTTTAGTATTTGGACCATGCACAGGAATAGTGTATTCATCTTCAATTACTTCCCATACCTCATTACCAAGTGACATTAAATGAACCTTCATCGTTGCACTCCAAAGACCAAAAACTGACCCATCAAGAATAGGTGCTGCATTGCCACTTGAATAATCCATTGTGTTCTTTACTAGCTTTTCCTTCAAGGTGTTAAAATTTTTGAAGGCACCTGCTCTGATACCAATTGAAGAACACAAGCTTATACTAAGAGGGGGGGTGAACAGTATAAGACCTCTTTTTACTTTTTTTCTTTATATTTCAAAATAGTAAAGCAATATACCCAAAGAAATATCAAAGCAATGCACAAAATCATCCACAAAGTGACATCAATTTTAACGTGGTTCACCCAAAATGGTTGGGCTACGTCCACAAAACTTTTCTCTAAAATTTATCTCAAAGTTCTTTGGGAATCCTTCCCAATTACAATGTTTATGAGCCTCGGATCAAAGGAGATACCTTCCCCTCTGCTCTGGAAATGATCCCTCAAAAGATCAACTGCCTCTACCTCTTGCTAGCATGTGGAACTCCTTTCCACCGAAGACCTCTTGTCCTCAATGCTTAGCCTAAGAGACCTCTGCCTTCTATGATCATGTCCACAGTAGCTCAGCAACCTGTACCAAACACAATCAGTCAGTCTAGTAGAAGTCTTCCTCTATCTTTCAGATCTATCCAACTTTGAACAAATCAATCCTCTACACACAAGAATTCTCAAAGACTTGCCAAATCTGCCCTTAGGTTCTTCTCAAAGAACCAATGCACCTCTATCCTCAAGCAATAGCACTCTGCATTCATCTTTGCCCTTTGTGCTCTCTATGCCCTCTGCTCTCTTTTCGCAATCATAGCCGCACTTGATCAAACTTCAACCTTTGAACCTCTGCGTCTTCGCACACTCTGCTTCCTTTGCGATCTTTCACACTTAGAATGATTCGACGAAATGCACTCTACACACTATAATCGAATTTCACACTTTGCTCTCAATGATTGAACTTCTTGCTCTATGCCCTATCTGTGAACGTCACACTTCAACAACCCATTCATCGACGCATGAACTCTCCAAAAAACACTCCTTTTATAATAGAATTTTCATGATGAAAATTTTAATCTTATTCAATTGTTATAACAAATGCAAACCCTAATATTCGTTGACTGCAAGCCCTAATTTTCATCAGCTAAAATTTGACTTTGTCCTCTTCACTGTCTCTACAACTCTTTTATAGCTTCTACCATGAAAATACAACATGTCACGATATCGTGAAACTTTTTGCTTTCTTAACCTCTTCTCGGCTTGCACCCGCGAAAGCAAAACATATCACGAAATCATGACACTTTCGCTTCCTTGCACTTTTCTCTTCTTGCACTAGCAAAAATGGAACATGTCAGAAAATCATGACACTTGTGCTTTTCTTTTCCTTACTCCCGCGAAAATGGAACATATCGCGAAATCGTGACGCTTTCACCTTTGAGCTCTTCCTCCTTGAATTTGTCACGAAATCGCGATGCTTCTTCTTCCATGCTCTTTCATTTTGCTTCTATCACAAAATCGTGACTCTTCTCCTGTTGAAGACTTGCTTTCTGTTTCTATCATGAAATCATGACACTTTCTCCAACCGTATGCTGCCATCTCAATCTGTCATGAAATCATGACACTTTCTACATCTATAAGCTTTCTCTTCAACTTGTCATGAAATCGTGACACTTTCTCCATCCGTACGCTTTCTCTTCAACATGTCATGAAATCATGACATTTCTTACTTCGAAACCTTTCCTTTGCTACATGTCGTGAAATCGTGACAGTTCTTACTTGGAACATTTTCATCTATAGCATGTCGTAAAATCGTGACGGTTCTCACTTTGAACTCTACAGCATGTCGTGAAATCATGACAGTTCTCACTTCGAAATCTACAGCATGTCATGAAATCGTGACACTTTTCGTGTTACTTTCTCTCTCTTCAAACTTGTCACAAAATCGTGACAATTCACACTATGGACTCTCTCTTTTGCATTATGTTGTGAAATCACGACACTTTTTCTTTCGGACTCTCTCTCCTGCAACATGTCACGAAATCATGACACTTTTTTGTCCGTACAACCTTCCTTGCAATATGTCATGAAATCATGACATTTTTGACTCCGTACATTCTCTCTCCTCTTTGAGTCACAAAACTGCGACATGTCACGATATCGTGACACTTTTCTAACTTGCTTTCTCTCTCCTGCTCAAGAACCTTAGACTCTAACTCATCCTTGAGTTCTTGTGTCTTAGCTATAGACAAATCAAGAACCTTTATTTGTTTGCTCTCTGAATCATCAAAGCCTTTTTCAGATTTCTTATCACTAGAGGTGCTACATTTTTCAAAAACCATACATGCATCTTCCTTATAGTTTTCTGAAGCATCCTCATACATACTGGAAACCAAATAATTATTTGTACAATCATCCTCAATGTGACCAAAATTTCCACATCTAAGACATTTCATGATAATGAATCTATGTTTCGATTCTTCCTCTTTTTTTGATATGAACAACATTTCATTTTCATCATCACTTGAAGAACTTTCACTATCACTACTAGAACACTTACTTGCTTTGTCTAGGTAGAAACTCTTCTTGTGCTTGTGAGAATACCTCTTTCCTTGATTGCTATGCTCATCTTTGTTCTTTCTGTGATGCTTGTGCTTTTCAAAATCCTTGCTCTTGGAATCCTGTTTGTCTTCATCACTTTCATTCTTGGGAACAAGACGATCGATAGCATAATGACCAAACTTCTCCACAATTGAAACATCTTATATTTTTCATGCTTTTGTGCTTTCTAGAGAACTTGCCTTTCTTTCTGTAATATGCCTCTTCATCACTAGAAGACTCATCACTCTCTTGAAGTTGTTTACCCTTGGATTTCTTGGTAGCCTTGAAAGTTGCCTCTTTCTTGACATCAACCTTCACTTGAGTTCTCAACTCAAATGCTGCAAGAATACTATGGAGCTCATCCTTTTTCAACTTACCCAAATCTTTAGCTTCCTCAATAGCAAAAATATTTTCACTAAATCTATTAGGAAGAGATCTTAAAATCTTATCACAAACATCATTTTCAGCAAGCTCAAGACCTAAGTCTTTCATGGAGTTAACAACCTCATCCATACGAAGCATGTAGTCACTAATATTTTCATCATCATTCATATTGAGCTATTCAAACATACCTTTGAAGTGTCTCAACTTGGCCTTTCTGACATTTGTATCACCTGTATGAACCACTTGCAACTATTTCCACATTTCACTAGTTGTCTTGCAGTGAATCACTTTGGTGAGATCTACTTTCTATAAGCCTTTCGGGATTGCATTCATTGCTTTTGAATTGCTTGTGATGTAGGAGCCTTTCTTCTTTAGTATTTGGACCATGTACAGGAATAGTGTATTCATCTTCAATTACTTCCCATGCCTCATTACCAAGTGCCATTAGATGAACCTTCATCCTTGCACTCCAAAGACCAAAATCTGACCCATCAAGAATAGGTGTTGCATTGCCACTTGAATAATCCATTGTGTTCTTTACTAGCTTTTCCTTCAAGTTGTTAAACTTTTCGAAGGCACCTGCTCCGATACCAATTGAAGAACACAAGCTTATACCGAGAGGGGGGTGAACAAGTATAAGACCTCTTTTTACTTTTTCCTTTATATTTCAAAATAGTAAAGCAATATACCCAAAGCAATATCAAAGCAATGCACAAAATCATCCACAAAGTGACATCAATTTTAACGTGGTTCACCCAGAATGGATGGGCTACGTCCACAAAACTTTTCTCTAAAAGTTATCTCAAAGTTCTTTGGGAATCCTTCCCAATTACAATGTTTATGAGCCTCGGCTCAAAGGAGATACCTTCCCCTCTGCTCTGGAAATGATCCCTCAGAAGATCAACTGCCTCTACCTCTTGCCAGCACGTGGAACTCCTTTCCACCGAAGACCTCCTATCCTCAATGCTTAGCCTAAGAGACCTCTGCCTTCTATGATCACGTCCACAGTAGCTCAAAAACCTGTACCAAACACAGTCAGTCGGTCTAGTACAAGTCTTCCTCTGTCTATCAGATCTGTCCAACTTTGAACAAATCAATCCTCTACACACAAGCCTTCTCAAAGACTTGCCAAATCTACCCTCAGGTTCTTCTCAAAGAACCAATGCACCTCTGTCCTCAAGCAGCAACACTCCGCATTCATCTTTGCCCTTTGTGCTCTCTACGCCCTCTGCTCTCTTTGCGCAATCACAGCCGCACTTGATCGAACTTCAACCTTTGCACCTCTGCGCAATCACAGTGGCATCGTCTTCGCACACTCTGCTTCCTTTGCGATCTTTCACACTTAGAATGATTCGACGAAATGCACTCTGCACACTACGATCGAATTTTGCACTCTGCTCTCGATGATCGAACTTCTTGCTCTATGCACTATCTATGAACGTCGCACTTCAACAACACATTCATCAACCCATCAACTCTCCAAACAACCCTCCTTTTATAACAAAATTTTCATGATGAAAACTTTAATCTTAGTCAGCTGTTATAACAAATGCAAACCCTAATCTTCATCGGCTACAAGCCCTAATCTTCGTCGGCTAAAATTTGACTTTGTCGGCTTCACTGTCTCTGTAACTCTTCTGTAGCTTCTGCCACGAAAATACAACATGTCGCGATATCGTGACACTTTTCACTTTCTTAACCTCTTCTCGGCTTGCACCCATGAAAGCAGAACATGTCACAAAATCGTGACACTTTCGCTTCCTTGCACTTTTCTCTGCTTGCACTAGCGAAAATGGAACATGTCACAAAATCGTGACACTTTCGCTGCCTTGTGCTTTTCTCTGCCTTACGCCCATGAAAATGAAACATGTCACGAAATCGTGACGCTTTCGCCTTTGAGCTCTTCCTCCTTGAATTTGTCATAAAATCGTGACGCTTCTTCTTCCATGCTCTTTCATTTTGCTTCTATCACGAAATCGTGACTCTTCTCCTGTTGAAGACCTGCTTTCTATTTTTGTCATGAAATCGTGACACTTTCTCCAACCGTATGCTGCCATCTCAATCTGTCATGAAATCGTGACACTTTCTGCATCCGTAAGCTTTCTCTTCAACCTGTCATGAAATCATGACACTTTCTGCATCCGTACACTTTCTCTTCAACATGTCGTGAAATCATGACATTTCTTACTTCAAAACCTTTCCTTTGCTGCATGTCACGAAATCATGACAGTTCTTACTTGGAACATTTTCATCTACAACATGTCGAAATCTACTTCTCACTTCTCACATGACATGCCTCACTTTTCTGTAGCATGTCACGAAATCGTGACACTTTTCGTGTTACTTTCTCTCTCTTCGAACTTGTCACGAAATCATGACAATTCACACTACGGACTCTCTCTTCGCATTATGTCACGAAATCGTGACACTTTTTCTTTCGGACTCTCTCTCCTGCAACATGTCACGAAATCGTGACACTTTTTCGTCCGTACAACCTTCCTTGCAATATGTCACGAAATCGTGACATTTCTGACTCCGTACATTCTCTCTCCTCTTTGAGTCACGAAACTGCGACATGTCGCGATATCGTGACACTTTTCTAACTTGCTTTCTCTCTCCTGCTTAAGTCACGAAAATGTGACATGTCGCGATATCGTGACACTTTTCTAAAATGCTTTCTCTCTCCTGCTTAAGTCGCGAAAATGCGACATGTCGTGATATCGCGACATTTTTCCAACTTACTTTCTTTCGAACCTGTCACTTAGGGGTTTGCAAAAGACCTTTGAAACTGTCATGCCGTAACCTTCATCAAAACAAATTATTTGACATCAAATCAAATTCCTTCAAAAGCTTCTTGACATCAATGACAACTTATATACTTGAGCAAAGGCAATGTACCCAAAGTACCCAAAATTGCCAACAATCTCCCCCTTTGTCATTGATGGCAAACCTTTACTAGAAAAACTTCTCAAGAGCCAAAACTGAAACCAACTGTGCTAACAACTCGACCAACTGTGCCCACAACCGAGAATCTTCCTTTGAAGTTTTGCTCCCCCTGACTTGAAGCTTTCCTCTTCACTTTGAAGCTCTCCCCCTTACTCATATCTCTCCCCCTTTGTCATCAATGGCAAAGGGTCACCTTTGGGGCTCGGGACTAAGAATGAGCCTCTTAGCTCAGTCCCTCCCCCACCTCCTGATGAGGTGATTAATTCTGGGGTGGGAGTAAAACTCCCATTAGGCACCGATCATCATCAGCATCTATAACTTCCTTGTCGGGCCTTCTCTTGAACTCTTTGTCCATATTCTTGTTCTTGTCATTGTTCTTGTTCTTGTTCTCATCCCTGTTCTTGTTCATGCCTTGATCCTTGGACCTGATCATGCCACTGTTCCTGTACCTGTATTCTGGAATTTCAGCTCTACACTGTCTGATTATATGACCTTCATTGTTGCACTTGAAACACTTGACGATGTTGTTTCTCTGAGGTAAACCCGATCTTTGAATCCACCAGTTTTGCCCAAACCTATTCTGACCAAACCTGTTCTGGCCGAACCTATTTTGATCAAACCTGTTCCTGTTATTTACCTCGCAATAGACTGCCTTGTGCCCAAACTGTTGACAAGAGTAGCAATACCCTTGAAAGAAACTAGCACTTCTGAAATTGTCATTTACCTTCTTCACTTGAGCCATGCAATGTGAAGCCATGTGACCAAACCTGTGACACGCAAAACATCTGCCTTGAAATTTTCCTTTATTTGACCTCTTGGGTCCTGAAAACTTCTTCTTCTCATTCTGAATTCTGTTTTCTATTTCTGCGCATCTATCATTCAAGGACTCATGATCTGAAATACTTTCCTCATCAGAACTCTCTTCCTTTTGGAGTCTCTTACTAGACTCTCCAACTTGTTCCTTGTGTGGCTTAACAAAACCAAGGCCTGTTTTATCTGTTGTTTTTCTTTGACCTTTGATGAGTGACTTAACCCTTTTGGAGCTATCTTGAAACCTGTAAAGCTTATCCTTGTACTCTTTAGTTTCCTCTTTCAAAGAAGCCATTTTCTGTTCCAACTCACTATACTCAAGAACCTTAGACTCTAACTCATCCTTGAGTTCTTGTGTCTTAGCTATAGAGAAATCAAGATTTTCTATAAGATCATCTCTCTCCATACAACATTCATCTAACTTATCCTTGAGTCTAGCATTCTTCTTTCTTTCCTTTTTCAAAGCACTAAGAGCACTAATAAGTTCACTTTCAAGATCCTTTATTTGTTTGCTCTCTGAATCATCAAAGCCTTTTTCAGATTTCTTATCACTAGAGGTGCTACCTTTTTCAAAAACCATACATGCATCTTCCTTATAGTTTTTTGAAGCATCCTCATACATACTGGAAACCAAATCATTATTTGTACAATCATCCTCAAGGTGACCAAAATTTCCACATCTAAGACATTTCATGATAATGAATCTATGTTTCGGTTCTTCCTCTTTTTTGATATGAACAACATCTCATTTTCATCATCACTTGAAGAACTTTCACTATCACTACTAGAACACTTACTTGCTTTGTCTAGGTAGAAACTCTTCTTGTGCTTGTGAGAATACCTCTTTCCTTGATTGTTGTGCTCATCTTTGTTCTTTCTGTGATGCTTGTGCTTTTCAGAATCCTTGCTCTTAGAATCCTGTTTATCTTCATCACTTTCATTCTTGGGAACAGTACAGTCAGTAGCATAATGACCAAACTTTCCACAATTGAAACATCTTATATTTTTCATGCTTTTGTGCTTTCTAGAGAACTTGCCTTTCTTGTTGTAATATGCCTCTTCATCACTAGAAGACTCATCACTCTCTTGAAGTTGTTTACCCTTGGATTTCTTGGTAGCCTTGAAAGCTGCCTCTTTCTTGACATCAACCTTCACTTGAGTTCTCAACTCAAATGCTGCAAGTATACTATGGAGCTCATCCTTTTTCAACTTATCCAAATCTTTAGCTTCCTCAATAGCAGAAATATTTTCACTAAATCTATTAGGAAGAGATCTTAAAATCTTATCACAAACATCATTTTCAGCAAGCTCAAGACCTAAGTCTTTCATGGAGTTAACAACCTCATCCATACGAAGCATGTAGTCACTAATATTTTCATCATCATTCATCTTGAGTTGTTCAAACATACCTTTGAAGTGTCTCAACTTGGCCTTTCCGACATTTGTATCACCTGTATGAACCACCTGCAACTGTTTCCACATTTCACTAGTTGTCTTGCAGTGAATCACTTTGGTGAGATCTGCTTTCTGTAAGCCTTTCGAGATTGCATTCATTGCTTTTGAATTGTCTGTGATGTAGGAGCCTTTCTTCTTTAGTATTTGGACCATGTACAGGAATAGTGTACTCATCTTCAATTACTTCCCATACCTCATTACCAAGTGCCATTAGATGAACCTTCATCCTTGCACTCCAAAGACCAAAATCTGACCCATCAAGAATAGGTGTTGCATTGCCACTTGAATAATCCATTGTGTTCTTTACTAGCTTTTCCTTCAAGTTGTTAAACTTTTCGAAGGCACCTGCTTTGATACCAATTGAAGAACACAAGCTTATACTGAGAGGGGGGTGAACAATGATAAGACCTCTTTTTACTTTTTCCTTTATATTTTAAATAGTAAAGCAATATACCCAAAGCAATATCAAAGCAATGCACAAAATCATCCACAAAGTGACATCAATTTTAACGTGGTTCACCCAGAATGGTTGGGCTACGTCCACAAAACTTTTCTCTAAAAGTTATCTCAAAGTTCTTTGGGAATCCTTCCCAATTACAATGTTTATGAGCCTCGACTCAAAGGAGATACCTTCCCCTCTACTCTGGAAATGATCCCTCAGAAGATCAACTGCCTCTACCTCTTGCCAGCACGTGGAACTCCTTTCCACCGAAGACCTCCTATCCTCAATGCTTAGCCTAAGAGACCTCTGCCTTCTATGATCACGTCCACAGTAGCTCAGCAACCTGTACCAAACATAGTCAATCGGTCTAGTACAAGTCTTCCTCTATCTATCAGATCTGTCCAACTTTGAACAAATCAATCCTCTACACACAAGCCTTCTCAAAGACTTGCCAAATCTGTCCTCAGGTTCTTCTCAAAGAACCAATGCACCTCTATCCTCAAGCAGTAGCACTTCGCATTCATCTTTGCCCTTTGTGCTCTCTACGCCCTCTGCTCTCTTTGCGCAATCACAGCCGCACTTGATCGAACTTCAACCTTTGCACCTCTGCGCAATCACAGCGACATCGTCTTCGCACACTCTACTTCCTTTGCGATCTTTCACACTTAGAATGATTCGACGAAATGCACTCTGCACACTACGATCAAATTTTGCACTCTACTCTCGACGATCGAACTTCTTGCTCTACGCACTATCTACGAACGTCGCACTTCAACAACACATTCATCACACATCAACTCTCCAAACAACCCTCCTTTTATAACAAAATTTTCATGATGAAAACTTTAATCTTAGTCGGTTGTTATAACAAATGCAAACCCTAATCTTCGTCGATTGCAAGCCCTAATCTTCGTCGGCTAAAATTTGACTTTGTCGGCTTCACTGCCTCTATAACTCTTCTGTAGCTTCTACCATGAAAATACAACATGTCGCGATATCGTGACACTTTTCGCTTTCTTAACCTCTTCTCGGCTTGCACCCATGAAAGCAGAACATGTCACGAAATCGTGACACTTTCGCTTCCTTGCACTTTTCTCTGCTTGCACTAGCGAAAATGGAACATGTCATGAAATCGTGACGCTTTCACCTTTGAGCTCTTCCTCCTTGAATTTGTCGCGAAATCATGACGCTTCTTCTTCCATGCTCTTTCATTTTGCTTCTATCACGAAATCGTGACTCTTCTCCTATTGAAGACCTACTTTCTGTTTCTGTCATGAAATCATGACACTTTCTCCAACCGTATGCTGCCATCTCAATCTGTCATAAAATCATGACACTTTCTACATCTGTAAGCTTTCTCTTCAACCTGTGAAATCATGACACTTTCTACATCCGTACGCTTTCTCTTCAACATGTCACGAAATCGTGACATTTCTTACTTTAAAACCTTTCCTTTGCTGCATGTCACGAAATCATGACAGTTCTTACTTGGAACATTTTCATCTACAGCATGTCACGAAATCGTGACACTTTTTGTGTTACTTTCTCTCTCTTCGAACTTGTCATGAAATCATGACAATTCACACTATGGACTCTCTCTTCTGCATTATGTCACGAAATCATGACACTTTTTCTTTTGGACTCTCTCTCCTGCAACATGTCATGAAATCGTGACACTTTTTTGTCCGTACAACCTTCCTTGCAATATGTCACGAAATCATGACATTTTTGACTCCGTACATTCTCTCTCCTCTTTGAGTCACGAAACTGCGACATGTCGCGATATCGCGACACTTTTCTAACTTGCTTTCTCTCTCCTGCTTAAGTCACAAAAATGTGACATGTCGCGATATCGTGACACTTTTCTAAAATGCTTTCTCTCTCCTACTTAAGTCACGAAAATGCGACATGTCATGATATCGCGACACTTTTCCAACTTACTTTCTTTCGAACCTGTCAGCTTGGGGTTTGCAAAAGACCTTTGAAACTGTCATGCCGTAACCTTCATCAAAACAAATTATTTGACATCAAATCAAATTCCTTCAAAAGCTTCTTGACATCAATGACAACTTATATACTTGAGCAAAGGCAATGTACCCAAAGTACCCAAAATTGCCAACAATCTCCCCCTTTGTCATTGATGGCAAACCTTTACTCGAAAACACTTCTCAAGAGCCAAAACTGAAACCAACTGTGCTAACAATCGACAAACTGTGCCCACAACCGAGAATCTTCCTTTGAAGTTTTGCTCCCCACGACTTGAAGCTTTCCTCTTCACTTTGAAGCTCTCCCCCTTACTCATATCTCTCCCCCTTTGTCATCAATGGCAAAGGGTCACCTTTGGGGCTCGGGACTAAGAATGAGCCTCTTAGCTCAGTCCCTCCCCCACCTCCAGATGAGGTGATTAATTCTGGGGTGGGAGTAAAACTCCCATTAGGCACTGATCATCATCAGCATCTATAACTTCCTTGTCGGGCCTTCTCTTGAACTCTTTGTCCATATTCTTGTTCTTGTTCTTGTTCTCATCCCTGTTCTTGTTCATGCCTTGATCCTTGGACCTGATCATGCCACTGTTCATGTTCTTGTATTTTGGAATTTCATCTCTACACTATCTGATTATGTGACCTTCATTGTTGCACTTGAAACACTTGACGATGTTGTTTCTCCGAGGTAAACCTGATATTTGAATCCACCGGTTCTGCCCAAACCTATTCGACCAAACCTGTTCTGGCCGAACCTATTTTGATCAAACCTGTTCCTGTTATTTACCTCGCAATAGACTGCCTTGTGCCCAAACTGTTGACAAGAGTAGCAATACCCTTGAAAGAAACTAGCACTTCTGAAATTGTCATTTACCTTCTTCACTTGAGCCATGCAATGTGAAGCCATGTGACCAAACCTGTGACACGCAAAACATCTGCCTTGAAATTTTCCTTTATTTGACCTCTTGGGTCCTGAAAACTTCTTCTTCTCATTCTGAATTCTGTTTTCTATTTCTGCGCATCTATCATTCAAGGACTCATGATCTGAAATACTTTCCTCATCAGAACTCTCTTCCTTTTGGAGTCTCTTACTAGACTCTCCAACTTGTTCCTTGTGTGGCTTAACAAAACCAAGGCCTGTTTTATCTGTTGTTTTTCTTTGACCTTTGATGAGTGACTTAACCCTTTTGGAGCTATCTTGAAACCTGTAAAGCTTATCCTTGTACTCTTTAGTTTCCTCTTTCAAAGAAGCCATTTTCTGTTCTAACTCACTATACTCAAGAACCTTAGACTCTAACTCATCCTTGAGTTCTTGTGTCTTAGCTATAGAGAAATCAAGATTTTCTATAAGATCATCTCTCTCCATACAACATTCATCTAACTTATCCTTGAGTCTAGCATTCTTCTTTCTTTCCTTTTTCAAAGCACTAAGAGCACTAATAAGTTCACTTTCAAGATCCTTTATTTGTTTGCTTTCTGAATCATCAAAGCCTTTTTCAGATTTCTTATCACTAGAGGTGCTACCTTTTTCAAAAACCATACATGCATCTTCCTTATAGTTTTTTGAAGCATCCTCATACATACTGGAAACCAAATCATTATTTGTACAATCATCCTCAAGGTGACCAAAATTTCCACATCTAAGACATTTCATGATAATGAATCTATGTTTCGGTTCTTCCTCTTTTTCTGATATGAACAACATCTCATTTTCATCATCACTTGAAGAACTTTCACTATCACTACTAGAACACTTACTTGCTTTGTCTAGGTAGAAACTCTTCTTGTGCTTGTGAGAATACCTCTTTCCTTGATTGTTGTGCTCATCTTTGTTCTTTCTGTGATGCTTGTGCTTTTCAGAATCCTTGCTCTTAGAATCCTGTTTATCTTCATCACTTTCATTCTTGGGAACAATACAGTCGGTAGCATAATGACCAAACTTTCCACAATTGAAACATCTTATATTTTTCATGCTTTTGTGCTTTCTAGAGAACTTGCCTTTCTTGTTGTAATATGCCTCTTCATCACTAGAAGACTCATCACTCTCTTGAAGTTGTTTACCCTTGGATTTCTTGGTAGCCTTGAAAGTTGCCTCTTTCTTGACATCAACCTTCACTTGAGTTCTCAACTCAAATGCTGCAAGTATACTATGGAGCTCATCCTTTTTCAACTTATCCAAATCTTTAGCTTCCTCAATAGCAGAAATATTTTCACTAAATCTATTAGGAAGAGATCTTAAAATCTTATCACAAACATCATTTTCAGCAAGCTCAAGACCTAAGTCTTTCATGGAGTTAACAACCTCATCCATACGAAGCATGTAGTCACTAATATTTTCATCATCATTCATCTTGAGTTGTTCAAACATACCTTTGAAGTGTCTCAACTTGGCCTTTCTGACATTTGTATCACCTGTATGAACCACCTGCAACTGTTTCCACATTTCACTAGTTGTCTTGCAGTGAATCACTTTGGTGAGATCTGCTTTCTGTAAGCCTTTCAAGATTGCATTCATTGCTTTTGAATTGCTTGTGATGTAGGAGCCTTTCTTCTTTAGTATTTGGACCATGTACAGGAATAGTGTACTCATCTTCAATTACTTCCCATACCTCATTACCAAGTGCCATTAGATGAACCTTCATCCTTGCACTCCAAAGACCAAAATTTGACCCATCAAGAATAGGTGTTGCATTGCCACTTGAATAATCCATTGTGTTCTTTACTAGCTTTTCCTTCAAGTTGTTAAACTTTTCGAAGGCACCTGCTCTGATACCAATTGAAGAACACAAGCTTATCCTGAGAGGGGGGTGAACAAGTATAAGACCTCTTTTTACTTTTTCCTTTATATTTCAAAATAGTAAAGCAATATACCCAAAGCAATATCAAAGCAATGCACAATA
Source organism: Wollemia nobilis (assembly GCA_028583015.1). Taxonomy (NCBI): domain Eukaryota; kingdom Viridiplantae; phylum Streptophyta; class Pinopsida; order Araucariales; family Araucariaceae; genus Wollemia; species Wollemia nobilis. The sequence continues at coordinate 568,395 of JAQPPZ010000045.1, forward strand.
TCATCCACAAAGTGACATCAATTTTAACGTGGTTCACCCAGAATGGTTGGGCTACATCCACAAAACTTTTCTCTAAAAGTTATCTCAAAGTTCTTTGGGAATCCTTCCCAATTACAATGTTTATGAGCCTCGGCTCAAAGGAGATACCTTCCCCTCTACTCTGGAAATGATCCCTCAGAAGATCAATTGCCTCTACCTCTTGCCAGCACGTGGAACTCCTTTCCACCGAAGACCTCCTATCCTCAATGCTTAGCCTAAGAGACCTCTCGCCTTCTATGATCACGTCCACAGCAGCTCAACAACCTGTACCAAACATAGTCAATCGGTCTAGTACAAGTCTTCCTCTATCTATCAGATCTATCCAACTTTGAACAAATCAATCCTCTACACACAAGCCTTCTCAAAGACTTGCCAAATCTGCCCTTACAGTTCTTCTCAAAGAACCAATGCACCTCTGTCCTCAAGCAATAGCACTCCGCATTCATCTTTGCCCTTTGTGCTCTCTACGCCCTCTGCTCTCTTTGCGCAATCACAGCCGCACTTGATCGAACTTCAACCTTTGCACCTCTACGCAATCACAGCGGCATCATCTTCGCACACTCTGCTTCCTTTGCGATCTTTCACACTTAGAATGATTCGACGAAATGCACTCTGCACACTACGATCAAATTTTGCACTCTGCTCTCGACGATCGAACTTCTTGCTCTATGCACTATCTACGAACATCGCACTTCAACAACACATTCATCAACACTTCAACTCTCCAAACAGCCCTCCTTTTATAACAAAATTTTCATGATGAAAACTTTAATCTTAGTCAGTTGTTATAACAAATGCAAACCCTAATCTTCGTCGGCTACAAGCCCTAATCTTCATCGGCTAAAATTTGACTTTGTCGGCTTCACTATCTCTATAACTCTTCTGTAGCTTCTACCATGAAAATACAACATGTCGCGATATCGCGACACTTTTTGCTTTCTTAACCTCTTCTCGGCTTGCACCCATGAAAGCAGAACATGTCACGAAATCGTGACACTTTCGCTTCCTTGCACTTTTCTCTGCTTGCACTAGCGAAAATGGAACATGTCACAAAATCATGACACTTTCGCCTTTGAGCTCTTCCTCCTTGAATTTGTCGTGAAATCGTGACGCTTCTTCTTCCATGCTCTTTCATTTTGCTTCTATCATGAAATCGTGACTCTTCTCCTATTGAAGACTTGCTTTCTATTTTTGTCACGAAATCGTGACACTTTCTCCAACCGTATGCTGCCATCTCAATCTGTCATGAAATCGTGACACTTTTTGCATCCGTAAGCTTTCTCTTCAACTTGTCACGAAATCGTGACACTTTCTGCATCCGTACGCTTTCTCTTCAACATGTCACAAAATCATGACATTTCTTACTTCGAAACCTTTCCTTTGTTGCATGTCACAAAATCATGACAATTCTTACTTGGAACATTTTCATTGTAGCATGTCACAAATCAATCTCACTTCTCACTTCAAACCTTGTAACATGTCACGAAATCGTGACACTTTTTGTGTTACTTTCTCTCTCTTCGAACTTGTCACGAAATCATGACAATTCACACTACGGACTCTCTCTTCTGCATTATGTCATGAAATCGTGACACTTTTTCTTTCGGACTCTCTCTCCTGCAACATGTCACGAAATCGTGACACTTTTTCATCCGTACAACCTTCCTTGCAATATGTCATGAAATCATGACATTTATGACTCCGTACATTCTCTCTCCTCTTTGAGTCGTGAAACTGCGACATGTCGCGATATCGCGACACTTTTCTAACTTGCTTTCTCTCTCCTGCTTAAGTCATGAAAATGTGACATGTCGTGATATCGTGACACTTTTCTAAAATGCTTTCTCTCTCCTGCTTAAGTCGCGAAAATGCGACATGTCGCGATATCGCGACACTTTTCCAACTTACTTTCTTTCGAACTTGTCAGCTTGGGGTTTGCAAAAGACCTTTGAAACTGTCATGCCGTAACCTTCATCAAAACAAATTATTTGACATCAAATCAAATTCCTTCAAAAGCTTCTTGACATCAATGACAACTTATATACTTGAGCAAAGGCAATGTACCCAAAGTACCCAAAATTGCCAACAATCTCCCCCTTTGTCATTGATGGCAAACCTTTATTGAAAACACTTCTCAAGAGCCAAAACTGAAACCAATTGTGCTAACAACTGGACAAACTGTGCCCACAACTGAGAATCTTCCTTTGAAGTTTTGCTCCCCCCGACTTGAAGCTTTCCTCTTCACTTTGAAGCTCTCCCCCTTACTCATATCTCTCCCCCTTTGTCATCAATGGCAAAGGGTCACCTTTGGGGCTCGGGACTAAGAATGAGCCTCTTAGCTTAGTCCCTCCCCCACCTCCCGATGAGGTGATTAATTCTGGGGTGGGAGTAAAACTCCCATTAGGCACTCGTCATCATCAGTGTCTATAACTTCCTTGTCGGGCCTTCTCTTGAACTCTTTGTCCATATTCCTGTTCTTGTTCTTGTTCTCATCCCTGTTCTTGTCCATGCCTTGATCCTTGGACCTGATCATGCCACTGTTCCTGTTCCTGTATTCTGGAATTTCAGCTCTACACTATCTGATTATGTGACCTTCATTGTTGCACTTGAAACACTTGACGATGTTGTTTCTCTGAGGTAAACCCGATCTTTGAATCCACCAGTTTTGCCCAAACCTATTTTGACCAAACCTGTTCTAGCCGAACCTGTTTTGATCAAACCTGTTCCTGTTATTTACCTTGCAATAGACTGCCTTGTGCCCAAACTGTTGACAAGAGTAGCAATACCCTTGAAAGAAACTAGCACTTCTGAAATTGTCATTTACCTTCTTCACTTGAGCCATGCAATGTGAAGCCATGTGACCAAACCTATGACACGCAAAACATCTGCCTTGAAATTTTCCTTTATTTGACCTCTTGGGTCCTAAAAACTTCTTCTCATTCTGAATTTTTTTTTTTTTTTTTTTCCATCCTATCATTCATATAATACTTTCCTCCCCACTCTCTTTTTTTTTTTTTCTATATCTCCAACTTCTTCCTTGTGTGGCTTAACAAAACACAAAACCAAAGGCCTTTTCCTTTCTTTTCTCTTGATTGACGATACTAACCTACCTTTTGGAGCTATCTTGAAACCCTAAAGCTTTTCCTCTCTTACTTTTTTTTTTCTTTTTCAAAAGACGCCAGCCATTTTCTGTCTATAACTCACTTATACTCAAGAACCTTAGACTCTAACTCATCCTTGATTTGGCTTTTGTCTTAGCTATAGAGAAATCAAGAAATTTTCTATAAGATCATCTCTCTCCATACAACATTCATCTAACTTATCCTTGAGTCTAGCATTCTTCTTTCTTTCCTTTTTCAAAGCACTAAGAGCACTAATAAGTTCACTTTCAAGATCCTTTATTTGTTTGCTTTCTGAATCATCAAAGCCTTTTTTAGATTTCTTATCACTAGAGGTGCTACCTTTTTCAAAAACCATACATGCATCTTCCTTATAGTTTTCTGAAGCATCCTCATACATACCTAGAAACCAAATCATTATTTGTACAATCATCCTCAAGGTGACCAAAATTTCCACATCTAAGACATTTCATGATAATGAATCTATGTTTCGGTTCTTCCTCTTTTTTGATATGAACAACATCTCATTTTCATCATCACTTGAAGAACTTTCACTATCACTACTAGAACACTTACTTGCTTTGTCTAGGTAGAAACTCTTCTTGTGCTTGTGAGAATACCTCTTTCCTTGATTGTTGTGCTCATCTTTGTTCTTTCTGTGATGCTTGTGCTTTTCAGAATCCTTGCTCTTAGAATCCTGTTTATCTTCATCACTTTCATTCTTGGGAACAAGTACGATCGATAGCATAATGACCAAACTTTCCACAATTGAAACATCTTATATTTTTCACGCTTTTGTGCTTTCTAGAGAACTTGCCTTTCTTGTTGTAATATGCCTCTTCATCACTAGAAGACTCATCACTCTCTTGAAGTTGTTTACCCTTGGATTTCTTGGTAGCCTTGAAAGCTCGCCTCTTTCTTGACATCAACCTTCACTTGAGTTCTCAACTCAAATGCTGCAAGTATACTATGGAGCTCATCCTTTTTCAACTTATCCAAATCTTTAGCTTCCTCAATAGCAGAAATATTTTCACTAAATCTATTAGGAAGAGATCTTAAAATCTTATCACAAACATCATTTTCAGCAAGCTCAAGACCTAAGTCTTTCATGGAGTTAACAACCTCATCCATACGAAGCATGTAGTCACTAATATTTTCATCATCATTCATCTTGAGTTGTTCAAACATACCTTTGAAGTGTCTCAACTTGGCCTTTCTGACATTTGTATCACCTGTATGAACCACCTGCAACTATTTCCACATTTCACTAGCTGTCTTGCAGTGAATCACTTTGGTGAGATCTACTTTCTGTAAGCCTTTCAAGATTGCATTCATTGCTTTTGAATTGCTGTGATGTAGGAGCCTTTCTTCTTTAGTATTTGGACCATGTACAGGAATAGTGTACTCATCTTCAATTACTTCCCATACCTCATTACCAAGTGCCATTAGATGAACCTTCATCCTTGCACTCCAAAGACCAAAATCTGACCCATCAAGAATAGGTGTTGCATTGCCACTTGAATAATCCATTGTGTTCTTTACTAGCTTTTCCTTCAAGCTGTTAAACTTTTCGAAGGCACCTGCTTTGATACCAATTGAAGAACACAAGCTTATACTGAGAGGGGGGTGAACAAGTATAAGACCTCTTTTTACTTTTTTCCTTTATATTTCAAAATAGTAAAGCAATATACCCAAAGCAATATCAAAGCAATGCACAAAATCATCCACAAAGTGACACCAATTTTAACGTGGTTCACCCAGAATGGTCGGGCTACGTCCACAAAACTTTTCTCTAAAAGTTATCTCAAAGTTCTTTGGGAATCCTTCCCAATTACAATGTTTATGAGCCTCGGCCTAAAGGAGATACCTTCCCCTCTGCTCTGGAAATGATCCCTCAGAAGATCAACCGCCTCTACCTCTTGCCAGCACGTGGAACTCCTTTCCATCGAAGACCTCCTGTCCTCAATGCTTAGCCTAAGAGACCTCTCGCCTTCTATGATCACGTCCACAGCAGCTCAACAACCTGTACCAAACACAGTCAGTCGGTCTAGTACAAGTCTTCCTCCGTCTGTCGGATCTGTCCAACACTTGAACAAATCAATCCTCTGCACACAAGCCTTCTCAAAGACTTGCCAAATCTGTCCTCAGGTTCTTCTCAAAGAACCAATGCACCTCTGTCCTCAAGCAGCAACACTCCGCATTCGTCTTTGCCCTTTGTGCTCTCTACGCCCTCTGCTCTCTTTGCGCAATCACAGCTGCACTTGATCGAACTTCAACCTTTGCACCTCTATGCAATCACAACGGCATCGTCTTCGCACACTCTGCTTCCTTTGCGATCTTTCACACTTAGAATGATTCGACGAAATGCACTCTGCACACTACGATCGAATTTTGCACTTTGCTCTCGACGATCGAACTTCTTACTCTGTGCACTATCTATGAACGTCGCACTTCAACAACACATTCATCACCCTTCAACTCTCCAAACAACCCTCCTTTTATAATAAAATTTTCATGATGAAAACTTTAATCTTAGTCGGCTGTTATAACAAAAGCAAACCCTAATCTTCGTCGACTACAAGCCCTAATCTTCGTCGACTCACATTTAACTTTGTCGGCTTCACTACCTCTGTAACTCTTCTATAGCTTCTACCATGAAACTACAACATGTCGCGATATCGTGACACTTTTTGCTTTCTTAACCTCTTCTCGGCTTGCACCCTCGAAAGAACATGTCACGAAATCGTGACACTTTCACTTCCTTGCACTTTTCTTTGCTTGCACTAGCAAAAATGGAACATGTCATGAAATCATGACACTTCTTCTTCCATGCTCTTTCATTTTGCTTCTATCATGAAATCGTGACTCTTCTCTGTGAGACCTAAATGACACTTTATCCAACCGTATGCTACCATCTCAATCTGTTGCAAAATTGTGACACTTTCTGTATCTGTAAGATTTCTCTTCAACCTATCGTAAAATCGTGACACTTCTGCATCCGTATGCTTTCTCTTCAACATGTCCATAAATCGTGACATTTCTTACTTTGAAACCTTTCCTTTGTTGCATGTCACAAAATCGTGATCATCACGACTCACAAACTTTTTATGTTACTTTCTCTCTCTTCGAACTTGTCGAAATCCGTACGACAATTCACACTACGAACTCTCTTTTTAGCATTATGTCACGAAATCATGACACTTTTTCTTTTGGACTCTCTCTCCTGCAACATGTCATGAAATCGTGACACTTTTTATTCCGTACAACCTTCCTTGCAATATGTCACGAAATCGTGACATTTTTGACTCCGTACATTCTCTCTCCTCTTTGAGTCACGAAACTACGACATGTCGCGATATCGCGACACTTTTCTAACTTGCTTTCTCTCTCCTACTTAAGTCGCGAAAATGTGACATGTCGCGATATCGCGACACTTTTCTAAAATGCTTTCTCTCTCCTTAAGTCGCGAAAATGCGACATGTCACGATATCGCGACACTTTTCCAACTTACTTTCTTTCGAACCTGTCAACATGGGGTTTGCAAAAGACCTTTGAAACTCGTCATGCCGTAACCTTCATCAAAACAAATTATTTGACATCAAATCAAATTCCTTCAAAAGCTTCTTGACATCAATGACAACTTATATACTTGAGCAAAGGCAATGTACCCAAAATTGCCAACAATCTCCCCCTTTGTCATTGATGGCAAACCTTTACTGAAAACACTTCTCAAGAGCCAAAACTGAAACCAACTGTGCTAAAAACTGACCAACTGTGCCCACAACTGAGAATCTTCCTTTGAAGTTTTGCTCCCCCTGACTTGAAGCTTTCCTCTTCACTTTGAAGCTCTCCCCCTTACTCATATCTCTCCCCCTTTGTCATCAATGGCAAAGGGTCACCTTTGGGGCTCGGGACTAAGAATGAGCCTCTTAGCTTAGTCCCTCCCCCACCTCCTGATGAGGTGATTAATTCTGGGGTGGGAGTAAAACTCCCATTAGGCACTGATCATCATCAGCGTCTATAACTTCCTTGTCGGGCCTTCTCTTGAACTCTTTGTCCATATTCCTGTTCTTGTCACTGTTCTTGTTCTTGTTCTCATCCCTGTTCTTGTCCATGCCTTGATCCTTGGACCTGATCATGCCACTGTTCCTGTTCCTGTATTCTGGAATTTCAGCTCTACACTCGTCTGATTATGTGACCTTCATTGTTGCACTTGAAACACTTGACGATGTTGTTTCTCTGAGGTAAACCCGATCTTTGAATCCACCAGTTTTGCCCAAACCTATTCTGACCAAACCTATTCTGGCCGAACCTATTTTGATCAAACCTGTTCCTGTTATTTACCTTGCAATAGACTGCCTTGTGCCCAAACTGTTGACAAGAGTAGCAATACCCTTGAAAGAAACTAGCACTTCTGAAATTGTCGTTTACCTTCTTCACTTGAGCCATGCAATGTGAAGCCATGTGACCAAACCTGTGACACGCAAAACATTTGCCTTGAAATTTTCCTTTATTTGACCTCTTGGGTCCTGAAAACTTCTTCTTCTCATTCTGAATTCTGTTTTCTGTTTCTACGCATCTATCATTCAAGGACTCATGATCTGAAATACTTTCCTCATCGGAACTCTCTTCCTTTTGGAGTCTCTTACTAGACTCTCCAACTTGTTCCTTGTGTGGCTTAACAAAACCAAGGCCTGTTTTATCTGTTGTCTTTCTTTGACCTTTGATGAGTGACTTAACCTTTTTGGAGCTATCTTGAAACCCTTAAAGCTTATCCTTGTACTCTTTAGTTTCCTCTTTCAAAGAAGCCATTTTCTGTTCTAACTCACTATACTCAAGAACCTTAGACTCTAACTCATCCTTGAGTTCTTGTGTCTTAGCTATAGAGAAATCAAGATTTTCTATAAGATCATCTCTCTCCATACAACATTCATCTAACTTATCCTTGAGTCTAGCATTCTTCTTTCTTTCCTTTTTCAAAGCACTAAGAGCACTAATAAGTTCACTTTCAAGATCCTTTATTTGTTTGCTCTCTCGAATCATCAAAGCCTTTTTCAGATTTCTTATCACTAGAGGTGCTACCTTTTTCAAAAACCATACATGCATCTTCCTTATAGTTTTCTGAAGCATCCTCATACATACTAGAAACCAAATCATTATTTGTACAATCATCCTCAAGGTGACCAAAATTTCCACATCTAAGACATTTCATGATAATGAATCTATGTTTCGGTTCTTCCTCTTTTTCTCGATATGAACAACATCTCATTTTCATCATCACTTGAAGAACTTTCACTATCACTACTAGAACACTTACTTGCTTTGTCTAGGTAGAAACTCTTCTTGTGCTTGTGAGAATACCTCTTTCCTTGATTGTTGTGCTCATCTTTGTTCTTTCTGTGATGCTTGTGCTTTTCAGAATCCTTGCTCTTAGAATCCTGTTTATCTTCATCACTTTCATTCTTGGGAACAATACAGTCGGTAGCATAATGACCAAACTTTCCACAATTGAAACATCTTATATTTTTCACGCTTTTGTGCTTTCTAGAGAACTTGCCTTTCTTGCTGTAATATGCCTCTTCATCACTAGAAGACTCATCACTCTCTTGAAGTTGTTTACCCTTGGATTTCTTGGTAGCCTTGAAAGTTGCCTCTTTCTTGACATCAACCTTCACTTGAGTTCTCAACTCAAATGCTGCAAGTATACTATGGAGCTCATCCTTTTTCAACTTATCCAAATCTTTAGCTTCCTCAATAGCAGAAATATTTTCACTAAATCTATTAGGAAGAGATCTTAAAATCTTATCACAAACATCATTTTCAGCAAGCTCAAGACCTAAGTCTTTCATGGAGTTAACAACCTCATCCATACGAAGCATGTAGTCACTAATATTTTCATCATCATTCATCTTGAGTTGTTCAAACATACCTTTGAAGTGTCTCAACTTGGCCTTTCGACATTTGTATCGCCCGTATGAACCACTTGCAACTGTTTCCACATTTCACTAGTCTGTCTTGCGGTGAATCACTTTGGTGAGATCTGCTTTCTGTAAGCCTTTCGAGATTGCATTCATTGCTTTTGAATTGTTGTGATGTAGGAGCCTTTCTTCTTTAGTATTTGGACCATGTACAGGAATAGTGTACTCATCTTCAATTACTTCCCATACCTCATTACCAAGTGCCATTAGATGAACCTTCATCCTTGCACTCCAAAGACCAAAATCTGACCCATCAAGAATAGGTGTTGCATTGCCACTTGAATAATCCATTGTGTTCTTTACTAGCTTTTCCTTCAAGCTGTTAAACTTTTCGAAGGCACCCGCTTTCGATACCAATTGAAGAACACAAGCTTATACTGAGAGCGGGGGGGTGAACAGTATAAGACCTCTTTTTACTTTTTTCCTTTATATTTCAAAAAAGTAAAGCAATATACCCAAAGCAATATCAAAGCAATGCACAAAATCATCCACAAAGTGACATCAATTTTAACGTGGTTCACCCAGAATGGTTGGGCTACGTCCACAAAACTTTTCTCTAAAAGTTATCTCAAAGTTCTTTGGGAATCCTTCCCAATTACAATGTTTATGAGCCTCGGCTCAAAGGAGATACCTTCCCCTCTGCTCTAGAAATGATCCCTTAGAAGATCAACTGCCTCTACCTCTTGCCAGCACGTGGAACTCCTTTCCACCGAAGACCTCCTATCCTCAATGCTTAGCCTAAGAGACCTCTCGCCTTCTATGATCACGTCCACAGTAGCTCAACAACCTGTACCAAACACAGTCAATCGGTCTAGTACAAGTCTTCCTCTATCTGTTCGATCTATCCAACTTTGAACAAATCAATCCTCTACACACAAGCCTTCTCAAAGACTTGCCAAATCTATCCTCAGGTTCTTCTCAAAGAACCAATGCACCTCTGTCCTCAAGCAGCAACACTCCACATTCATCTTTGCCCTTTGTGCTCTCTACGCCCTCTGCTCTCTTTGCGCAATCATAGCCGCACTTGATCGAACTTCAACCTTTGCACCTCTACGCAATCACAACGGCATCGTCTTCGCACACTCTGCTTCCTTTGCGATCTTTCACACTTAGAATGATTCGATGAAATGCACTCTGCACACTATGATCAAATTTTGCACTCTGCTCTCGATGATCGAACTTCTTGCTCTGTGCACTATCTACGAACGTCGCACTTCAACAACACATTCATCGACCATCAACTCTCCAAACAACCCTCCTTTTATAACAAAATTTTCATGATGAAAACTTTAATCTTAGTCAGCTGTTATAACAAATGCAAACCCTAATCTTCATCGACTGCAAGCCCTAATCTTCGTCGGCTAAAATTTGACTTTGTCGGCTTCACTACCTCTGTAACTCTTTTGTAGCTTCTACCATGAAAATACAACATGTCGCGATATCGCGACACTTTTCACTTTCTTAACCTCTTCTCGGCTTGCACCCACGAAAGCAGAACATGTCACGAAATCATGACACTTTCGCTTCCTTGCACTTTTCTCTTCTTGCACTAGCGAAAATGGAACATGTCATGAAATCATGACGCTTTCGCCTTTGAGCTCTTCCTCCTTGAATTTGTCGTGAAATCGTGACGCTTCTTCTTCCATGCTCTTTCATTTTGCTTCTATCACGAAATCGTGACTCTTCTCCTATTGAAGACCTACTTTCTATTTTTGTCATGAAATCGTGACACTTTCTCCAACCGTATGCTGCCATCTCAATATGTCACGAAATCGTGACACTTTCTGCATCTGTAAGCTTTCTCTTCAACTTGTCATGAAATCATGACACTTTCTGCATCCGTACGCTTTCTCTTCAACATGTCACAAAATCGTGACATTTCTTACTTCGAAACCTTTCCTTTGCTGCATGTCACAAAATCATGATAGTTCTTACTTGGAACATTTTCATCTGCAGCATGTCACGAAATCATGACACTTTTTGTGTTACTTTCTCTCTCTTCGAACTTGTCATGAAATCGTGACAATTCACACTACGGACTCTCTCTTCTGCATTATGTCACGAAATCGTGACACTTTTTCTTTCGGACTCTCTCTCCTGCAACATGTCACGAAATCGTGACACTTTTTCGTCCGTACAACCTTCCTTGCAATATGTCATGAAATCGTGACATTTCTGACTCCGTACATTCTCTCTCCTCTTTGAGTCACGAAACTGCGACATGTCGCGATATCGTGACACTTTTCTAACTTGCTTTCTCTCTCCTGCTTAAGTCATGAAAATGCGACATGTCGCGATATCATGACACTTTTCTAAAATGCTTTCTCTCTCCTGCTTAAGTCACGAAAATGCGACATGTCGTGATATCGTGACACTTTTCCAACTTACTTTCTTTCGAACCTGTCAGCTTGGGGTTTGCAAAAGACCTTTGAAACTGTCATGCCGTAACCTTCATCAAAACAAATTATTTGACATCAAATCAAATTCCTTCAAAAGCTTCTTGACATCAATGACAACTTATATACTTGAGCAAAGGCAATGTACCCAAAGTACCCAAAATTGCCAACAATCTCCCCCTTTGTCATTGATGGCAAACCTTTATTGAAAACACTTCTCAAGAGCCAAAACTGAAACCAACTGTGCTAACAACTGACCAACTGTGCCCACAACTGAGAATCTTCCTTTGAAGTTTTGCTCCCCCTGACTTGAAGCTTTCCTCTTCACTTTGAAGCTCTCCCCCTTACTCATATCTCTCCCCCTTTGTCATCAATGGCAAAGGGTCACCTTTGGGGCTCGGGACTAAGAATGAGCCTCTTAGCTTAGTCCCTCCCCCACCTCCTGATGAGGTGATTAATTTTGGGGTGGGAGTAAAACTCCCATTAGGCACTGATCATCATCAGCATCTATAACTTCCTTGTCGGGCCTTCTCTTGAACTCTTTGTCCATATTCTTGTTCTTGTCACTGTTCTTGTTCTTGTTCTCATCCCTGTTCTTGTTCATGCCTTGATCCTTGGACCCGATCATGCCACTGTTCTTGTACCTGTATTCTAGAATTTTAGCTCTACACTCGTCTGATTATGTGACCTTCATTGTTGCACTTGAAACACTTGATGATGTTGTTTCTCTGAGGTAAACCTGATCTTTGAATCCACCAGTTTTGCCCAAACCTATTCTGACCAAACCTGTTCTGGCCGAACCTATTTTGATCAAACCTGTTCCTGTTATTTACCTTGCAATAGACTGCCTTGTGCCCAAACTATTGACAAGAGTAGCAATACCCTTGAAAGAAACTAGCACTTCTGAAATTGTCATTTACCTTCTTCACTTGAGCCATGCAATGTGAAGCCATGTGACCAAACCTGTGACACGCAAAACATCTGCCTTGAAATTTTCCTTTATTTGACCTCTTGGGTCCTGAAAACTTCTTCTTCTCATTCTGAATTTTGTTTTCTATTTCTGCGCATCTATCATTCAAGGACTCATGATCTGAAATACTTTCCTCATCAGAACTCTCTTCCTTTTGGAGTCTCTTACTAGACTCTCCAACTTGTTCCTTGTGTGGCTTAACAAAACCAAGGCCTGTTTTATCTGTTGTTTTTCTTTGACCTTTGATGAGTGACTTAACCCTTTTGGAGCTATCTTGAAACCTTGTAAAGCTTATCCTTGTACTCTTTAGTTTCCTCTTTCAAAGAAGCCATTTTCTGTTCTAACTCACTATACTCAAGAACCTTAGACTCTAACTCATCCTTGAGTTCTTGTGTCTTAGCTATAGAGAAATCAAGATTTTCTATAAGATCATCTCTCTCCATACAACATTCATCTAACTTATCCTTGAGTCTAGCATTCTTCTTTCTTTCCTTTTTCAAAGCACTAAGAGCACTAATAAGTTCACTTTCAAGATCCTTTATTTGTTTGCTTTCGAAATCATCAAAGCCTTTTTCAGATTTCTTATCACTAGAGGTGCTACCTTTTTCAAAAACCATACATGCATCTTCCTTATAGTTTTTTGAAGCATCCTCATACATACTGGAAACCAAATCATTATTTGTACAATCATCCTCAAGGTGACCAAAATTTCCACATCTAAGACATTTCATGATAATGAATCTATGTTTCGGTTCTTCCTCTTTTTCTGATATGAACAACATCTCATTTTCATCATCACTTGAAGAACTTTCACTATCACTACTAGAACACTTACTTGCTTTGTCTAGGTAGAAACTCTTCTTGTGCTTGTGAGAATACCTCTTTCCTTGATTGTTGTGCTCATCTTTGTTCTTTCTGTGATGCTTGTGCTTTTCAGAATCCTTGCTCTTAGAATCCTGTTTATCTTCATCACTTTCATTCTTGGGAACAATACAGTCAGTAGCATAATGACCAAACTTTCCACAATTGAAACATCTTATATTTTTCATGCTTTTGTGCTTTCTAGAGAACTTGCCTTTCTTGCTGTAATATGCCTCTTCATCACTAGAAGACTCATCACTCTCTTGAAGTTGTTTACCCTTGGATTTCTTGGTAGCCTTGAAAGTCGCCTCTTTCTTGACATCAACCTTCACTTGAGTTCTCAACTCAAATGCTGCAAGTATACTATGGAGCTCATCCTTTTTCAACTTATCCAAATCTTTAGCTTCCTCAATAGCAGAAATATTTTCACTAAATCTATTAGGAAGAGATCTTAAAATCTTATCACAAACATCATTTTCAGCAAGCTCAAGACCTAAGTCTTTCATGGAGTTAACAACCTCATCCATACGAAGCATGTAGTCACTAATATTTTCATCATCATTCATCTTGAGTTGTTCAAACATACCTTTGAAGTGTCTCAACTTGGCCTTTCTGACATTTGTATCACCTGTATGAACCACCTGCAACTGTTTCCACATTTCACTAGTTGTCTTGTAGTGAATCACTTTGGTGAGATCTACTTTCTGTAAGCCTTTCAGGATTGCATTCATTGCTTTTGAATTGCTGTGATGTAGGAGCCTTTCTTCTTTAGTATTTGGACCATGTACAGGAATAGTGTACTCATCTTCAATTACTTCCCATACCTCATTACCAAGTGCCATTAGATGAACCTTCATCCTTGCACTCCAAAGACCAAAATCTGACCCATCAAGAATAGGTGCTGCATTGCCACTTGAATAATCCATTGTGTTCTTTACTAGCTTTTCCTTCAAGTTGTTAAACTTTTCGAAGGCACCTGCTCTGATACCAATTGAAGAACACAAGCTTATACTGAGAGGGGGGGTGAACAATATAAGACCTCTTTTTACTTTTTCCTTTATATTTCAAAATAGTAAAGCAATATACCCAAAGCAATATCAAAGCAATGCACAAAATCATCCACAAAGTGACATCAATTTTAACGTGGTTCACCCAGAATGGTTGGGCTACGTCCACAAAACTTTTCTCTAAAAGTTATCTCAAAGTTCTTTGGGAATCCTTCCCAATTACAATGTTTATGAGCCTCGGCTCAAAGGAGATACCTTCCCCTATGCTCTAGAAATGATCCCTCAGAAGATCAACTACCTCTACCTCTTGCCAGCACGTGGAACTCCTTTCCACCGAAGACCTCCTGTCCTCAATGCTTAGCCTAAGAGACCTCTGCCTTCTATGATCACGTCCACAATAGCTCAACAACCTGTACCAAACACAGTCAATCGGTCTAGTACAAGTCTTCCTCTATCTGTCAGATCTGTCCAACTTTGAACAAATCAATCCTCTACACACAAGCCTTCTCAAAGACTTGCCAAATCTGTCCTCAGGTTCTTCTCAAAGAACCAATGCACCTCTGTCCTCAAGTAGCAGCACTCCGCATTCGTCTTTGCCCTTTGTGCTCTCTACGCCCTCTGCTCTCTTTGCGCAATCATAGCCGCACTTGATCGAACTTCAACCTTTGCACCTCTACGCAATCACAGCAGCATCGTCTTCGCACACTCTGCTTCCTTTGTGATCTTTCACACTTAGAATGATTCGACGAAATGCACTCTGCACACTACGATCGAATTTTGCACTCTGCTCTCGACGATCGAACTTCTTGCTCTATGCACTATCTACGAACGTCGCACTTCAACAACACATTCATCAACACTTCAACTCTCCAAACAACCCTCCTTTTATAACAAAATTTTCATGATGAAAACTTTAATCTTAGTCGACTGTTATAACAAATGCAAACCCTAATCTTCATCGGTTGCAAGCCCTAATCTTCATCGGCTAAAATTTGACTTTGTCGGCTTCACTGTCTCTGTAACTCTTCTGTAGCTTCTACCATGAAAATACAACATGTCACGATATCGTGACACTTTTCACTTTCTTAACCTCTTCTCGGCTTGCACCCGTGAAAGCAGAACATGTCACGAAATCGTGACACTTTCGCTTCCTTGCACTCTTCTCTGCTTGCACTAGCAAAAATGGAACATGTCATGAAATCGTGACACTTTCATTGCCTTGTGCTTTTCTCTGCCTTACGCCCGTAAAAATGGAACATGTCACGAAATCGTGACGCTTTCGCCTTTGAGCTCTTCCTCCTTGAATTTGTCATGAAATCGTGACGCTTCTTCTTCCATGCTCTTTCATTTTGCTTCTATCACGAAATCGTGACTCTTCTCCTGTTGAAGACCTACTTTCTATTTCTATCATGAAATCGTGACACTTTCTCCAACCGTATGCTGCCATCTCAATCTGTCATGAAATCGTGACACTTTCTGCATCTGTAAGCTTTCTCTTCAACCTGTCATGAAATCGTGACACTTTTTGCATCCGTACGCTTTCTCTTCAACATGTCACGAAATCATGACATTTCTTACTTCGAAACCTTTCCTTTGCTGCATGTCACGAAATCATGACAGTTCTTACTTGGAACATTTTCATCTGCAGCATGTCACAAATCGTGACTTCTCACTTCGAACTCTGTAGCATGTCGCAAAATCGTGACACTTTTCGTGTTACTTTCTCTCTCTTTGAACTTGTCATGAAATCATGACAATTCGCACTACGGACTCTCTCTTCTGCATTATGTCACGAAATCGTGACACTTTTTCTTTCGGACTCTCTCTCCTGCAACATGTCGCGAAATCGTGACACTTTTTCGTCCGTACAACCTTCCTTGCAATATGTCACGAAATCGTGACATTTTTGACTCCGTACATTCTCTCTCCTCTTTGAGTCACGAAACTGCGACATGTCGCGATATCGCGACACTTTTCTAACTTGCTTTCTCTCTCCTGCTTAAGTCGCGAAAATGCGACATGTCGCGATATCGTGACACTTTTCTAAAATGCTTTCTCTCTCCTGCTTAAGTCGCGAAAATGCGACATGTCGCGATATCGTGACACTTTTCCAACTTACTTTCTTTCGAACCTGTCAGCTTGGGGTTTGCAAAAGACCTTTGAAACTGTCATGCCGTAACCTTCATCAAAACAAATTATTTGACATCAAATCAAATTCCTTCAAAAGCTTCTTGACATCAATGACAACTTATATACTTGAGCAAAGGCAATGTACCCAAAGTACCCAAAATTGCCAACATAAGCTTGTTGGAGCAGATTTGAGCAGGTTCTTGGTGATTTTGCTAGATCAGATTTGGACAACTTCTTATTGAGCTTATTGGAGTAGATTTGGACAAGTTCTTGGTGAGCTTGCTAGAGCAGTTTTGGATAAGTTCTAAGTGAGCTTGTTGGAGCAAATTTAGGGAAGCTCTTGGTGAGCTTGTGAGAGCAGTTTTGGACAAGTTCTGTGTGAGCTTGTTATTCAATTTTGGACAAGTTCTTTGTGAGCTTGTTATTCAAATTTGGGCAAGTGCTTGGTGAGCTTGCTAGAGAAGATTTGGACAAGTTCCGTGTGAAAGTATTATTCAGATTTGGACAGGTTTTGTGTGAACTTGTTATTGCTTAGCTTTGAGCAGATCAAAGGAATCATTGTAGTGGATATTTTTGTGTGAAATATTATAAGGAGATCAACTTGTGGAGTACCCCACATTGGGGGAACCATGTTAAATCTTGTGTCTCAATTTTGTGTGGTGACTTTTGCTCTTGCTTACTACTGCTATCTAAGTTATTAATGCACACTGCTATATTTGGTTATTGCAATTAAGGACATTAATTGATGTTGATTTGGAAAGAAAGTAAGAAGTGGTCTTATACTGTTCACCCCATCCTATTAGTATAATCTCGTGTTCTTCATTTATTTGTTAACTACTAATCGCTTTCTCCTTTCTTCAAACTCCATTGCCTAGTTCTACTCAACATCATTTCAAGCTCAATATTTCACACTTCTATTCTAATTATCATTTGGATATGTTGTAATATATCTATATATAATTTTCTTGTCCCCTTAGTGAGGATGATTAGAATAAATATTGGGAGGTTGCTATCTACATATCTATTACTTTCCTTCATAATTAAAGAAAAATAATGGCATGCCAACATTGCTCCCATGAAATCAATCTCCAAAAGGTGGTATTTTATCTAATATATTCTACTACATATTCCTCTACAACTAACCTCTACCATTATTTTATGCAATCTAGTAATGAATTAAAAAAATTTGAAACTTATATAGCTTATAGTGCTTGATTTCATTCTCACCTAGATTGGTTGAAACATGGAGATAATGGGATAAAGTTATTTTAACTATATTCATTATAAAGTATTTTCTAATACTATTTATAAATTATTACTATAAGGAAAAAGTGTTCTCACTAAGTTTGATTGAATTATGAAGGCATTTCAATCCCGCTTGGCAAAAATAGTTTCTTAAAAACCTCCAAGTGATTTGTATTCAATACTTACCAATTATGTGAGAGACTATATTCTCTTCTTGCCTCCTTTGAAGATTTAATTATGAAAAGATTCTATTTATAAAAAAGCCTAGGTTGGACCTTTGGGATATGAAGAAATATCTTGATATGGATGATATCGTAATTGAATTCTATTAGCAAATATGGTTGATTCTTGGTAATTATATTCATATGATATACATGGAGGCCCTAGTTAAGGTATCCCTTGGCTACTTTTTCATCCAATGACTAATTAAGCTAATTTCTAAACATTCGAGTAGAGTTGGGGACCTACAACTCTCCTTAATATGCCATACAAAATTATTGTAAAATTGTTTTCCATTCATCTCAAACCCCTTGTATAGAAAATTATTATCACAAACAAATTATATTTTCAAAGGAAGATGCATTCTAAAAACATAAATGCTTTCTTGGAAAGCCTCTCAATGGGATAAAAACTCTAAGTAGTATGTTATTCTTATCAAAATGAATTTTGACAAATTCTTTAGTAGAATTAATTATGATTTAATCCTAAAATATTTCAGTTTTTTGAGATTTGGGGATGTATTTTACAACCATATTTATATCTTCTTTAATGCCTCAACTTGACCCCAAGTTAATGGGATTTTACTAGATATATTTTTGTTATAGAAGTCCATTAGGCAAGGGTGCATTTAGCCACCTCATTTATATAATAATTTCATATGCTCTAGTATACCCTTTTATTTATTAACTATGCATGGCTTCTATTGGATACCGCTCCCATTTAAAAAAAAAACATTGCTCTCATTACCTTTCTATAAAGTTAATTAAACAATATCCAAATTGCCTTTCTATCAAATATATTCTTCATTTGCCTTTCTATCAAATATGTTTGCCATATTCCTCAAACAACTAAGTTTCCACAATCAAATCCTTTATATCACTTTTATTAAGAGATAAAATATCACTCATACAAATGTATTTCGAAACATAATTTTTTTCAAGATAAAATTGTTCGATTTTGATGAGTATATGATATAGGAAATGCAACCACAAGATATAAGATAAATAATCTAAGATGAATTTATGATAATGGAACTAAAATATACAAGAAAATAAGGAGAATATTTTGTAGTAACTTAGAAATATGCCATTAATAAAATCTCATGAAAATAGTGTAATGTAGTATAATGGAGGACATGAACACTCCATAAACTGTTTTAAGGAACTATATTGTACTTCTCTACTAATCTATAATATGCACTCTCTATATTTTCTACTACATTGATTTCACCCACTATAAGGTCTATATATAGGAATATAGGTTCCTTGGTCCTTACTCCACCTATGAATCTTCATTTATCTTTCCTATGAATCATGTACAAGTGGAATCCTTGTACATTTACATCATTGTATATTGACACTTGTGCATTTATTACATTGATTGAAGTAACTACCTAAATTTACTCTAAATTAAACTCCTACTCTAGTTATGTACCCAAGGTGGTATAGTAGCATGTATCCAATAATGTAATATACTCTAACACCCCCCTGTATTAAATTATCTGGGTATTGAAGACTAGTCTTCGATATGGATCTTTGTCTTAGTTCTAGAATTTGAGCTCTTCTCTCCTACTTCCTTTATTGTCTTATTTTTCTGAATTTGGATGAGTATCTTCATCTTGTCCAGGTTCTTCTTATTTAGGTTGTAGATGTCCAAGTAGTGCAAAGTTTCATTGTGATCTTATCATTTTAATTTTTAACCTTCTATGTCCTTGTCTACTTTTATGATGTATGGGTTCTTTATTTTTTACAATCTATTCCTCAAAATATGTATTAGTATTATTTTGAAATACAACAATCTCTTATGAAGTCTCAATTGATTTTAGAGCATATATATATTTGTGAATTGATCCTGTATCTTCTATCTCATTTTGATTTATGATGAGACACATATTGACTCCATTTATGTGTCTAAAATCAACCATCCTTTTATTTTCTACTAACTTGGATACTGAAATGAGATTAGATGTTAATCCAGGAACATACATCACATTATGTAGTAGAAAGTTTGGAAATTATTTACTAGGTGTTACACACCCATATACATATACATATACATATACATATACATATACATATACATATATATATATATATATATATATATATATATATATATATATATATATATATATATATATATATATATATATATATATATATATATATATATATATATATATAGGTTTCCTGTCATGTGATGACTAGCACTAGAATCAATATACCAAATGTTCTTTTCAATTTGACTTGTAGAATTATTTGTGTTAGAACTAATTTTACATATTTGATGTGGTATATTGTATGTATCTTGGTATTGCATCCTTTTGTAGTGTACCTTGTGATAATATATCCCTCTTGCTAATTTATCCATTATTGTAGTGTATGATCAATCAATAGATTTATTTTTAGCACTTTAGTAGTCTTCCTTATGTCTCCCTAGTTTAGAGTATGCTATAATCTTGATAAAGTGCTTAGCTACTATTAGTTCACCTTTTGAGTTGATTTTGTAATGTTTTGGGAATGATAATAATCAACTCCTATTTCACCTTATTTCTCCTATTGAACTATGCACTTTTAAATTTGATGGAGTTCTCTATGGTTGGATTTCTTTTGTCCCTTTAATGTGACTATGAGACAAGTATAAGCAATAAATTCCAACTCTTTTAAAGCAAGCAATAATTTTGCTTCTCTATCCTTAAATTTCCAATGGTTCAATTTTCTAAATTCCAATAAACTAAAATTTGATGTAGCACTCCTTATATCTCCCTAATTTGGAATTGTAGAAATTGATGATATTTGCAATAATAATAATTTGGTTTACCAAGTAGAAACCCTTATATCTCCTATGATATTAATTGCAAATATTAATATTCTTGTATTTCAACTAATGTGTTTTGAAATACTATTTAAGGATATAAACTCCTTTTAATTTGCTTTCAAGTTTACTAAGGTTGATTTTGCTTCTATATTCAATGTAAATGATAATAATTTCAACCTTATATACTACTCCTTATCACTCCTTAATGAAAGCAAATATTAATCTAAGTTGAAACTATACCTTTGTAATGCTTTGCTTTGACTTCTATCTCCAAGGTGGGCACTGTATCTTTGTGGCTTATGATAGCAAGCTTGTTGGTTAATGGACATCCTCTTTAATGCACCTTTGACTCCTCATTTCAACCCTTGATTGCATGCCTTGAATTCTCTCTATGTGGACTCATGGATGTTGAATCTGAGCTCTTCCTTTCTATGCTTCGTATTGCACACTTCTCCACTCGGGCTATTAATAGTTTTAAGTTTGGATGCACTCCACTTGGTGCATTACTGTGTTGTGTCCCTTCTTGATGCTTCAACCATTTGGCGTGTACATTGCTCAGGTGGTAAGTGGTGGTTATGATCTTGATGAGCATTATTTTAGGTGCCTCCAATGCTCAAGTCCTCCTTGAATGGTGTGTAATGATGAATATACCTTCAATGCTTCTATGATAAGCATTACTTCTACCCTGGGCACTTCCTTCGTAGACGTTATGATATAGGTATTACAAGGGATATCTGAGAACTTATCTTCTATTGTGCCAAGTGGCATGATATTCCCTACCTTGAAGTGGCAAGTGGAATGTATTTCCCTTGCATGCAATCATGCTTCCAATACCTTTTATTTCCAATGCTTCAATGCCAATGAATGCAAGTTGTTTGTCTTGCTTTCAATATTCTTTCTTTTGCAACTGATGGCATTCCTCCTTCATGAAGTTGGCTCCAACAATGGTGTATCCAAGGTGTTTCAATGTTATGCTCTTAGCTAGTGATCTTATCCCAATGATGATGGCTCTAGTTGGTCATTCATCTCTAGTGATGGTGGATTTTGAGTGCTTCTACACTGACCTCTTAGCTGGTGGTTCATCCAAGCTACTATTGTAATCTTCTTGGGTAACACGCTCCTTTCTTGCACCTTAATCATTTATGTTACCTTGCAATAGGCACTATGTTCCCTTACGTGGATTCTTCGATGATGTAGGTCACTACTCTTGCACTACAATAAGTGCTCCTTTCATGAACCAATGGTGCTTGATTTGGTGTCTTTAGACACCTTGAACCTGATGCTTATGAGCCCTTAGTTGGCTCACTTCCTTTGCTTGAAGTTTACTCCTCAAACTTTGATAATATGGCCACTTGGAGACTGCACTTTGTTGGTTGTTGTAGTGTCTTTAAGACACTCTCTCTTTTATCCTCTTTTGTTGTATTTGAAAGGACAATATTGGTGCCAATGTAATGCAAATACCTTTGCAATAGATAGGATAAAGTACCTTGATTTGCACCAAAGTTTTACGTCTCCTTAAGTCTTCCTTTTGAAGATTTTCCTTGCTTCTTAGATATGGTAGCTACTTTGCACTACTCATTAAAGGTAAGTGATGATTTGATGTTGTCTTCCTTACTAGACAACTCTCTCTTTTGCTTGGTTAACTTAGTAACAATGAATCCAAGCTCTTAATCATGCAACTAATATGCCTTTTGAAAGGTTTAACTTTGCACTAATTTTCACTTTAACTAAAATCCTTAGTGCACTTTTAATAACTAGTATAGTGCAATAATATCTCCTTATTACTCCTTGTAAATAACTCTTAAAAGTAACTTGAATCTTGCACTAAAGTCTATGCTTTAGAATGTAGTCTTCAATGCTTCAACTAGACAATAGGAAGATGATATTTTTCTTTCTTTCGAAATATATCTAACTCCTATTTTAATGTGCAGGTATTAACCTTATAAGAAACTATCTTCTACACTCCCTTGAAGACTTTAATATGCAACCTTCTCCTTGCAACTTTTAAACTCTAATATGGTGCTTAATGAATCTTAATAATGAACCAAAAATCTAAAGTTCAACTAATGAACCTTTTGCACCAAAGTTGCTTACCTTAATGAACTCTGTAGATGAAGGATTGCAAGGTGATTAGATTCACCTTATTGCTACCTTTTACTAGATGAACTTGTAGCTCTTCTTTTCTATCCAAAATAACTTCTCAACTCACCAAATTTGTAGCTTTGTACCTCTTCTAACTTGTTGCTTGAAACTATAGTTTGGTGGCTCCAACTCTCCTTTAGGATGTATCCTAGAAATTTGAATCTTAGTAGCTATTGATGTTGTCCTAATTGCTACCCTTTTATATTCAATTATTTCACTGAAATGTTATCCTTGAACCTCAAAAATTTGGTAGGGAACTCCTCCAAATTGCAATTGAGATTTTCCTTCAAGAACCCTTTAGTTTTTTGCTATAGAAACCATCATATCTCCTTTCTCTAAATGAGCCTTCTAGCCTTCAAAGGTAATATTCAAATCTCTCAGATTTGGTAGCTCCTTCTATCTCCTTTATCCTTCAACCTCCTTGTCAAATTTTGACTTCAATCTAGGCCTTCTTCTCAAGAATCTAAAATTCTTGAGGTCTTCACCAATCTCCTCCAAAATTTGGCAAGCTTCTTACCAAATCCTTCTCTCTTGGGCTTGTTGTTAGATGGTGATAATTGTCCCAAGTTCTTTACTATCAGGAACTTCTCCTTGGTAGTAAATTTCTCCAATGAGTTCTCCTAGGAACTCCTCCAATGGCCTTCTCTGAATCTCCTTCAATGAGGCTCTCCAAGCCTTCTCCTTGTTTCTCCTTGAGACCTCTTCTCTAGGGTCTTCACTCTTGTAGCTTCTCTGGTATTCCCAATGAGACCTTTCCTTCAACCTTCTACTATGGAAGTGTTGCAATGAGATCTCCCTCATATCTCTAAAATATGTTACTTCTAGAATAGGACCTTTTCTAGTCCTTCTCTATCTTCTATGTTCTTCAATGGGAAATTTGGTAGGTCTCTTCAGCTTCTTAGGCTAATTTATTCTACTCCTTCAATCTACTATATATAGTCTTCAATGGATATCACCAACCTCTAATATTCACCAGGATTCTCTTCTTCCTCAAATCTGCAACAAGGCTCCTATGGCCTTTTCTTCACTTTTGCAATCTCTAGCAATGGGACCTTTTCTTTAGGCCTCCAAATATTTGATCTTCTATTTGTTGCTTCTAGTTTTAGATTGATTCTAAAGAAGATATTCTTCCTAGCTCTATGTAGGAAGCTTCCCAAATTTCTTTGAATCTCCTTTTCTTGCAACAAAGTATTAGGACTATAATGGAAGAAATTCTAAATCTAGAGATGATCAATCTTCACTAGTTGATTTGTCAATCTAGTGGAATCAACATTGAGTCCTAGTCTTCACGAGTTTTTTTGCAACTCTATGGAAAGACTCTAGCCAACTACAATCTCAAAAATTCTGGAAATGAGATTTGCTATCTACTCTCAATCTCACTTGTGGCTCTCCCTATTTCCTATCTGATCTACCATGTGCTCTGATACCACTATTAGCTTTTGATGAGTATATAATATAGGAAATGCAACCACAAGATGTAAGATAAGAAATCTAAGATGATTGTATGATAATGACACTATAATATGCAGGAAAATAAAGAGATAAACTTCTACAATAACTCAAAAATATTCCATTAATGAAAGCTCACAAAAATAGTACAATACAGTATAATGGAGGACATGAACACTCCATAAATTATTTTAAGGAACTACATTGTACTCCTCTACCAATATATACTATGCACTCTCTATATTCTCTACTACACTAATTTCACTCACTATAAGGCCTATATATAGGAATATAGGTTCCTTGGCCCTTACTCTACCTATGACTCTTCATCTACCTTTCCTATGACTCATGTACAAGTGGACTCCTTGTACATTTACATCATTGCACATTGACACTTGTGCATTTATTACATTGCTTGAAGTAACTACCTAAATTTACTCTAAAGTAAACTCCTACTCTAGTTATGTACCCAAGGTGGTACATTAGCATGTACCCAATAATGTAATATACTTAACAAAATTTTAACATCGTAAATGGCTAAAAGTTTTGCTACCCAATTTACATATCTATAAATATCTTGTTGATAACAACTTGAAAATTTTTTAATACCCTTTTTTATAGTTCTTATTCATGTCCCTAATATTCCAAGATATTATTTTGATTGTGAATTTTTATTTTTATTTGTGGGTTTATCCCCACTTCTTGTTAACACTTGTGACATTTGCTTTTGTTTTCCCATATCAATATCCCTTTGAGTTTCTTTTTCTCTATGTTTTTGCTTCTTATGTCTTTCTCTTTTTTTTTTTCATTCTCACCAATACTTTCATATTCATAAATCTCTTCAATCTTATCACATTGATTATAGTAAGACTTATCATATTTAGTTTTATCTTACTCTAAAGGATCTAAAGTTTAAGGAATAAAATCAAAAGTACAATCTTCTTTATGTTACCTTAAAAACCCTAAAGTGCAAGAACACTCTTCCATAGCAATTACCTTCTTTTTTTACCTCAAAATCCTTAAGTTGCTATGGATTTCCTCCATCCTCAATTATTTATTGTGCTACTCTTTAAAACATAAAGTGCAAGGGATAACCTCTACCTCATTTTGACTTTTATCACTAGGAGAGTATTCTATACTAGAGTAAATAAAGATGGTTTACCTAGAATAATGTTGATATCTTCTACCATATTTTTTTTAGGATTTTCCTCCACATATTCCTTTACATATTTAATTCCTTTTGAAATTGAACTTAAGAATTGTACTTTCTCATCCTTTATATCATTTTTTGTTTCTTGTAATGATTGATCCAATTGAGCTATGATGACCTATGCAATGTGATGTTATGGATAGGTTTTATTTACCTCTTCTTTTGGAGTGGAATATCCTTTATTTGATCTATTATTGTATGATTTCCTTGCTTTATCTTGAATTTTATAATGTAAAATCTTGCCATGTGTCTAGTCTTATAACAATTATGGCATCAAAATGCAATATTTTCATAATCCACTTGTTGATCTCATTCTCTAATTTAGATTTGATATTAATGGATTATGAAAAGATTTCGAAATACACATAACAACACATATTAAAGTATATATAGTATGCTTTTACTCCTTAATAGTTATTCCTTCCTTGATGAATTCTCCTAATGTATTTTAAATATTTTTCAAAACAACCTTATACATAAGCTAATATGGAAGTCCAAAAATCCTAACCCACAATAGAACCTTCTTAATAGTTTGTATCAATAGAAATTTTTTATTCTATGGTATTAAATATATGGTATCTCTCCTCCTAAACAATGGTCCATCGCCCATTATTTTATCCCTAGTTTAAAAACTAGAAAAGATGATGAGGAACAAATATTTAGGAAGAAAATTCATGGAGTAATTTGAATTAAATCCCCACTTACACTTGATCGAATTTTGAATCACCAAAAACCTCGGCTAAGGTCTATCAAATTTATATATTAATCCTATACTTTTAAGAACCACTGATAATGCTCAATCATCTCATTTTTTATAGTCACTTATGGTGAATCACTTGCTACCTAGATCAAACTTGACATGTACCTACTCTTCTACTTATCTCCAAATTGGGACTTCATACTTCTAGCTAGAGCATCCTGACTTCCCATTAAGGATTTCAAATATTAATTTGCTTACATATTAGGTAATGAGACTCATTTCTAGATTGTAGTCTCTCTTGGATCTCACTCTCTCTTGGCTTGCACTCCCTCCTAGATCACACTTTCTCCTATCTCACACTCGATCCCAACTTGTACTACCTCCTAGATTGCACTAACTCTTTGCTTGCACCACCTCCTAGATCACACTCACTCATATATATTCTTTCTCTTGATGTTCATGTATTTCAATAATTTTCTAGAAACAATATTCAACGTATTCATGATAAATGTTTGAAGCATCAATGAAATTCAAATGAACCCTTTTGCTCTTCCACCATGATTCAAGATCTATGGTTTTGAATTTGTTTCCCTCTATTATGCTCTATACCTCTACCATAATCCAATTTGTGTTGGGTCTATGCTCCTTTGTACTACTCTTCCATGAAAGTAAGTGTACCATAGAAATTCCTAAACTCCAAATTGGTAATAACATAAATTATTTGATACATAATTTTTTTGGGGTTATGCTCTAGGATATCTATTGAATCCTTGTTCAAAGATTTTTTAATTATAATGAGACTACCAAATATGAAATCGATGGTTAATTATAATTTTGCAAATGACTCATTGCTGGTTTTATAAAACAAAAAAAAGGAAATATATTTTTCTCAAAATATTCCATAGTTGTATTGTGGTTTTTAGTTATAATATCAATTAACTTAAAATAGAAGTATTATTTTTATTTGATCCCTTATGCAATGTAATGTATCTACCTATTGGAATGTTATTCCACATGGATAATTAATACATTATTTATGATTACCATTTGGTATTAAAAATTTTACTAGGGATATATGGGATTGAGTCATGCCTAAATTTTAGAAAGTCTTAGATTTTTGGACCATTATATATCTTTCCTTGGTTGGGAAGATTCAAAATGTGAGTAAGCTCATGGAAAATTTACATACTTATTATTATTTAGATTGGATTACTTTTGAGAGTGCTTACCATAAGCTACCCAAGTTATATGATGGTATTTATTTCCCAAGTGGGATGGATCCAATGAAATGGTTGGAATTTTCTAGAAACTATGCATTAATTCAAAATATAAATGCGTTTGGGGGTTCTAAATCCATTAACATCTAGTAAATGGGTGGCTTATGTCCTTCATGGTGAGGAATCTTGGAAAATTCTATTTTGACATCAAATATCCAAAGAAAAATGGTAAAACATGTTATAAAAAGATAAAGTTGTAAATACAAATATATTTAATTTAGAGGATCCTTAATTCTTATCAAGCTAGGTTCGATATGTGACTCCCTAATACATGGCCTCGACTATTAAAGTATACGGTGTTTAATCTAGGCCATGATCGACTATTTACAATTATATCTATTATATTTTTTCTTTGGGCCCATGTAAACCTTCTTAATAGTTTATATCAATAGAAAATTTTTATTCTATGGTCTTAAATAAATGGTATCTCTCCTCCTAAACCATGGTCCGTCACCCATTATTTTATCCCTAGTTTAAAAACTAGAAAAGATGATGAGGAACAAATATTTAGGAAGAAAATTCATGGAGTAATTTGAATTAAATCCCACTTCTTCTTGATCGAATTTTGAATCATCAAAAACCTCGGCTAGGGTCTATAAAATTTATATATTAATCCTCTAATTTTAAGAACCACTAATAATGCTCAATCATCTCATTTTTTATAGTCACTTATGGTGAATCACTTGCTACCTTAGATCAAACTTGACATGTATCCACTCTTATACTTATCTCCAAATTGGGACTTCATACTTCTAGCTAGAGAATCCTGACTTCCCATTAAGGATTTCAAATATTAATTTTCTTACATATTAGCTAATGGGACTCATTTCTATATTGTAGTCCCTCTTGGATCTCACTCCCTCCTAGATCACACTTCCTCCTATATCACACTCGATCCCAACTTGTACTACCTCCTGGCTTGCACTAACTCTTGGCTTGTAATCCCTCCTAGATCACACTCACTCATATATATTCTTTCTCTTGATGTTCATGTATTTCAATAATTTTCTAGAAACAATATTCAACGTCTTCATGGTAAAGTTTTGAAGCATCAATGAAATCCAAATGAAACCTTATGCTCTTCCACCATGATTCAAGATCTATGGATTTGAATTTGTTTCCCTCTAGTATGCTCTATACCTCTACCATAATCCAATTTGTGTTGGGTCTATGCTCCCCTATACTAATCTTCCACAAAATTAAGTGTACCATAGAAATTCCTAAACTCCAAATTGGTAATAACATAAATTATTTGATACACAATTTTTTGGGGGTTATGCTCTAGGATACCTATTGAATCCTTGTTCAAATATTTTTTAATTAGAATGAGACTACCAAATATGAAATCAATGGTTAATTATAATTTTTCAAATGAATCATTTCTGGTTTTATAAAACAAAGAAGAGGAAATATATTTTTCTCAAAATATTCTATAGTTGTATTGTGGTTTTTAGTTATAATATTAATTAACTCAAAATGGAAGTATTATTTTTATTTGATCCCTTATGCAAGGTAATGTATATACCTATTGGAATTTTATTCCACATGGATAAATAATACATTATTTATGATTACCATTTGGTATTAAAAATTTTACTAGGGATATATGGGATTGAGTCATGCCTAAATTTTAGAAAGTTTTTGATTTTTGGACCATTATATATCTTTCCTTGGTTGGGAAGATTCAAAATATGAGTAAGCTCATGGAAAATTCACATACTTATTATTATTTAGCTTGGATTACTTTTGAGAGTGCTTACCATAAGCTACCCAAGTTATATGATGGTATTTATTTCCCAAGTGGGATGGATCCAATGACATGGTTGGAATTTTTTAGAAACTATGCATTACTTCAAAAGATAAAGGCGTTTGGGGGTTCTATATCCCTTAACATCTAGTAAATGGGTGGCTTATGTCCTTCATGGTGAGGAATCTTGGAATATTCTATTTTGACATCAAATACCCAAAGAAAAATGGTAAAACATGTTATAAAAAGATAAAGTTGTAAATACAAATATATTTAATTTAGAGGATCCTTAATTCTTATCAAGCTAGGTTGGATATGTGACTCCCTAATACATGGCCTCGACTATTGAAGTATACAGTGTTTAAGCTAGGACATGATTGACTATTTACAATTATATCTATTATATTTTTCCTTTGGGCCCATGTAAACCTTGTAAAAAAATATTTTTATTATTTTTTTACCCTAAGTGTCAATCTCACAACCTTGACTTAAAAATATTATATACATAGGTGTAAATATCTCCTCATATCGATTATTTAACTATCAGTTAGAGTGTAATTTATTTATTTTAGTGAAGATAATTTGGTGTCTACAAACACCCCATTATATTTTGTGTTCTTTATGTTGTGTATTTCTTTTGTTAAGTAATACTAGATAATGATTGGTTCCATTAATATTTGAAAACTATTGTAAAATCTAACATAGTATTTGAATAGGTGTGAATATTCATTATTCAATTGCTTCTATTGGCAAGAGTTTTTCTTTTAGATTATCTTGAGGATAATTCTTAAAGCATCTAGCAAAGATTTTTTTTGAATATTAATGTCATAATTTGAAGAAGGGTTTTCTGATAAAAACCCTAGTGGACTTGGATCATGAGGATCTCACTAGAACAAACAAAGTTACTCCAAGAGAATTATTCATCAATTGGTTTGTTTTTCCTCTCATTGGAACTCAATCTTGTTTTTAAATTTTTAGGACTAGATAGATGCCCTAGTTTTAGGATTGAGTTTTTTGAGGTTTTTTTAAAACCTCATTTGTCTTTTATGAGTTTTTTAAAAATCTATTTTCTTTTCTCTTTTGGATTTTGTTGACCAATAACAACACTAATAAAAACATAGACTACTTGGCCACTGTGAAAGAATAAAATAAGAGGCTGACTTTTTTAGATATATACCTAGTACTAAAGAAGTCATGGAAAGGATTTCATGCTTAGCAAAGACCTCCAAACCACTTGAAAATGTTATAAAAATGGTCTAAAAACTATTTTACCACATATGCATGAGAGGAAGGCTTGATTGGTTATACTTGAGAAATGGTTTTATAGAGAAAAACATAATAGATATGGAAAATCTATTAGTATTATTCGATTCTTAATGAAATTTTAGGGGAGGTCATAGTTCAACACTTTTTTCTATTTTACCTCCAATTACTTCTAAATCATATTTCAAAAAATATCTCTTTCCCTTCAAAATTTGAATTTTCAAAAGAGTGCATAGGTGTAGTAGTAGACAATGATAAAGAGCACATAGGGACAAAGGACAAACATCAAGAAGATAATTATTATAGGCAATGATAAAAAACACATTTAGTTAGTAGCAAATGGTGATGAAGAGTGCACAAGGAAAAAGGAAAAATTTCAA
This sequence comes from Wollemia nobilis, assembly GCA_028583015.1. Classification (NCBI taxonomy): domain Eukaryota; kingdom Viridiplantae; phylum Streptophyta; class Pinopsida; order Araucariales; family Araucariaceae; genus Wollemia; species Wollemia nobilis. The sequence goes on from JAQPPZ010000045.1 coordinate 599,344, forward strand.
AAATATAATTATTGCAGATGATGATGAAGAGCACATCGAGGTAATAGAAAACAATGACAAAGAGAACAAATGAATAGTAGTAGATAATGACAAAAAGTGTATGGGGACAAAGAACAAATGTTAAGAAGATAATTATTATCTACAATGATTAAGAGCATACTAGGGCATAGAAAACGATGATGAAGAGTGCATAGGGGCAACAAAAGATAATGATTAAGAGTACATAGGAGAAATAGTAGGAAATGGTGAAGATCATATAGAGGTAGTAGTAGAAAATGATGAAGAGCACACAAGGGTATTGGCAAATGATGATAAAATAATGATAAAATTTAGCAAGTAACTAAATGGATTCTAAGGAGAAAACTTTTGAGAGTGAAAATAAGGAAGAAAATTAGGAAGAAACAATTCTCCCAAAACTAGAAGCACATAAATCATGGGAAAAATTACTCGTGGGTGTAGTTAACCTAGAAAGGGAAAACTTTGAACTGGATCCAGTAAAAGAGGAGGAATTCTCAATGTTGAGGATCTTGCAATCCATTCTTTAAAAAGTTTTGAAAGAAAGATAAAAATATTTGGTTGGAAATTTATGGATATTTATCCAGACTTGGATGCAATCGAGATATGGGCAGATCATAAATGGCAAGTGAAAGGTGGACT